>BSBM01000841.1:3517500-3972500 GCA_027924585.1 Larix kaempferi
CTTCCACAACTCCAGCTTCCACTATCGCAGCTTCTACACCTGCTCCAATTTCAGATTCCTCTACTGCAGCTGCTAATGATGCCATTTCTACTACTTCGGCTGCCACCCTAACTGTTGTTTCTATAGGATCTTTAAATTCTTCTATAGGGTCTGCGGCTATTGCAGCTTCTAGTGTTACCGCCTCATCTACCACGGCTTCCATCACCACTTCTTCTGTAACAGGGTTCATTGTTGTCGCAGTTTCCCCCATCTCTACCTCTTCTTCATCTTCTAACTAGTTTCCTGATACTCCATCCTCCCCCCCAACTGAATTCGAGGGACTCTGGTCCTCTTCTCCTACTTCAAATCCCCACAATTCTAGTACAGGTTCCCTAATTATCCCAGCCCCAGCAAGAAATTGTGCCCAAGTCTGATTTTGTTGTACTAGTGACCTTAAAATTAATAGTTTAATTAGGCTGTGATTGGTGAGGGACGAAATTGGATGTCGGACTGTTCTCACATAACCAGCCATGTTTTGTAGAGTCTTTAAAATATAAAACGACATGTTCAATAGATTACCATGGCGTAAATGGGTTAATAGGGGGGATTCAAAGAGATAGACAATTTGGTACCTACCTTCACAGGAGATGTATTTCTTCACGAAGATTTCCACTTGATCCTAGGGCTAAGGTAATGATTCCAGCACTATGCCATGGCCTTTCGGTCGAACGTTCACACCAACTGCAAGAAAATCCCTTACTGCAGTCGTATTTTGTGCCTTCCGTCCAAACAATATCCTCCCAATCTGAGGCAAACCAGTAACCTCTGATATAATTGCTTCTGTAACCTCTACGCGCAATCCCCTGACCTCAGAATGAGTATCAGTCAGGTTAAGAACAAACTGTAATGTTGTCTCTGTGTGAAAGCCATTTAATAGTAGAAAATACTCAGTCCACCCAGCTGCTTCAAAGATTGCGAGAACTTCCGCGTTTGCACACAGAGCCTCCGTGTTCTTAGGTTCATGTCGAACGGTATTACCCATATCACCTTCCCTTCATAATTCTAATGGTGAATACAATGATTACTAATTCAGACGTGGGAGTTGCAGCATACGGACATTCATCGAACAACTGGGATTGGAATTGGGTATTTTAGGAAAGATGGCACAGTTACCAACCCACGAAAAGGTGATACAGTTATGAAAAATGGAATAATCGGGATGTTTTGGTACATATTAGGTAAGGGTGGCGGTCATGTAATAGATACAAGCGTTAATTCTAACACATTCATTGGCGGTTAAATGGGTACAAGCTGCTGACGAGGACTAAAGACAAATCATAATCATCATTGTCACATTTAATTTTATGCCTAATCATGTATAAGGTCAGAATTTGTACCTTCGCAGTATGAGCTAAGCCTTGATTTTCCACCATAATTCGACTTCGTCATCACTTCCATTAATAAAAATATAAATGCGCGTGTGTTGAGATGAGTTGGCCACCGCCAATCAAGCTGGCAAGTACATTCGTGTTGACAGAAACCCATGGTAGCCCAATGAGAGCTAAATTGGAGCCCAGTTGAGTTGTTAGCGGTGATATTGTTCAAGAAATGGACAAACATAGAGGAGTAACAACTGTGAAGATGGGAAAAATAGGCAGAGTTGGGCAGAGTTGCAGCTGGGAACTTATGAAAATTTGGAAGAATCGGCGAGATATGGCGGAGTCACAGCTGCGCATAAAGACAAAACAAATAGAATTTAGTGGAGTTGCAGCTGCACGAAAAGGAAAAATGGGCAAGATTTGGTGGAGTCGCAGCTGCGCAAAATAACAAAATGGGCAAGAATTGGTGGAGTTGTAGCTGCACAAAATAGGAAAAATGGTCAAAAGTAGCAGAGTCGCAGCTGCACAAAAACGAAAAATAGGTAAAGTATGGTGGAGTTGCAGCTGCCCGAAATGGAAAATAGGCCAAGTATGGCGGAGTTGCAGCTGCGCAAAGTGGAAAATAGGCAAAGTATGGCGGAGTTGCAGCTACGCGAAATGGAAAATAGGCCAAGTATGGCAGAGTTGCAGCTACGCGAAGTGGAAAATAGGCAAAGTATGGCGGAGTTGCAACTGCGTGAAAGGGAGGAACATGAAAATATTCGGCTGACTGGTGAATGCTACCGAATCATTCATTTTCTTCAAGGAGTTATTCATAACATGAAAGTAAGCTAAGGTGCCTGCAGCTGTCTGGTCCAGTCACGACCATTGCTCCTCAAGTTGATTCCTATACACAGTTCTTCAGACAAAAAAATGATCAAAGCGTAAAACGAAATGAAAGTAATAAAAACAATAGAACAACAATTTATTTATGTACAAATTTATGTGTGGAAATTGCAGTTTAAGAATTCACAATGGCCGAAAGAGATTCCTGCCCTTGCGTTAACTAATAATCTGGATCAGCTGCAACATGTGAAATGAATGCATTTTTAGAAATCAGTTTATGGTACAGTCGCATCCAGTGACCATTGGCAAATAATGGTGTCTTGTTTTCATTGATGGTGATCAACCGGACCAGATTGTTCCATTGTCAAACACTCTGTCTATCTGATAGGGACCTAGCCATATTGTGCGTAACTTGCCTTTAAAATCCTTTTTAAACCGTGAATCATACAACAGAGCCCAGTCTCCTTTGCATAAGACTTTCTTCTTTATAAATCTGTCATGCCATTTGGAGCGTTGCTGTTGGATTAAAGCTGTATGATGTACTGCAGTTGTGCGCTTCTCATCCAATTCATTTAGTTGATTCAGTCGGTTCTTCTGAGCTTCTGTTAAATCAAGGTTTGCTTCTATAACTGTCTTCAAAGTTCTGATTTCGAATTCAATAGGGAAGACATCATCCTTACCGTACACCAATTCATATGGGTAGAAACCAGTAGTGTTGCACCATGTAGTACGGTAAGCCCATAGTGCCTCTGGAGGTCTCTCAGCCCAATCTTTAAGGTGGCTTTTCACCATTTTTGTTAAAATAGCCTCAATTACCTTATTTGTGCTTTCCACTTGTCCATTGTCCTATAGATGATATGGTGAGGTTATTCTGTGCTGAATGTGATACTTCTGTAACAGGGCTTCCAATTTGTGTGACACAAACTGTGGTCCTCCATCTGTAATTATTTCTTTGGGTACTCCAAAACGGGGTGAAGATCTCTTCATATAAGAAATCCATTACAGCTTGATCAATAGCCTTAACCAAAGTTATAGCCTCCACCCATTTGGTCATGTAATATGTGCAAACCAAGATATAAACTTTCTTCTTCGAGGGAGGGTTGATAGGCCCTACAAAATACAGAGCCCATTTATCAAAAGGTTCAACCACAAGCTGTGGTTGAAGAGGAATTTCATCTAATCTATTCTGCTAGCCCATCCTCTGGCAGTTGTCACATGCCTTAACATATTTTTTCGCATCCCTGAACAATGTTGGCCAATGTTGTAGAAATTTCTCCCTACGGATAGGTAGACACTCTTTTAGGTTAAAGTAGACTTTAATTGACTCTAAACTAAGACAAAAAGATAACAAATGCTACCTTGAATTCCTAGATCTAAACAGACATCTCAAGACTATATTGCTGAAAGAAATGGAAGAGATCTAACTGACCTTCGATTCAATTGCTCATCCTAATGGTCGCTCCAATCTCCAAGTCCTCGTGAATGAACCTGCCAGAATGAAACCAAGATACAAGCATATACGATTCTCTAGCAACTTGAAATATGAGTTAGGATCTAAATCTATAAAAGATACAAATCATATGATTGAAACAAGATCAACATACATGATTTGGGAAACAAGACAAGTTATGTTTTATTACCAACTTGAAGTCACTTACAATGGTTGCTTGATATCCAAGCCAACTCTCAACTCCAAGTGCTTTCTCCTCTAACTATCTCCACAAAGATTCAAGATCATAAGTTTGATGTCTCCAAGAGTCCTCCTCTTTGCTCATGGAAGGCCTCTCTCTTATAGTGCGTAGTAGGGTTAACCAATAAGAGAGCAAGATGGATCTTGGGAATGTTTAGTGGATCAGGCCCACTAATCTGAGAAAGTGAGTTAGGATCGCATCAGGGATACCAATCCTCAAAAATCTCTCGAAAATCAAGCTCTCACAAGCCATGGCAAAAAGGCTAAAAAAGGAGTACCGCGCCCCTTGAACTGAGCATAGCGCAATAGTACCGGCGTGGCAGAGAAGAAGCATAGCGCGGTAGTGGGGACTACCTCTCCCTCAATGCTGAGCAAGGCACGGTAGTGTAGGTATATGAAGTCTCAGGTGGGCTGATTCTTGACAATATAGGTTTGTCTTCAAGGATCATTCATCATATTTCTCTTCTGGGTGTTTTAAGCAGTAGGGGAAGTGTTGTCAACTATTTTTATGGTGAAGATATGACACTGTGAAATATGGAGGTATAACAGATGCCCCCTAAAGTGTGAGGTCAGAAGGGACTGATGGCCGAAAGACTTTACAAATACTGTGCAGAGATAGCATCGAGGAGAGAAACAAGGAGCTGAAACAGAAACAAAATGTCAGATATACGACCGAGGCGGGCATTCCCATGCTCGGAAATAATTGACTCAAAGCATGGATGCCGACCAATACATTGCAGATCCATGAGTACTAAGATGATATAAACTATAGACAAATCATGGATACTATGAACAAGCATAGATCCATGAGACAGTAATGACACAACCACGACCAATACAAAAGTGGATCTGTGTGACAATACAAAGGACATCTCCATCGCAACCTAGACACAATCAAGATGCAAAGGTGCGCCTAGGGTCTTCTACTCAATCGCGAATGATATGAGTCTAGCCATGTAATTACAAGGTGTTGAAGTCGAACATGGTAGAAACCATTTGATTACCGGTCAATGATGTGAACCGTTAACAAATGAGAGGGAAATCACCAATGATGACGATGATCCCCAAGGTATCTGTAGTACATCTCAACGAAATGCAAATGAATGGGTTGATGTCGAGCATTCGAGAGATCGTTCGATCAGAGGTCAATGATGTAAACCTACTGTTGAACATGAGGAAAGCTGCCATTGAGGCATGCAGGAACCAAGGTACTAATGGTTGATCCCTAAGTCCAATTCCCGGATAGTGATTTTGCGTCGACGGGAATAGACTCGTCGAAGGTGGGCCATAATGGTTCCCACATCATCGACATGAAATCGGAACGAAAGATAGTATAGGATGATGAAACAATGGAACATGTACTGACACAGCGGAGGTCTGACACAATGAATGACTCTGAACAATGCAACCCTTTGAACATATAAGGGCATGTAACAGGACTTGGCAGCAAGGATTATTGATAGAAGAGGATAGACACCGAATGAGTAGGCTCGTGGCTAGAGAGACAACTCAGGATGATGACCATAATTCAGCGAAAATAGATACCGAAAATAGACAAGGAACAGACGCATGCCATCTTCAAAGGTGACGACTGACAAGCTGCCAACAAAATAAACTCGACTTGTTTCCCATTTTCCCCCGACATGATAGACGAGTACCTCTTTGTTGTTTTTTCGATCTTGAAGAGGATAACACATGCTCAGTATAGCTCATCTCATAGATGAGTCCAATCTCACATGTTTTACGAACCTAAGAAAGGAGAGGTTCGTCCCAAAGTGGGTCCTTCGATGTCAAATTTTAACGAGTCCAAGGAAGGAAAACTCGGTAGTTTTTCACATTTAGAGAGCCTGAAAAACTTAAAGAAGGCTCCAAAGTGTACTTTTTCGTAAATTTTGTCCCTCGATCCCGAAAAAGTGTAAAACAATTCCCGAGAGAACTCTCCCAGCCAAAAATTGACCGAGGTATACCTTTCTCATAAATAGTCTAGACAGGCTGAAAAAGGGGTAACCTATCACCGAATAGACGACCTTTCAAATACTTTTACAAGTATGAAAGAGACAAGATCACTTGGCAATCTTTTCAATTTTAGGGAGTCTGAAAAGAGCTTAACTATGGACTCCAATGGTCTTTTTCGTAATTTTTAATTATTTTGGTCTGAAAAAAGAATAAAATACAACCAGGATAATACTTTCCTCATCGTTTAACGAGCATGAGTAAAGCTGACTAAGCTCGACACCGTTTACTTAAGTTTGACAAGCACGACACGGGTGTAAAAGTGCTTGGAATCTTTTTCAAGTTTTAATCCAGAGCACAAAAAAGATAAAGTAGGCTCGAAATGAAGGTCAAATAATAAATTAACGCCAGTGTGAACATTTTTTAAAGGAGAACCTGTCAAAAAATGCTCATGGAACCAGATATTAGTAATGTGAAATGGGTTTTAATTTAACCAGATAAAATAATGAATAAAAAATAAGTGAAAAAGTTATATAAGGAATAGGTAAATATGGAAAGTTACCATTTCACTTGTGCATTTGCCAAAAGAGGAGATTTTATTCATTGAGGAGCAAAAACTTCAAGAGTTCATATTTGGAGATCCGAAGCACCATTTCAACAGTCGTCTGCGCCAAGTAAGAGCTTTCAATCCCCTCTTGCATTTCATATATAAATAACTTGATTTCAGTAGGGAAAAACAATTTTTTGGGCAATCCCTAATACGCAATTTTTGCCTTCCACAGTACCGCGCGGCAGCTATATCGGGAAACGCGGTACTGTGTAACAGTATCTCGCTGTAGGGTTAAACAGGGGCGTGGTACTGTGCAGTACCGCGCAGTCGCGTTGCCCCCAGGAGTGGTAGTGGTGATTTTTAAGATGAAAATTTTGATTTTTCTCTAAATTTTAGCTGAGATCAAGTTGTTAAATGATCAATGAATGTTTCCCATGACCTTTTGCAGGTGTTTGCAACTTGTTTGGAGAAAAATGGTCAGTTGGAAAGAAAGAGAGCATGAGGCGGATGATTTGTTGGCTGAAGATGACCAAGAGACCTTGACTGCATTGCGGGAATGCGGTTTGTTGAAATTCTTCAAGACCAAAGGTATCTGCAAGCAAGCCAAACTTCTCACCCATATTATCCAAATGTGGGACCCCGACATTCAAGCTTTCCGAGTTATAGAACACAACCCTCAAGATTGAACTCGAGGACATTTATTTCCTCATGGGCCTCTCAAAGAGAGGAGCCCGGGTGAGTTTTACTGGGTTCACGGCCTCGGAGGCGAGCACAGATGCTCTAATTGCTCATTATTGTCGTCAAGGTTCGGGGAAGAAAAGCGGTAAGGTGGTCATTAAGGATATTGTAGAACTTCCTTTAAAAACCATGTTGTTCACCATCACACGTGCAGTAGGGAGTACGTGTCCCCATCAGGCATCCCGTACACAGATGAATCTTGTAGTGGATTGCATGGCAGGAACAGTATTCAACTAGTGTGAGGCAATATTGACCAACCTCAAAGAGCAAGTGAACAAGTGTAGGCTTGGAGAGAACTCTCAATTTGGGTATGGGAGCATCTTGGTCACCTTCTTCTTGGTGAGGGTGCCGTTGTTGCGTCCACAGCTGACCATGCCCCCCCGTACACCCACCGAGCCATGGATGGCTCGATGGAGTGAGTATGCAGGACGACTTGGAGGGCCGCAGCGTTTGGCTTTCGGTGAGGATTTCTTCTCGTGGCTCGAGGAACAAATTGTGATGATCAATGACTACCCCTCTGCAGGGTGGACTTCCGTGAGGACATAGACTTAGCACTGCCGGAAGATGAGGATTTGGACAATTCAGGTATGACCTTCATAAATGTGTTTTTTAATTTTTTGAATATATAATTTTTATTGTTTTTTAGAATGTGTAAAAAAGATTTTAATATATATACGTGTGCATGTCGCAGATCGTGGACCACAGAGACCGGCAGGGTACTTGCCATTACGCCGAGGTGGTGTTGATCACCGAGCCACCGAGGAAGAAAACGAGGATGAGGCGGGAGGGGTCCAGGATATAGAGAGGAACCTACAGGGTTTAACCCACGGTGTCCCCGCTATGAGAATGGATGACATCCCTTTGCATCTCCAGCGGCATACCGTAGGTGTGCCTAGGCGTATTGGCCGACTCCTCCGTAGGGTGGCTCGGGCTATAGTGTGTTATCACTAGTAGCGTGAGGAATCTGAGGAGGAACATGATAGATCTCCCAAATCTCCTTAGACGGTAGCTTTTATATTTTTGCGGCATGTATATGATATGTAGGCTTTGAGAGCCAAAATTTTTTATGGGACTAGGTCCCAAATTTTGTCTTTAAAACACAAACTTCATGTATTTGAAAAAAAACACTTTTATATGCAGTGATATATACATGGACCTATTTTTATGACCTATTTATTTACAATGACTTGTGTGCTCATTTTATAATGTGTTTCTATGTATGGGCAAGATGCCAATCCAAAATGTAATTAGCTAATGAATTAGCTATACAATTGAATTCTCTTGGTATGTGTTGATATGAAATAAAATTAAAAGATCGTTCCAAGAGGCGTACCCTTTGAAATAAGCGAAGTAGGATAGGATCGCGAACTCTGTAAACATGATTCAGATGAGAAACCACGAGTTGGGAGTCTAGAAAGACTGATAGGGAGTCAATTCCAAGGGAAGCAACCTCCGTCAAGAGTCCGATGACTGCATGGTACTCTGTGATATTGTTGGTTGCGGGACCCAAATAATTGGCTCCTGAAGATAGCAACTCACCAGTGGGAGAATAGATTACCCATGCTGCAGAAGCGAGGTTCCGGGTATGTCGGCTCACACCGTCGGCAAATCCGAAGTAGGCAGACATCTGCGCATAAAAGCACAAGTCAAGGTAAGAATGGATACATGAGGTCCGTGTGTGCACACAAAAAAGATAAGTGAAAACAAGCTAGGTACATTATGTACAAAAAGTATCTCACGCAGGATAACCCTATGCGCACAAGTGTTTGAGGTACAACCCATTGTGAGGCCGTGCCAATGGTGTGCCATCACAATCGACAAGTTCATAGGCTCCTTTCTCCAAGACATGTTTTACAATAAAGGGGCTGTACCACATAGATTCTAGCTTTCCTTTTCCAAGTTTATTGTGCATTTGATCATATGTGAGTACGAGGTCACCTTCATTGAAAACCCGAGGTTGAACGGATTTGTCATACTGTGTTTTGACGCGTTTTTTATGAGCTTCGTTGGCTGAAGCAGCATCTCGACGAGTTTCATCTAGCTTGGCTAGGTATAGAAACCATTCCTCTTCGGAAGTGGTGTGGGGAAGTAGTTCTATGGCTATCTTAAGTGATGGAATTTCACATTCAATCGGTAAAATGGCTTCCAGGCCATACACCAGTTGGAATGGTGTGAACCCCGTAGCACATTTTACTGAGGTTCGGTATGCCCATAGTGCCGAAAACAGAGCTGAGTGCCAGTTGGACTTATGAGTACCCACACTACATTGAATCATTCATTTCAGAACTTTGTTAATGGCTTCAACTTGGCCATTAGCTTGTGGGTAGTATGGGGTTGAATTTTCATGGCGAAAACCCAACTTGGCACTCAGTTCCTCAATCATATGGTTCCTGAACTGGGAGCCATGATCGATCACAATGGATTGTGGGACACCAAATCTAGCTATAATTTGATTGAATATGAATTGTGCTGTTGTTTTGTCGTCTTCAGCATAAGTAGGCATCGCTTCAGCCCATTTTGTGAAATAATCCACAGCTACTATGACATAGCTATGCCCCCCGGCTGAAGTGGGATTACAATGCATGAAATCTATGCCCCATTTGGAAAAGGGGCCGATGGTAATAACAGGATGGAGTGGAGCAGGATGCGAGCGTGTCTTACTATGAAAGAATTGACAGGGTGAACATTTCTTAACCGTTTCAATGCAGTCTTTGAAGATCGAGGGCCAGAAATATCCTGCTAGCAGTATCTTCTGGGCCGTAGCCATCCCATAGAGATGACTACCACATGCTCCAGCGTGGTAGTCATTAAGAACACGTTCCACTTCATCTAAAGTCAAACAGCGTCAAAGAACAGTGTCGACACCACGCCAATAAAGGGTATCGTTGACTATGAGGTAGTACTTGGCGTGATGTCAGATACGTCGACGTTCATCGCAAGTGAGGTCGGGGCGGAAACGTTGGGTTTGGAGATATAATAAAATATCCCCTTACCATGGATCAGACGTGCTAATGAGGAACAACGATTCATCAGGAAGAGAATCGATGGGTTCGGATTGCTCGGTGGCACAGGGCAAGTTACAAATCAACTCAGCAAAGACCAAAGACTTCTTGGACTTGGCTTTGGCAAATTCCAAGTCAAACTCTTATAGGATGACGATCCAACGAGAATATTTTCCCCCAAGCACTTGACGCGTGAGGATATAATACATTGGATTGAAATCTGTTATAACAGTGGTCCGACGGAGTAGAATGTAATGACGGAACCTCTAGATAGCAAAAAATGTTGCCAGAGCCAGTTTTTCAACATATGAATAAAGAGTTTCGGAGTCGAGAAGACTCTTACTAAGATAGTATACCACATGTTCTATGTCGTTATTGTCTTCTTGGACTAGCACCATACCGATGGTGGAAATCGAAGCTGGGAGATAAAGAATGTAATCCCGTGTGTAATTGGGGGGTTGAATCACAGGATCTTTAGTTAAATCCGCCTTTAGATTATCAAAGGAGTGTTGAGCTTTGTCGTCCCATATGAAGGGAGTGTTCCTCTTGAGAAGCCTCATATAGCCTTTTGTTATCTCGAAAAAATTACAAATGAAACGGCGTAGAAAGTTTGCGTGCCCTTGCAAACTTTGAAGTTCTGGGATGTTCGTGGGGGAAGGTAGGGCTAAGATAGCTTCTACCTTCATAGGATCTAAGCGTATCCCACTTTTGGAGATTATGAATCCCAAAAAAAAATCGGCTTCAACGCAAAAGATGCACTTATGTGGATTCAAATGGATATTGTAGTGACGGCACCTTTCAAAAATGGCACCTAAGTGATCAGGATGGTCTTCCCGGGTCTGAGAATGAGCGGGAAGATCATCAAGATATGGTTCTACAATATGTTTGATATCGTGAAATGCGTACGACATCGCCCGTTGGAAAGTTGTCCTGGCATTTTTAAGGCCAAAAGGTAACTTTCGATATGCAAAAATTCCCCAAGGGTAGATAAAGGTTGTTTTATGTTGGTCGGCTGGGAGGATATCGATCTGATTATAGCTAGAAAAGCCATCCATAAATGAAAAGATGACACTCCCGACGCAGTTATCGATGATCTGGTCGATGAACGGAGTTGGGTAGTTGTCCTTTGGACAAGCTTTGTTCAAGTCATGGTAATCGACACAGACTCTAATTGTTCCCTGTTTCTTGGCAATGGCAACGATGTTAGATACCCATTCTGTCAATGGGACAGGATAGATAAAACCAGCACACAAAAGTTTTTCAATTTCTGCTTTAATAGCGGCTTCCTTACGAGGATGGACGAGTCGAAGTTTCTGCCAAACAGGTCGGGCGCTAGGAAAGGTTGGAATCTCATGGACCACAATCAAGAGGTCTATTCCTGGCATTTCTTCATAACTCCAAGCAAAAACATTGTGGAAGGTTTTAAAGTAGGCAGTGTAGAACTCCATTTCGAGGGGAGTGCATGTTTTGCCAATATGAACGTTTTCCACGATACCAGGCTTCACTGAAATGTCAATGGGAGTGGTTGCCATAAGGTTGGCCAAGTTTCCTTCGGAAAATACTTCATCGAGGGAAGTGGGAAACTTGGTTTGAACCATTCCTAGTGAAGGGCTGGATTTTGTATCGGGCTCAATCGTCTGAATGGTGGGGAATGAAGATCGATGATGAAAATCTCCCCATGGTGGCTCATCACCGCACATAACCTCCATAATTGATTCATCAATGGGAAAAGTCAAAGTGAGAGGATCGATAAGTGGTGGGGATGAATGAGTCTTAGACGAGAGTTGTGCCACGATGTGATGGGTAGAACAATCGACCCAATCGGTGGCTGACTGGATGGCTTCGTACGCTACAAGGTTTCTATTCAATGGCATGGAGTTGCCGTAGTTTTCAACCTCAGTGGGACTCGGGATCACCCATGAATCATTGGAAGGGGTGACATTCGATGAAATCATGTTGATTGGTTGAACATGGGACCCCAACTCGGGGAAAACTCCAATAAGGGAAGAATCCTTCATAAGACCAACACCAATGTCTTGGAACCGGTACCGAGGCTGATCCAATAACGGGATGGTGTTGGTGGAGTTCGGATGAGAGTCTGGGATATAGTAATCAAGCTGATCTATGGTGACAATTTTCCCTTCATGAGGAAATTGCACAATCCGGAAGACAGTAGATGCTATGGTGGTCATGGCGTAAAACCAGTTCGGACCAAGTAGAAGATTGTAATCCAATGGTGCATCCATGACTTCGATGTGTACGGATACTGTTTTGCCCCCCAATTCAACACCAATTGCAGGAATGAGTCCATAAGGTTGAAAACCGTGTCCGTCAAATGCCCTGAGAGTGGTGGGAGACGTCGTGACTTTGGGTGAGCCTAAGGCGCTCCAACAATTCAAAGACATGATTGATGTGGAGGCACCTTCATCTAAAATAGTGCGATGGATGCTATTTCCATGGATTTTTGTATGAACCTAGAAGACTAACTAGTGGGAAAGTTGAGGTTTGGCATACTCCAAGTTAAACATAATAGTGTTTGAAGTATCTGGGTCTACTGCCCCCAGTGTTGAAAGTAAGGTTCTACACTGCGCAGGGCAGTGTTGAAGAACCTCGAGAGTCGACATGGCGCAAGGTGTTTGAGCTAAATCCTCAACAATGTTCTAATTCTGGGCAGCTCGCGCATTGGGATTAAATGTTGCCTTTTGTATGGTGCCCTTGGGTGGGCGTAGCATTATGTCCGTAAGCGGTCTCTCAATATGGAGATGGTCGTTAGGGGGAGGGGTAGGAGACGGATCTTCAATAGGAGACTTGCCTTTGGCTGTCTCCGACTGTTTGTTTGAACTTGGGGGGTTCTCATATGTCTTTGAACGAGTGGTTATGTGAATCTCCTCCTTACTTGTCATCAAGATTTCGCGATTTACGGATGTCTCTCCGCAAGTTGGGTTGCTCGGGTTTCCCCCTTGTGGGGTTTCTTGGGAAACCATCTGCTGTTGCTGCTGAGGGAAAGGGTCAGTTAACACTACTGGGCGAGAGGATCCTTTAACAAATTTGTTGACTTCATCCTTGTAGGGACAGTCGTGCATGTAGTGATCATCTTGACAAATGAGGCAAGGAAACTTAGCCTTCCGACGTGGTTTGGGGTCATTGTGGGTAGGTTGTGGCTTGGGATTCTCCTACTAGTTCTTCTTGGATTTACCACGATTGTTCTTCTTCTTTCCTCCGGATGGTTGTGACGTAGATTGAACTGCGTTCACTTCGGAGGAGACAGCAAGAGAGGGAGAAGCTTTTGAAGCAGCCTGAGGTAGAACGGGGGAAGCGGAAGTTGGTTTCCCCGTCGAGTTGGTGGCAGCCTGGGCCTTGACTGAACCGACAATACCATCAATGGGGGGTTTAGTGGCAGGTTTCGTTGGATCAGTGGTAATGTGGGCTGCATGGGGAAGGAGTTCGTGTAAAGTGTCGGATTGGGTATATACCAAATCCATGTACTGGGCTGTCGAGATGGCTTGTTCCTCCGTGACCGGCCCACGCATAGCGATATCCCTGGCTATGGGAGGCAAGAATGACTTTGTGAACCAATCAGTGAGTAGCTGATCTGGAATGGGTGCCTTGATTAGCCTACGACATCGACGCAACTCATGGATGTGATCCAAAATGTGCGTAGAAGTGGTTTGTCACAATGAGGTTAACAGTTCTGTTCCAGTCTCATACCGGATGGGGAGCTGGAAATGGGTCAAAAACTGCATAGCCAAGGTGTTGAAATCGTGGAAAGAGTGTTGTGGTAGCTCGATGTACCATTTTGCTACCATGTCGGTAAGCGTATGCTAGAAGAGCCGTAGTCGAATGGAATCGTCCATCAATGAGTTGAATGAACACCAAAGATGGAAGGTCATCACATGGTTCTTGGGGTCTTCCCCAAGCTTGGCATCGAACTTAGGAATGTCCAATGGAAGTTTGGTTGGAATGGGTGGCCATTGAGGTTCATGCCATATAGGATCGTTAATGAGCCTTGACAAATCGGCTAAATCTAGTGTGGCCAAAAAGGGAAGTTGAATATTGGTCTACGAGTGTGGGTAATAACCGTATGGTGCAGAGAAACCTGGGGGGCCCTACATAGTATATTGTTGTGTGTTATACCCATATGTGTTTCCCACAGGGTACTGCTAGAAGTTATGTGGGTAGTAGGCCATCGAGTTAACCGGTTGTGCGTTGGAAGTCATTAGTTGACTAGGAATCATGGTGGTAACCGGTTGTTGGATATTATGCTGAGTGGGGATGGTAGGTATGGTACCCTGGGGTTGTTGTGTCCCAGGAATGGTTGTTACTCCTGGTTGGGGAAAGGTTCCCTGGAGTTGTTGTGTTCCAGGAATGTTACCACTACTTTGAGTAAGTGGAGGGTTTCCCGTAGCAGGGTTGGGGGTGGTTGCGACAGTGGTGTCCATGGAATGTTGGTTCCACCTTGATGAAGATGTGGGAATTGAAGGGATGGGTTCCATGGAGTTGTTGCAGCCAAAGGATAGGGGAGGCCGAAATTCAAGTTGGGGGGAATTTGAGATTGCCCCCCAGCTTGGTTCCAGTTTCCAAATAATGAGTACCCCCCGCTCTGTGGGATTTGAGATCCCCAAGAAGGAAGCGTGCCTAACGAGGGATGTTGAAGATGAGGCCCATTTGGGAAACTGGAATAATGTTGTCCACTGCCAGGTGGGTTGTACATACCATATTGAGCAAATGCTGCTAGTTGGGAGGGTTATTGGATGGTGCTGATGGGTTTCCGTCCAGCAGATGGGTTGGATGGCCCTATAGGAGGAGGTTGTTGACTAGGAACAGGGGTCCCAACAAAGGATTGTCCTCCAGTAGGTTGGGTTGATGGGTCGATGGGATGCGGTTGGTGACTAGGAGCGGGGTTTCCAACAAAGGATTGTCCTCCAGTAGGCTGGGTTGATGGCCCACCAGGAGGGGTTTGGTTGTTGGGGTTGGGGGCCGCAGCAATTGGTTGTCCACCTCCTGAGATGGTGTAGATAGTGGCCAAAGGTGAACCTCCGGTCAATATGGATGATCCAGTGGTATGACTTGGTGTTCTTCCGACACTAGCAAGGTAAGATAGTGTCGATTGGCCAACGGCGCCAAAGGTGCCAATTTGTGGAGGGGGTCTTCCATATGTGACGGGCGAGGACGGAGAAAAAACTGGGTTATCCCTCATAGAATGTGCGCCAAACATGGGTGATGGCAGCGAATGTGGGGAATTTAACCGAGGGGTATCGGGGGTTTCGTCCATAGCGTGTTCAACAATAGGAGGACCATCGAAGACTGGGTCTGGATTCATATCCTGCAAAGGGTTTTCGGGGTCCAGCGGGAACAGAGGTATAGTAACATCTGAAGGTCCGGAGCCATCTGCATAGGAGTGATGAAACTCTATGCTAGACGAAACGTTGGGAACCTGAAAGTCAGGAGGACAGGTAGCAGGGGGATATCTAGAATCCGAAGAGAGCATTTGCTCTGTATCACATTTGAACTGTGTCGATGCTAATGGGGAATTAGCTAGACTAACCATACTAGACTGAATGGAGGCCATGATCTCATGTCCCGAAGGGAGGTTGGAGAGAGATACGGTACGAGGTATGTTGCTGGAAGAACTGGTTCCCTATGGATGAACACTGGATGGCACGGTGGTAACAGGCGGAGGCTCCGCCTAGGAAGTGATAAAGCCATAGTCAGGTTCAAAAGGTGTATCAGAAAGTTGGGTTTCTTCGATAACTTCAATGTACCCGCCCGGGACTGGAATCAAGCCAGATATATCCTGGTCAGATCCTTCGGTGGTGCCAACAGATCCTTCTGTGTCATCGTAGAAAGTTTCTGGTGGAAGGGAAGTGTTGACATCGGGGAGGAGGATGGCCTCCGGTCTAGTATCTTGGGCTGTGCTAGATTCAGCCACTGTAATGTTGTCCACTGTGGCAGATATATCTGGAATAACAGTGGGTGAAGTGACAGTGAGAGTCTCAGATGTACCAGTGGTTGCAGAAACTGCAAGAGGTTCTGAGACCGTACTGTGAGTAACGGTTACAGGCGGAACTGAAGATGTAGTGCGTATCGACGGTGGAATGTTCCCTCGACCGGCGCTGCGGCCAGGAGGGGCAGGAATACGTGATGCAGGTGGACCGGAGGTCCGTGGTGGTGGTGGTGGTGGAGGGCTTTTACCCTGTACTCTTTGTGATCTCCATGGTGGTTCTGACATAATGGCAGGAATATGGAATCCAGGGGCAATCTCGTAACAAAGAACTCAAAAATTCTAATGCAGCTGAGTGTGCAAAAGAAGAGCTAGAAAAAGCAAGGCTCGCAGGCCAAAAAAGCAAGCTCTAAAATATATACTGAGACCGGCATCCCAGTAAGCGAGATGAGAAAAACAATGGCCAGAATGCCAACAAGCAGTCACTAAAAAGAAAAATGACCCTCTACTAAGATGAGGTAACAAGCAAACTCCTAACTAAGAGCTGGAGACCTCAACAAGTTGTATCCTTCGCAAGGTGATGAAATCCAAGTTGAACAATACAACGTGAGATACCAATATGAGAAGGATATCCCTCTACCGAAAGGGATCCTAGGTAAAAGAGCCCTAGTAGAAAAGTCACTAAGCTACCTCGTTCATGACACGTTGGAAAATGTTTTCGGCGCTTCTGCCTTATCACCCTTGCATTACTATGAATACAAGGAAGACAATGATCGATGTCTCCTTAGGGCTAAGTGGAGTGTGGCATTCCACAGAGTTCGTCCGGATCTCAATCTCGCGGCGGTTTAACCCCTGAAAGTTAAAAACAGTCAGGAGGCCCCTCCATAAACTGGTCTATGACCGTGTCAATAAATACTAGAGGATTTTAGTTCCCTAGAGGACAACAACTATGTCTCAGATGAAAATGACAAGGGGGAATTATTTTGATGCCTATCCCCGGTGTCGTACCTAACTACCAAATTCTTTTGATTTCCTCAAGTGAGGTTAATGTTGGTTTAGTTAGGGAGATTAATTTTAGTGGTTGTATTACTCAATCGGGTAAATGGATGTGAAACTTGGTGGTGTTGTGACGACCCAAACCATGCAAATGAGAATGAATCGAAATAAGCCTTGTATTCGATGAAAACTAGCTATGGAAGAGAGAGAGTTCTTCAATCCTAAATGCATGAAAATTTTCACAATCAATGAAAAGCCACTTCAAAACAAAAAAAATTCTTTTCTTTTTCTAAGTAAAGCCAAACTGAAATAAACACTTCTTTCCAATTCACTGATCTTGCAACTAGAATGCTTCAAAAAATGAGAATTTATGTGGCAAATTGAATGGTTCACTTCCTAATGCACAATAATACTGCTAGATCATTTCAATCCAAACAACACAAATGTTTTGCAATAACAATTTCCAATATAGATTTTAATGATAATAATGGAAAAGATGATATTTATAAGAACAATGTGATTATGAAAATGTACAATCCTGTAAAAAAGGACGGTAGTAACAGTTTGGTTGTGATGAGAAGATCAAGCCAATGCAATGAGACTGAAGGGGTGATCCAATGTGCAAATAATGCCACTAACTCATAAAATAATCAATCTCACAAGAGAAATAAACAAACCACAAAGACTGTGCAATGAACAAGATAGTAATAAGCAACAAAAAACACCAAACTAAAGCAGAGAAAATAAAAAATGACTGAGGAAACCAAACAGGTAAGAAAAATTGAAAAAATGCAGACACTACCGCGTGGCAGAAACAGGCTAGAACGTGGTACTGGTACACTACCGCTCTGGTAAGAGTGTTGGGTACGCGGTACTACCGCGTTGTAGACAGTAGTGGGGGCGCGGTATTGTTGCAAAGGATGAAAAAAATGCAACTTTTGAAAAAGAAATTGAATTTTTCAGGGTTGCTGTAGACCCAGAGGACTCACTGATCACAGAGGGAGGAAATATGTAGAGAGGAGGGGTGAATAAATGTCAAAGAGACCAAAATTCAGTACTGGTTTGAAGAGAAAGAAGAATCACAATAAAAAATGACTGAAAGTGAGATAAATCAATCAAATGGGGTTCAAACCAGCGGAGTCGCCATTTTTTGTTGTAGAAATTTCTCCCTACGGATAGGTAGAAACTCTTTTAGGTTAAAGTATACTTTAACTGACTCTAAACTAAGACAAAAAGATAACAAATGCTACCTTGAATTCCTAGATCTAAACAGACATCTCAAGACTATATTGCTGAAAGAAATGGAAGAGATCTAACTGACCTTCGATTCAATTGCTCGTCCTAATGGTCGCTCCAATCTCCAAGTCCTCCCGAATGAACCTGTCAGAATGAAACCAAGATACAAGCATATACGATTCTCTAGCAACTTGAAATATGAGTTAGGATCTAAATCTATAAAAGATACAAATCATATGATTGAAACAAGATCAACATACATGATTTGGGAAACAAGACAAGTTATGTTTTATTACCAACTTGAAGTCACTTACAATGGTTGCTTGATATCCAAGCCAACTCTCAGCTCCAAGTGCTTTCTCCTCTAACTATCTCCACAAAGATTCAAGATCATAAGTTTGATGTCTCCAAGAGTCCTCCTCTTTGCTCATGGAAGGCCTCTCTCTTATAGTGTGTAGTAGGGTTAACCAACAAGAGAGAAGGATGGATCTTGGGAGTGTTTAGTGGATCAGGCCCACTAATCTGAGAAAGTGAGTTAGGATTGCATCAAGGATACCAATCCTCGAAAATCAAGATCTCACAAGCCATGGAAAAAAGGCTAAAAAAGGAGTATCACGCCCCTTGAAGTGAGCATAGCGCGGTAGTACCGCGTGGCAAAGAAGAAGCATAGCGCGGTAGTGGGGACTACCGCTCCCTCAATGTTGAGCAAGGCATAGTAGTGTAGGTATATGAAGTCTCAGGTGGGTTGATTCTTGATAGGATAGGTTTGTCTTCAAGGATCATTCATCATATTTCTCTTCTGGGTGTTTTAAGCAGTAGGGGAAGTGTCGTCAACTATTTTTATGGTGAAGATGTGACACTGTGAAATATGGAGGTATAACAGCCAAAAATATCCCATCCTTAAAACCTTATGACCCGTCCTTTTGTCAGCAAAATGTCCCCCACAGGGCTCATCATGGCAAGCTTTCAGGATACTAAAAATTTCATCTTCTCTTACACATCTTCTTATTTCCAAATCAAGCCCTGTGTAAAAAATATGTCCCCCTATCCAGCAGTATCTAGCACTCTGCTGTATGATCTTTCTTTTTTCTCTCTTTGACAGATGTGCTGGAAGCTTTCCTGCAACCAAAAAGTTAGCAATATCTGCGTACCATGGGGAATGAGCTGACACTGCCAACAAATGTTCATCAGGGAAGGAATCTTTGACTAGTAAATGGTCATCATTGTTAGTAAGTTGAGATAAAAAGTCAGTAACAACGTTTTCCTTTCCTAGTCTGTCAATAATTGTAATGTCAAATTCCTGTAACAGTAATAGCCATCTAGTTACTCTAGCATTCGTGATAGGTTTATTCATTAAATACTTGATGGTTGAATCATCAGTCTGCACAAAAGTGGAATATCCAGTAATGTAGTGTCTAAATTTATTAATGGCATACATAATGGCAAGAAATTCTTTCTCTGTAACAGTATAGTTTAGTTCAGCAGGGGCCAGGTTCTTACTGATGTAATAAATTGCATATGGAGCATGACCTTCCTGTTGTCCTAATACTGCTCCAATGGCTGTATCTAAAGCATCTAAGGATATATGAAAAGGTAGAGCCCAGTTGGGCCCTTGTAAGATGGGTGTTGTGGACAACCTTTTCTTAAGTTCAGTAAACGTTGTTTGGCATGCATCGTTCCAATCAAATTGTACATCCTTCATCAACAGGGTGAATAAAGGAGAAGCAAGTTTGGAAAAGTTTTATATAAATCTTCTGTAGTAACCAGCATGCCCTAAGAAGCTACGTACCTCTTTTTGGGTTCCAGGAGTGGGTATGTTTTCAATTACCCTAATTTTGGATGGATCTACCTGGATACCATTAGCAGAGATGAAGTGCCCCATAACCACACCCTCGCTCATCATCATATGGCACTTTTCATTGCTTAAAGATAGTTGGGTTTGTTCACAGCGTTCTAAAACTTTCTCTAAATTTTTCAATGCTTCATCGAAACTACTATAGTATGGAGTGAAGTCATCCATAAAAATTTCCATGCAGTCGTTTACCATCTCCGAAAACATCCCAATCACTACTCTCTGAAATGTGGCTGGTGAATTGCACAACCCGAAAGGAAGTACCCTATATGCAAAAGTGCCCCAGGGACAGGTGAAAGTGGTTTTGTCTTGGTCTTCTGGAGCAATTTGGATTTGGTTATAACCACTAAATCCATCCAGAAAGGAAAAATACTTCTTTCCAGACAAGGTATCAAGGACCTGATCATAAAAGGTAGGGGAAAATGGTCCTTCTGCGTTGCTTTATTCAATTCTCTGTAACCTACATAGACCCTCCATTTCTCGTTCTCTTTTGGTACAATCACGAGTGGAGAAACCCTCTTGCTGTCTGAAATTGGGTATATAAATCCTGCTTCCAAAAGTTTTTGGATTTCTTCTTTCACTATGTCCCTTAAATTCGGGTTCATCCTTCGTTGTGGTTGGCACACTGGTCTGGAGTCGCTTTTGATGTAAATGTGATGGGTACACAGATTAGAAGGAATACCCTTCATATCTGTGTATTCCCATGCGAAAGCTCCCTTGTGTTTTTTCAGCAAAGTGATCAACTGTTCCAGCTCATTGGGCGCAAGATTTGGATTAATGTTCAATGTTTTTCCTGGCTCAATTTCTATTGGGACACTTTTCAAATTTTTAAGTACTCGAATTATGTTGGCATCACTGACTGGAGTCTCTTCCGTTAGATTTTCTTGTTCTTTCTCATCTAAAGTACTGTTCAGAATCTGGTAAACATGTTTATTGACAGACGTGGGCTCACTGATGAAACTGTTAATAGTGTTGTCCTCTGTTTCATCTTTAAAAGTTAAGGCTTTCCCTATCGTTAATAATGGCTTAACGCCTTCTTCTTCCTCCAGTTCCATCTAAAGCGGAGTTTCAGCTTCTAAGCTTGGTTGGGATGGAGGGTATAAATTCAAGCTTTTGGTATCAGTCTCATCTGAGACAGTCATGGACCCTGACCGGCAGTTGATGCAAGCATCTGTTGTGGCCAACCACGGTCTTCCCAGGATCAGCAAATGTCCCCCCAGCTGTGACTTCGGTTGCAAAACCAAGAAATCCGTGGGGTACTCCCACGAATCGACAGTGACTACAAGATCATCTAGGATTCCCTCGAGCTTGATTGTTGATGTGTCAGCAAGTTCTAATATGGTGGGGATTGGCCGAAGATTAGTGAGTCCAATTTTCTTCACAGTTTCAATGGTCATAACATTGATAACTGCACCTAAATCTACCAATACATTAGGTATCTGAGTGTGTCCTATATGAACTGTTACAATAGGGTTTCCAGGGTCATCATATTTGGCCAAAGGAGTCTTTCCCATTACGTGGACAATGGGAGGATCTCTAGGCTTTCTCCCTGGTTTCTTTACACAAAGATCTCTAACGGTCTTTGCATAAATGGGCACAACATGGAGGGCTTGTAACAGTGGAATTTTGACATATAGATTTTTCAACTCCCCTAAGAGATTGAATCTAGGTTGTTCCGTTGTTTTCTGTAGGGCAATCGTTCAGGATATGGTGGTTCTCTTATGAGTTGTGTAGGTTGTGTTTCATCGTGTGTTGCTCCCTGTGTTTCAACTAATAATTCAGTAGGAGTATCCACATCCTCAATGATGGGGATCGCTGAGTTGGATGAATTCTCAAAATGTTGATCCATTCTTACTTTAGTCACTGAGGATGGAACATCCTCAATGATAATGGGTTCCACTACCCTCCCTGATCGTAATTGTATGTCATTGCAGGAATTTGGGAAATGGAATAAGCAGGCATGTTGGCAGTCTCAAATTGATGAACTACTTTATTATTCGGGTTGGGGTTAGGTTGTGCAGGTAGTTGTGGTCGCAGTGGTGCATTTATAGATGCGGCATTGTTTTGGAATTGCAGCTATGGTTGCTGATACTGTTGGTGAGGATACTGTTGATATTGAGTCTGGTGATGAGGAAAATTATTTCCTGGGTAAGAATTTCTCCAGTTGGGGGACCAGGAAGCTTGTTGGTTCAATTGTTGTGCCCATGGCATCCAAGGGTTAGGATTTTGCATTGGGTTTTGAGATGGATGCCATTGGTTGTTAGAATAATGTGAAGGGAATTGTGTATTCAAATTATGCATATTATTCATACCATTCATATTATTCCAAAAAGGTGATGGATTCGAGTTCATACCTTGATTTCGAGGCTGCCAAGGCTTCTTCTGAGAAATAAAATAAGCTTGTTCCACATCTGAGGTAGATGTCTGCAAGACTACTTTGACCTTGGGTAATGAAGGACATTCCTTGGTATCATGATCCAATTCACATATCCAACATACCTCCACCTTGTCCAACGGAAATTCTTTCAGTGGGTGCTTCTTTCTGCATTTGGGACAGAATACACCAAGTGTCAAATCTTCTACTACTTGCCTTTGTTTTTCTCTCAAGACATATAATTCTGAGGAAATGGAGCTCATCATATCTATCTTAAAATTCTCCAGAATTTTTCCTATTTCTGCTCGAGTGGCTCCTCCACTAGTTGACTTCTGTGTCCTAGTGAAGACATCTTGATCTCGTTCTTTGTCCTGCTTGTTGGTTCTAGAGGATCCCCTTGAATATCTTCAACATAAATCAATGATATTATCAAAGGGTTCTTTTGAAATATCCCCCTTTCCCTGCAAATTCAACATCTCTAGGCAATCTTCTCTTATCCCTCTCAGTAGGATAATCTTGAGTACATCCTTCCCTATATTAGCATGACCAGACCTTTGTAAGTACAACAACCTTTCAACAAAATCTTCCAGGCTCTCTTCTTCCTTCTGAACCATTTTAAACAACTCTTCCTTCCTATCTCTGGTTCTACAATACTCTTGGTACTTAGAAAGGAAAAATTGTTTCATTTGATCCCAAGTGGTGATGGTCTCATGACCCAAACTCATGAACCAACGCAGAGCATTTCCTTTCAGGGTGGCTGGAAATAGTTTCAGTTTTTGCGCATTGGAGGTATAGTCATAACTGCAACAGAGGATGTCGAACTCAAAAAGAAATTCATCAGGATCTTCAGAGGACATACCATGGAAGTTCAGGAGAACTGAGGGTGAAATATTTTTCATAGGAGTCGCCCCTGGTGTCTGGAGGATAGGGAATTTAAGTGTGGTAATAGTGTCACCATGTTGATTATCTTTGACCTCCTCTTCATGGTTATCCTGGCGTTCATTGTCTCCTTCACGTTCTCCGTTAACCATGTTAGTCCAAAATTTGATTGGTTCTTTCACTCTTTATTCCTCTGCTCTTGCTTCTTTTACTTTCCTCCTTTCTTCTTCTCGCCTTCTCTCTTCCTCTACTTCTCGGTGAGTCTCCAACCACACTTCCTTGGTAACTCTAGTCCCGTTAATATGATAGACTCCTCTCTATCCGGTGCACCCACAACACTTCCCTTGTCTTCATGAGGTTTCTTCTCTGCAATGGGATTCAAAGGTCCCGTTGTGTTCTCCATAGTTGATGTCAATGTTTCAAGATTGGGAGGAATGGATTTTCCTCTTCCTAAAGATGTTCATGGTAATCTGGTAGAAGAATCAACTCTAGAAATTATTTTATCAATAAATGTCTGTCTTCCGAGACCTGTGTTACGGCCACGACCTCTTCCACTTGCAATGTAAGTATTTGAAGGGGGTTCCCAATTTGTTTATCTTGAATTCATGCATGCTTCAAATAATCAAAACTAAAATCAAATCAAATATTCAACTACTATCTATGCCTATAAATTACCATCCCCAGCAATGGTGCCAAAATGTTGGTCACCCTATATGCTAATCAATTGCAACTAACACACAGGATGCTCAATATGAATTGTCAACCCAGGTAGGTCTTTTATTTCAACAGCAATTAGCACAATCTATGCATTAACATTTCAAGTAGTTGATTGAATAAATGGAGATAACTATCCTACCTATCTGCTCAGTCAAATTCATCTCATGGCTAAAACTAATCTAATTTATCCATCTAGGAATTCAAAGTACAATTACCTTCCTACAATCATCACTCCAGCAATTACTGATCTAAGACGAATTAAGCTACACTTACTTTTGCAAGAAGTTAAATCCTAAATATATCAAACTACAATGCATTAACCAAATCCTGTCTAAGATTATCTAATCTAGAAATTATAAATGACAGTAAGAAATCAAACCAATTACAATCATAATCTAACTAATGCAAATAAACTTCAAGAAAGATAAATAACAGAAATGGACTAGAGTTGAGCTTGACTGTAACAACTAACTATCACACTTGCATAAAGGGACTAACCTACACAGTCGACTTTCACACCACCCAGTTACAGCTATTCAGAATGCAACATTAACTACCAAAGAAAAATGCAATTATCAATTATCATTGTTGCAGCTTCTCTGTAAAACACACCTACTATAAATCCACACCACACTGTTATGTGGAATTCTGCCCTACGGATAAGTCAAAATTCCCTTAGGCTAAAGTAGACTCTAACTAACTCTAGGCTAAGAACAGACAAAACAAATGCTACCTTGAATCCCTAGATCTAACAAATATCTTAGGATTAAAATGCTGAAGAGAATAGAAGGAGTTTAACTGACCTTATGTCTAAACGCTTGTCTTTGGTATTTGCTCCAAGCTCCAAGTCCTCACAAGTAAACCTGTTAAAATGGAACCAAAACACAAGCATGTACTATTCTCTAGCAATCTGAAACATGAGTTAGGATCTAAATCTATGAAAGATACAAATCATATCATTAAAACAAGATTAACACAAATGATTTGGGAAAACAAGACAAGTTATTCCATTACAACTTGAAGATTACTTACAAAGGGTGCTTGATGTCCAAGCCAATCCTCCAACTCCAAGTGTCTTCTCCTCTAGCTATCTCCACAATGCTGCAAGACCATAAGTTTGGTGCTCTCAAGAGTCCCCCCTTTTTCCCAATGGCATGCCTCTCTTTTATAGTGAATGGTGAGGTTAACCAACAAGAGAGATGGGTGGATCTAAGGAGAGATAAGTGGATCAGGGTTTCTAATCGAAGGAGATGAGGTGAGATCGAATCAAGGAACCCAATCTTCCATTATCTTCGAAAATCCAAAATCCCACAAGCCAAGGGCAAAAAACTATTAAAAGGGTGCCGCGTTTTGCAAAGTATGCAGAACGCGGCACTACCACGCTTTGAGGAAAAAGTAGCACGCGGTAGTGTCTAGTACCGCGTTTTGGAAAGCTGGCAAGGCGCGGTAGTGTGTAAAAATAAAGTCCAAGGTGGGTCAAAACTTGCCAAGGTTGACTCATCATCTGTTTCTTCTGGATGGTTCAAAACAGTAGGGAAAGTGTCGTCAACTTGTTTTGTGATGGGGATGCGACACTGTGAAACATTGAGGTATAACAGATGCCCCCTAAAGTGTGAGGTCAGAAGGGACTGATGGCCGAAAGACTTTACGAATATAATGTGCAGAGATAGCATCGAGGAGAGCGACACGGAGCTGAAATGGAAACAAAGTGTTAGATATACCACCGAGGCGGGCATTCCCATGCTCGGAAACAAATGACTCAAAGCATGGCTGCCGACCAATACATTGCAGATCCATGAGTACTGAGATAATGTAAACTGTGGACAGATCATGGCTACTATGAACAATCGTAGATCCATGAGACAATAACGACACAGCCACGACCAATACAATAAGTGGATCTGTGTGACAATACAAGAGACATCTCCATCGCAGCCTGGACGTAGTCAAGATACAGTGATGCGCCCAGGGTCTTCTACCCGATCGCATAAAGATACGAATCTAACCATGTGATTACAAGGTGTTGAAGTCGAACATGGAAGAAACCATTTGATTACCGGTCAATGATGTGGACCGTTAACAAATGCGAGGGAGATCATCAATAATGACAATGATTCCCAAGGTATCAATAGTACATCTCAACGAAATGCGAATGAATGAGTTGATGTCGAGCATCCGAGAGATCGCTTGATCAGAGGTCATTGATGTGAACCTACTGTCAAACACGAGGAAACCTGCCATTGAGGCATGCAGGTACCAAGGTACTAATGGTTGATTTCTAAGTCTAATTCCCGGATAGTGATTTGGTGTCGACAGGAATAGACTCGTCGAAGGTGGGCCATGATGATTCCCACATCATCGACACGAAATCGGCACATATGATAGGATGATGAAGTAATGAGATATGTACTGACACAGCGGAGGCTTGACACAATGAACGACTCGATATAATGCAACCCTTTGAACATATAACGGCATGTAACAAGACTTGGCAGCAGGGATTATTGATAAATAGAGGATAGACACCGGATGAGTGGACTCGTGGCCAGGGAGGCGACCCATGATGATGACTATGACTCAATGAAAGACGGATACCCAAATATAGACAAGAGATGGACACATGCCATGTTCAAAGGTAATGACTGACAAGCTGCCATAGATAAACTTGACTTGTTTCCCCATATTTCCCCGACATGATGGACGAGTACCTCTTTCTTGTTTTACGAGCTTGAAGAGGATAACAGATGCTCGGTGTAGCTCATCTTGTGGATGAGTCCAATCTCACATGTTTTACGAACCTGAGAAAGGAGGGGTTCGTCCCAAAGTGGGTCCTTCGATGTTAACATTTTAACGAGCCCAAGGAAGGAAAACTCGATAGTTTTTCATATTTAGAGAGCCTAAAAAACTTAAAGGAAGCTCCATAATGTACTTTTTCGTAGAATTTAGTCCCTCGATCCCGAAAAAGTGTAAAACAATTCCCGAGAGAACTCTCCCAGCCGAGATTGACTGAGGTATACCTTTCTCGTAAATAGTCTAGACGGGTCGAAAAAGGGGTAACCTATCACCGAATAGACGACCTTTCAAATACTTTTACAAGTGTGAAAGAGTCAAGATCACTTGGCAATCTTTTCAATTTTAAGGAGTCTGAAAAGAGCTTAACTATGGACTCCTATGATCTTTTTCGTAAATTTTAAATTATTCTGGTCCGAAAAAAGAATAAAATACAACCAGGATAATACTTTCCTCATCGTTTAACGAGCATGAGTAAAGCTGACCGTACTCGACACCGTTTACTTGCGTTTGACAAGCACGACACGGTTGTGAAAGCGCTTGGAATCTTTTTCAAGTTTTAAATCCAGAGCACAAAAAAGATAAAGTGGGCTCAATATGAAGGTCAAACTACGAACAAATACCAGTATGAATGCATCCCATTTCTACCGCAGATCCTGTCAATGAACGCTCAAAAATCGAGCATTAGCAATATGAATAAGGGTTTATTAATTTGAAATAGTAATTAATTAATTAAAAAATATGAAAAAATGCTATATAAGGCATGGTAAAAAATAGAAATTACTATTCATTTGTGATTTTTACCCAAAGGAGACATTTTTACCCATTTTGGAGCAAAATTTCAAGGATCGATATCGAGAGTTCTGGGACACCATTTCGACCGCCGTCTGCGCCAGGTAAGAGTGCTTGAGCTCCTCTTTCAATTCATGCAAGAAATTTTTACTTTCACCAGAGGAAAATTAATTTTTTGGGAATCCCTTTTGGGCAAAAATCGCCTGCCGTACTGCCGCGGGGGTCCCCTATCGAAAAACGCGGCACTGTTGAACAGTGCCGCGCTGTAACCTCAAAATGAGGCGCGGCACTGTGGACTGCCGCGCGGCAGGGTGCCCTCCAGGCGCGGCACGTGCGAAATTTGAGTTCAAAAAATCAAATTTTCCTCAAATTTTTGCTGGAAGCAAGTTGTTAAATAGTCACTAATTACTTTGTTTGCCCTTTTGCAGGGATTTGCAACTTATTTGAAGCAAAATGGTGAGTTGGAAAGAGAGGGAGCACGAAACGGACGATTTTAGGGCCGAAAATGACTTACCAACCGTGACCGCATTGCGAGAATGTGGTTTGCTAAAGTTTTTTAAGACTAAAGGGATCCGCCAACAACCTAAGCTCCTTACTCACCTTGTTCAATTGTGGGACCCTGATATCGAAGCTTTCCGAGTGGGAGAGCATGTGCTTGAAATCCAACTTGAAGACATCTACTTTCTCACGGGCCTCTCGAAAAGAGGGGCCCGGCCGAATCTTACCGGGTACAGTGCTTCAGACTCAAGCACGGATGATTTGATTGCTCGATATTGTCAGGCGGGTTCGAGTAAGAAGAGTGGGAAAGTGGCCATAAAAGAGGTCACAAATCTTCCTTTTAAAACCTTGCTATTCACTATTACACGTGCAGCAGGAAGCGTGAGCCCACATCAGGCAACCCGCACACAGGGAAATCTCGCAGCAGAGTGCATGGGAGGAACAGTTTTCAACTGGTGTGATGCAGTGTTGTCCAACATGAAGGAACAGGTGCACAAATGTAGAACTGGGAAAAATACCCAGTTTGGCTATGGGAGTATCTTGGTCACTTTCTTCCTGGCAAGGGTGCCATTACTGCGGCCACAGATATCTATGCATCCTCGTCCACCTACTGAGCCATGGATGGCTCGATGGAGCGACTACGCCGGGCGCCTTGGAGGACCTCAGCGGCTAGCCTTTGGAGAGGAATTTTTCTCTTGGCTAGAGGAGCAGATAGTCATGATCGACGACTATCCCTATTCAGGGGTAGATTTCCGTGAGGATATTGACTTGGCTTTGCCAGAAGATGACGACTGGGACAACTCTGGTATGACCTTCATGGATATGTATTTTTTGCTTTTAAATATTTAATTTTTAGTGCTTTTTTAGAATGTGTAAAAGACTTCTAATGTATATTCGTATGCATGTTGCAGATCGTGGACCACAGAGGCCAGCTGGATACTCTCCACTACGTCATGGCGGTGTAGACCGCCAAGCTGATCCTGTCGAAGAAGAAGATGAAGACGAGGCAGGAGGTGTCCGGGACATTGAGAGGAACCTGCAGGGATTGACTCATGGTATCCCTGCTATGCGGATGGATGACGTCCCTTACCCCCTCCAGCGTCATACTGTAGGTGTACCTGGTCGTATCAGTCGACTTCTTCGCAAGGTGGTTCGAGCCGTGATGTGTTACCACCAGCAGCGGGAGGAGTCCGATGAGGGACGTGATAGGTCTCCTAGATCTCCATAGATGGTCTTTCGATCTTTTTGCGGCATGTACACAATATGTAGGCTTTGAGGGCCAATTTTTGTATATGGGATTTGATCCCAATTTTGTCTTTGACACAAACTTTATGTATTTTTGGGAAAAACACTTTTATATACAGTGATATGGACCTATTTATGATCTAAATATTTACAATGACTTGTGCATTTTCATTTTTTATGATGTGTTTATGTATGGGCGAGATGCCAATCTAAAATGTAATTAGCCAATGAATCGGCAATACAATTGAATTCTCTCGGTATGTGTTGATATGTGATAAAATCAAATGACCGTTCCAAGAGACGTACTCTTCGAAATAAACGAAGTAATGTAGGATCGCGAACTGTGTAAACACGGTTTAAATGAGAAACCACGAGTTGGGAGTCTAAAAAGACCGATAAGGAGTCAATCCCGAGTGAAGCAACCTCTGTTAAGAGACCAATGACTGCATGGTACTCTGCGATATTATTGGTTGCGGGACCTAAACAAATGGCTCCTGAAGAAATCAACTCGCCAGTGGGGGAATAGATCACCCATGCTGCGGAAGCGAGATTCCGGGTATGTCGGCTTGCACCGTCAGCGAATCCAAAGTAGGTAGACATCTGCGCATAAAGGCACGAGTCAAAGTAAGAGTAGATACATGAGATCCATGTGCACACTAAAAATAAAGCAAAAAGCAAACTAAGTACATTATGTACAAGAAGTAACCCGCGTGGGGTAACCTCACGCGTAGAAACGCTTGAGGTATAGCCCGTTGCGGGGCCGTGCCAATGGCGTACCATCACAATCGACTAGTTCATAGGCTCCTTTTTCTAAGACACGTTTTATGATGAAGGGGCCGTACCACATAGATTCAAGCTTACCTTTTCCAAGCTTATCATGCATCTGATCGTATGTAAGTACGAGGTCACCCTCATTGAAGATCCGAGGTTGAACGGATTTGTCGTATTGAGCTTTGACGCGTTTTTTGTGGGCTTCATTAGCCAAAGCGGCGTCGCGGCGGGTTTCATCTAGCTTAGCTAGGTATAAAAATCGTTCTTCTTCGGAAGTAGTGTGTGGAAGTAGCTCTATGGCTATCTTGAGTGATGGAATTTCACATTCAATCGGGAGAATGGCTTCCAGGCCGTACACCAATTGAAATGGTGTAAACCCAGTAGCACTTTTCACTGAGGTTCGGTACGCCCACAGTGCTGAGAACAGAGCTGAGTGCCAATTGGATTTTTGGGTACCCACAATGCGCTGAATCATTCGTTTTAGGACCTTATTGATGGCTTCAACTTGGCCATTAGCTTGTGGGTAATACGAGGTTGAGTTTTCGTGGCGAAAACCCAGTTTGGCACTTAGTTCTTCGATCATATGATTCCTAAAATGGGAACCATGATCGGTCACAATAGACTGTGGGACACCGAATCTAGCTATGATATGATTGAATATGAACTGCGCTGCTGTTTTGCCGTCTTCAGCATATGTAGGCATCGCTTCAGCCCATTTTGTAAAATAGTCCACAGCTACTATGACATAGCTATGCCCCCCGGCTGAAGTGGGCTTACAGTGCATAAAATCAATGCCCCATTTGGAGAAGGGGCCGACGGCAATGACAGGATGGAGTGGAGCAGGATGCGAGCGCGCTTTACTATGAAAGAATTGACATGGCGGACACTTCTTGACTGTTTCAATGCAGTCTTTGAAAATCGAGGGCCAGAAGTATCCCGCTCGCAGTATTTTCTGGGCCGTAGCCATCCCAGAGAGATGACCACCACATGCTCCAGCGTGGCAGTCATTGAGAACGCGTTCTGCCTCATCTAAGGTCAAACAGCGTTGAAGGACAGTGTCGACACCACGTCGATACAAAGTATCGTTCACTATAAGGTAATATTTTGCGTGATGTCTGATACGTCGTCGTTCATCGCGGGTGAGATCGGGACGGAAGCGTTGGGTTTGGAGATATAAAAGAATATCCCCATACCACGGATCAGACGTGCTAATGAGGAACAATGATTCGTCGGGAAGAGAATCAATGGGCTCGGATTGCTCAGTAGCACGGGGCAGGTGACAAATTAACTCAGCAAAGACCAGAGATTTTTTAGACTTGGCCTTGACAAATTCCAAGTCAAACTCTTGAAGGATGACAATCCAACGGGAGTACTTGCCCCCAAGCACTTGTCGTGTGAGGATATAGTACATTGGATTGAAATCGGCGATAACGGTGGTCCGACGGAGTAAGATGTAGTGACGGAACCTCTGGACAGCAAATACTGTTGCCAGAGCCAGCTTTTCAACATGTGAGTAGCGAGTTTCAGAGTCGAGAAGACTCTTGCTAAGATAGTACACCACATGTTCTATGCCATTGTGGTCTTCCTGGACTAACACCATACCAATGGTGGAAATCGAGGCTGCGAGATAAAGGATGTAGTCCTGTGTGTAATTGGGGGGTTGAATCACAGGATCTTTGGTTAAGGCTGCTTTTAAATTGTCAAAGGAGCGTTTGGCTTCTTCATCCCATATGAAGGGGACATTCTTCTTGAGAAGCCGCATGTAGCCTTTTGTTATCTCGGACAGATTGCAGATAAAACGGCGTAGAAAGTTTGCATGCCCTTGCAAACATTGAAGTTCTGGAATATTGGTAGGTGAAGGCAGGGCTATGATAGCTGCTACCTTTGCGGGATCTAAACGTATCCCGTCTTTGGAGACTATGAAGCCCAACAGTTTTCCGGCTTCTACACAGAAGACGCACTTATGTGGGTTCAAACGTATATTGTAGCGCCGGCACCTTTCGAAAATGGCACTCAAGTGATCTGGATGTTCTTCCCGGGTTCGAGAATGAGCGGGAAGGTCATCGAGATATGGCTCTACGATATGTTTGATGTCATGGAATGCGTAGGACATCGCCCGTTGGAAAGTTGCCCCGGCATTTTTGAGGCCAAAAGGTAACTTCCGATATGCAAAGATCCCCCAAGGGCAGATAAAGGCCGTTTTGTGCTGGTCGGCTGGGAGGATATCGATCTGATTATAGCCAGAAAAGCCATCCATAAATGAAAAAATAACACTTCCGGCACAGTTATCGATAATCTGGTCAATAAACGGGGTTGGGTAGTTGTCCTTGGGACAAGCTTTGTTCAAATCACGGTAATCAACACAGACTCTGATCGTTCCTTGTTTCTTGGCTACAGGGACGATGTTGGATACCCATTCTGTCAATGGGACAGGATAGATAAAACCAGCACGCAAAAGTTTTTCAACTTCTGCTTTAATGGCGGCTGCCTTACGAGGATGAACGGGTCGAAGCTTTTGCTGAATGGGTCGGGCGCCAGGGAAAGTTGGAATTTCGTGGACCACAATCGACGGGTCGATTCCTGGCATCTCTTCATAACTCCAAGCGAAAACATCGCGGAAAGTTTTAAAGTAGGCATTATAGAACTCCGTCTCGAGAGGAGTACATGTTTTGCCAATGTGTACATTTTCCACGATACCAGGCTTTACTGAAATGTCGATGGGAGTGGTTGCCATAAGATTGGCCAAGTTGCCCTCAGAAAATACTTCGTCGAGGGAAGTGGGGAACTTGGTTTGAACCATCCCAAGTGAAGCACTGGATTTGGTGTCAGGCTCAAGTGACTGAATGGTGGGGAATGAAGATCGATGATGAAAATATCCCCATGGTGGCTCATTACCGCACATAACCTCTATGATTGATTCGTCGGTGGGAAAAATCAAGTTGAGAGGATCAAACAATGGTGGGTGTGTATGAGTTTCAGTCGAGAGCTGTGCCACTGTGTGATCAGTAGAACAGTCGACCCAATCTGTGGCTGATTGGATCGCGTCATATGCTGCAAGGTTTCTGTTCAAAGGCATGGAATTGCCATAGCCTTGGATCTGAGTAGGACTCGGGATCACCCATGAATCATCGGACGGGGTGACATGCGATGAAATCATGTTGACTGGTTGAAGATGGGTTCCCAGTTCTGGAAAAACTCCAATGAGGGATGAATCCTTCATGAGACCAACACCTATGTCTTGGAACCGGTACCGAGGTTGATCCAATAACGGAACGGTATTGGCGGAGTTCGGATGGGAGTCTGGGATACAGTAATCCAATTGATCAATAGTGACAATTTTCCCTTCATGAGGAAATTGTACGATCCGGAAGACTGTAGATGCTATGGCAGTCATGGCATAGAACCAGTTCCGACCAAGTAGGAGATTGTAATCCAAAGGTGCATCTACGACTTCGATATGTACGGATACTGTTTTGCCCCCCAGTTCAACACCGATTGAGGGGATGAGTCCATATGGTTGAAACCCATGTCCATCAAACGCTCTAAGAGTAGTGGGAGAAGTTGTGACCTCAGGCGAGCCGAGGGCTCTCCAGCAGTTCAAAGACATAATCGACGTGGAAGCACCCTCATCTAACACTGTGCGGTGTATAACATTTCCACGGATTTTCGTATGCACCTGGAAGGCTAACTGGTGAGAAAGCCTGGGTTTAGCGTGCTCCAAGTTAAACATGATGGAGTTTGAAGTATCTGGGTCCAATGCCCCCAGTGCTGAAAGTAGGGTTCTACGCTGCGTGGGGCAGTGTTGGAGAACCTCGAGAGTTGACATAGCGCAAGGTGCCTGAGCCAAATCTTCAACAATGTTGTAGTTTTGGGCAGCTCGCGCATTCGGATTGAATGTCGCCTTTCGTATGGTGCCCTTGGGTGGGCGTAGCACTGTATCCGTAAGTGGTCTCTCGATATGGAGATGGCCATTAGGGGGGGGAATAGGAATCGGATCTTCAACAGGAGACTTGCCTTTGGCTGTCTCCGATTGTTTGTTTGAACCTGGAGGGTTGTCATATGTCTTTGAACGAGTGGTGATATTAATCTCCTCATTACTTGTCATTAGGATTTCGCGGTTTGTGGACGTCTCTCCACGGGAAGGATTGGTCGGGTTGCCCCCTTGTGGGGATTCTTGGGAAACCATTTGCTGTTGCTGTTGGGGGAAAGGGTCAGTTAGCACTGCCGGTCGAGAGGATCCTTTAACGAACTTATGGACCTCGTCCTTGTAGGGACAGTCACGCGTATAATGATCGTCTTGACAAATCAAGCATGGAAACTTAGCTTTCCGACGTGGTTTTTGGTCATTCTGGGTAGGTTGTGGTTTGGGGTTCTCCTGCTGGTTCTTCTTGGGTTTACCACGATTGTTTTTCTTCTTTCCTCCGGATGGTTGTGATGTAGATTGGACTGCATTCACTTCGGAGGAGACAGCAGGAGAGTTGGAAGCTTTTGAAGCGGCCTGGGTAAAAGCGGGGGAAGCAGAAGCTTGTTGCCCCGTCGGGTTGGTAGCAGGATGAGCTTTGACTGAACCAACAATACCATCAATGGGTGGTTCAGTGGTAGGCTTTGTAGGATCAGTGTGAACGCGGGAGGCATGTGGAAGAAGTTCATGTAAAGTACCGGATTGAGTATATACTAAATCCATGTATTGTGCTGCCGAGATGGCTTGTTCTTCCGTAACTGGTCCGCGCATAGCAATATCTCTGGCTATGGGAGGCAAAAAGGATTTTGTAAACCAATCAGCAAGTAGCTGATCTGGAATAGGTGCCTTTATTAGCCTACGGCGTCTTCGCCACTCGTGGATGTGATCCGAGATGTGTGTGGAAGTGGTTTGACGCAGTGAAGTTAGCAGTTCTGTTCCAGTCTCATACCGGATGGGAAGCTGGAAATGTGTCAGAAACTGCATAGCCAAAGTGTTGAAATCACGAAAAGAGTGTTGTGGCAGCTCGATGTACCATTTTGCTGCCGTTCCGGTAAGCGTACATTGGAAGAGCCGAAGTCGGATGGAATCATCCATCAAGGAGTTGGATGAACACCAAAGATGGAAGGTCATCACGTGGTTCTTGGGGTCTTCCCCGGGCTTAGCATCGAACTTGGGAATGTCCGATGGTAGTTTGGCTGGGATAGGTGGCCAGTGAGGTTCGTGCCATATAGGATCGTTGATAAGCCTCGACAAATCTGGTAAGTCAAGTGTGGCCAAGAAGGGAAGTTGACGGTTGGTCTGCGGGTATGAGTAATAACCATGTGGTGCAGAGAACCCTGGAGGGCCCTGCATAGCATGCTGCTGTGTGTTATACCCATATGTGTTTCCCGCGGGATACTGCTGGAAGTTCTGCGGATAGTAAGCCATCTGGTTAACCGGTTGATTGTAAGCGACCGGTTGGTAAGTGTTCTGCTGAGTGGGTAGAGTACCCTGAGGCTGTTGATACCCAGGAATGGTTGTTGTTCCTTGTTGGGGAAAAGTTCCTTGGAATTGTTGTGTTCCAGGGATGTTGCCACCATACTGTGTAAGTGGAGGATTTCCCATAGCAGGGTTGGGGGGTGGCTGCGACGGTGGTGTCCATGGAAGACTCGTTCCTGCTTGAGGAACGAGTGGAAATTGAAGTGATGGGTTCCATGGAGTTGTAGCAGCTGAAGGGTAAGGGAAGCCGGAATTTAGGTTGGGGGGAATCTGAGATTGCCCCCCAGCTTGGTTCCAGTTTCCAAAAAGTGAGTACCCCCCACTCTGTGGGATTTGATGATCCCAAGAAGGAAGCATGCCTGACGGGGGTTGTTGAGAGTGAGGTCCGGTTGGAATACCGGCATAAGGTTGCCCACTGCCAGGTGTGCTGTACATACCGTACTGAGCAGAAGCTGCTGGTTAGGAAGTTTGTTGGATCGAGCCAATAGGTTGTCCGCCAGCAGTTGGGTTGGATGGCCCTATATGAGGAGGCTGTAGGCTGGGAACTGGGTTCCCAGTAAAAGGTTGTCCTCCAACTGGTTGGGTTGATGGCCCACCAGTTGGAGGTTGTTGACTGACAATGGGGTTTCCAACAGAAGGTTGTCCCCCAGCTGGTTGGGTTGATGGCCCACCAGGGAGGGTTTGTATGTTGGAGTTAGGGACCATTGCAGTCGGTTGTCCACCTCCTGAAATAGTATAAATGGTGGCTGAAGGTGATCCTCCGGTTGAAACGGAAGATCCAGCAGTATGACTAGGTGTTCTTCCGCCGCTAGCCAAATATGATAACATGGATTGGCCAACGGCGCCAAAAGTACCGATTAGTGGAGGAGGTCGTCCGTATTGGACAGGTGAGGACGGAGAAAAAACTGGGTTATCCCTCATAGAATGTGCACCAAACATTGGTGATGACAGCAAATGTGGGGAATTTAGCCCAGGGGTATCGGCGTCGTCCATAACATGTTCAATGATAGGAGGACCAACGAGAACTGGGTCCGAGTTCATATCCTGAAAAAGATTTTGGGGATCCGGCAGGAACCTAGGTGTAGTAAAGTCCGAAGGTCCTGAGCCGTCTGCAAAAGAGTGATGAAATTATGTGCTAGACGGGACGTTGGGATCCCTATAGTCAGAAGGACGAGAGACAGGGGGGTATCTAGACGCTGTCGAAAGCATTTGCTCTGTGTTGCGTCTAAATTGTGCCGATGCTAACGGAGAGTTCGCTAGGCTAACCATGCTAGACTGGATGGAAGCCATGATTTCGTGTCCTGGTGGGATGTTGGGCAGATGTAAAGTGCGAGGTACGTTGCTAGAAGAACTTGTCTCCTGAGGATGAACACTGGGTGACGTAGTAATAACAGGCGGAAGTTCCGTCTGGGAAGTAATGAAGTCATAATCAGGTTCAAAAGGTGTGTCAGGTAGACGAGTATCTTCAACGATCTCAACGTATCCGCCTGGGACTGAAATTAGGCCAGGTATATCCTGGTCGGACCCTTCCGTGGTGCCAATAGATCCGTCTATATCATCGTGAAAAGTGTCTGATGGACGGGAAGTGTTGGCATCCGGTAGAAGGATGACCTCTGGTCTAGTACTCTGGGTTGTGCTAGGTTCAGCTGCTGTAACTGTGTCCACTGTTACAGATAAATCTGGAATGACAGTGGGTGAGGTGACAGTGGAAGTCTCAGACATGCTAGTGGTTATGGAAGCTGTAATAGATTCTGAGACTGTGCTGTGTGTGGCAGTTACGGGCGTAACTGAAGATGTTGTACGTATCGGCGGTGGGATGTTGCCTCGACCAGCACCGCGGCCAGGAGGAGCAGGGATGCGTGATGCAGGCGGACCAGAAGTCCGTGGCGGTGGTGGTGGTGGAGGGCTTAGGCCCTGTTGTCTTCGTGATCTTCGTGGTTGATCTGACATGATGACAGGAAAATGAAAATCGGGGGCAGTACCGTAAACAAAGAACTCAAAAACTCTAATGCAGCCGAGTGTGCATAAGAGGAGCTAGAAAAAGCAAGGCTCACAGGCCAAAAAAGCAAGCTCTAAAATCTATACTGAGACCGGTGTCTCAATAAGCGAGCTAATCAACAAAAATGGCCAGAATGCCAACAAGCAGTCCCTACAAAGAAAAAATGACCCTCTACAAAGATGAGACGCCAAGCAAACTCCTAACTAAGAGCTGGAGACCTCAACAGGCTGTATCCTTCGTAAGGTGATGAAATCCAAGTCGAACAATACAACATGAGAGACCGATATAAGAAGGATATCCCTCTACCGAAAGGGATCCTGGGTAAAAAAGCCCTAGTAGAATAGACACTGAGCTACCTCGTTCATGACACGTCGGAAAAGGTTTTGGGCACTTCAGCCTTCCGAAGAAGACAGCGATCGATGTTGCCTTAGGGCTAAGTGGAGTGCGGTATTCCACAGAGTCCGTCCGGTTCTCAATCTCGCGGCCGTTTAACCCCTGAACAGTTGGAAACAGTCAGGAGGCCCCTCCACAAACTAGCTGTGACCGTGTCAATAAGTACTAGAGGATTTTAGTTCCCTAAAGACAACGACTATGTCTCAGATGAAAATGACAAGGGGGGTTTATTTTGATGCCTATCCCCGGTGTCCTACCTAACTACCAAATTCTTTTGATTTCCTCAAGTGAGGTTAAAGTTGGTTTAATTAGGGTGATTAATTTTAGTGGCTGTCTTTACTCAATCGGGTAGTGGACGTGAAACTTGATGGTGTTATGACGACCCAAACCATGCAAATGAGAATGAATCACAAACAAGCCTTTGTCTTCGATGAAATCTAGCTAAGGTAAAGATAGAGGTTCTTCGATCAAATATGCATAACAATTTTCACAAGCAATCAAAGTAAAAGATTTTTCTTTTCTTTTCGATTTATAAACAAAGCCAAACTGAAGTAAATAGTCTTTTCAATGCACTGATTTTACCATCTACAATGCTTCTATAATGAGAATTTCTATGGCACAATTAATGGTTCATTTCCCTATGCAAAATAGCACTAGACTTTTTCAATTTAAACAACAAAATTTGCTCTCAACCAATGATCTTTTAAATTTACTGAAAATGATAATGACAATATGACTGTAAAAATACAGTGTTCAGTAACAGAAGACAGTGGTGTTGAGTTGGTTGTGGGAAAAAAGTCAAGTCAAATGCAATCAAATTGAAAAATGACCAATATGTCAAAAGTGCCACTTAATTCAATCAATCAATCAAACTCACAAACTAGGTGATAAGCAGACCATACAGACTGGGAATTAACCAGGATGCTGACAGGCAACAGTAAAGACTATCTGAGGCAAGGAGAAACTCAGGAAACCAAGCAAAAATTAAAAAAATTTACCCACTTGCAGACACTACCGCGGGCTATAGCCTGACTGAAGCGCGGCACTGTGTAACTGTCGCTCTGGTATTAAGGCCTAGGACGCGGCACTGTGTAAGTACCGCGCTGGAACTGGTTATGAGGGCGCGGCACTGTGGCAAGAGATGAAAAAAACGCAACTGGAAAAGAAAAAATAAAGTTTTCAGGGTTGCTGCTAACCCAGGGGACTCAGTAATTAAACAGGGAGATAAATACTGCGAGGAGGGGTGAATAAGGGTAAAAAAAGACCAAGATTCAAGCTGGTTTGAAATGCAATAAAAACTCACAATTCAAAGATAAATGACTGTGAATTGAGCCAATCAAGCAGTAATCAAACCCAGCGGAGTCGCCATTCTTGTTATGTGGAATTCTGCCCTACGGATAAGTCAAAATTCCCTTAGGCTAAAGTAGACTCTAACTAACTCTAGGCTAAGAACAGACAAAACAAATGCTACCTTGAATCCCTAGATCTAACAAATATCTTAGGATTAAAATGCTGAAGAGAATAGAAGGAGTTTAACTGACCTTATGTCTAAACGCTTGTCTTTGGTATTTGCTCCAAGCTCCAAGTCCTCACAAGTAAACCTGTTAAAATGGAACCAAAACACAAGCATGTACTATTCTCTAGCAATCTGAAACATGAGTTAGGATCTAAATCTATGAAAGATACAAATCATATCATTAAAACAAGATTAACACAAATGATTTGGGAAAACAAGACAAGTTATTCCATTACAACTTGAAGATTACTTACAAAGGGTGCTTGATGTCCAAGCCAATCCTCCAACTCCAAGTGTCTTCTCCTCTAGCTATCTCCACAATGTTGCAAGACCATAAGTTTGGTGCTCTCAAGAGTCCCCCCTTTTTCCCAATGGCATGCCTCTCTTTTATAGTGAATGGTGAGGTTAACCAACAAGAGAGATGGGTGGATCTAAGGAGAGATAAGTGGATCAGGGTTTCTAATCGAAGGAGATGAGGTGAGATCGAATCAAGGAACCCAATCTTCCATTATCTTCGAAAATCCAAAATCCCACAAGCCAAGGGCAAAAAACTATTAAAAGGGTGCCGCGTTTTGCAAAGTATGCAGAACGCGGCACTGCCGCGCTTTGAGGAAAAAGTAGCACGCGGTAGTGTCTAGTACCGCGTTTTGGAAAGCTGGCAAGGCGCGGTAGTGTGTAAAAATAAAGTCCAAGGTGGGTCAAAACTTGCCAAGGTTGACTCATCATCTGTTTCTTCTGGATGGTTCAAAACAGTAGGGAAAGTGTCGTCAACTTGTTTTGTGATGGGGATGCGACACTGTGAAACATTGAGGTATAACACACACAACAAAAATACATTAGACTAACTACTTAATTCGGCAATCTCTGTGAGAAGGCGGGCCCTGGCCTTCTAACAGAGATGCTGTGAACTACTACAAATTAAAACACAAGAATATGAAGAACTCTGCTCCTTGTATTAAAATGGCAATTCACAGTCTCAGCTCTCTGTTACAGCCCGTACAAAATAATAATCAACCAACCCCAAACTCTGGAAGCCTTTCCATATTTATACATGCATAATATAAATCCCGATCCACTAAATTCGTGCAGCCATGAAGATCTCTGATCTTCAGGCTGCTGAGTCACAACGGAACTGTTACAGCCGTGAATGAACTTGAATGAGGTCGTTGGAAATGAAAGGCATTGTCACTCTGGCTGTAAATGGATCAACGGACTAACTGATTGGGAAGCGCTCTGTCTATTGCAGCGATGCTCTGTTGCGGCGAAGTCTTGTTACAGCTACCACGTGGAGCCATGATCATGCTATTTCCATCAATGTGTGGAATTTGAACTGAAGAGTAACAGCTGGCTCCACGTGTGATTCTTTACTAAGGCTTAGAGGTTGCTACACCGATGTCTTGATCTTATCTTATGAAATCAACACAAGCTAGCATAAACCAAAGGCTAGAATTCATAACCATAACAATATTAGGCATTTAAATAAATGAAGCAATAATGATTTATACCTATCATGATTCATGCTTGATCTTGAGGAAAGACATATATTTGGTTTGTGGAAATAAGGTATAATAGGGGAAAAAGAGATAATAAGTGTGGTCAAAAAGGGGCAATTCCAAGACCCAACAGGTGCTACGAAAGGCAACCTCGGGGTGGCAAGTGCGGGAGGGGTTCTCTTTGACCCTGGAGGGAGCACTGTCGAAACATTCTCTTGGAGTCTTGGAGTGGAATCAAATAATCGAGCGGATATGTTAGCACTTTGGATGGGAACAAAATTGATATTGAGGAAGAGGATCACATAAGTTGTAATTCTAGGGGACTCTCGTACTGCTATTCATGCTGCTAAATATCACTCCCCTCTTCGAAACACAGCCTTAGAAAGAATCCAACTGAGAATGTGGGGGATTTTGGAGGCAATGGAATTCTTCCATCTTCTCTGTAGTCAGAATACTCAAGTCGATTCCTTAGACAATCTAGCAACAACAAGAACTGAAGGAATCTTTCAATCTCAAAATGGAGAGAGATATTATGAGGAAATTCCCTAAGTTTTTTAATCTTTAGGATAGTAGGGGGGCTATCATCCCTCTTGAATTATCCAAAAAGGGGCTAAAGGTTGGAATTTCCCTATCCCACCTATCGACATTATGATCTTGGAGTGAAACACGTGGGAAATAGGTATGTTGCCAAGGTTTGGATAGCGGCCTCCTCCTTCATTATAGCATTCCCTACACAATTCATTAACTACATTTGAAAGATGGCCTTGCACTAGTACGAGACAATGATTCTTGTTATTAATAATGTTGATTTGTGATCCCGCATTAAATACTACATCCGCTCACACGCGCATTTTGTTCATGGTCGATGTCATTACTCCTGGGGAATTGTTTCCAGGTACAATATTTCGGTTGCAAAGATTACGATGGAAATGACACCCATAAATGGTAATTGTGGTACAAGAAACGAGCTAGAGCCATATTTTAATGCAACGACACTTAGAAATTTTTCATTCCGTGTTGAATGCGCTTAAGTTGTGCTCTGGAATTCACCTTGCAAAGGAAAAATAAAAGGGAGTGTTGGATGTTGGGAGGTGACAATGGATAGAGAAGAGGGGGAGTGAGAGTCCTTTTTTCTGTGTGGAGTGTGGAGTCTGAAAATTGAACTGGAGCATGCTGAGGCTGAGCAGGCAGTTCAACTAGCTAGAGCATGACGGGAGTAACAGGGAAATACATTGGGAGGAGTGGCAAGAGGAGGAAGAACAACCGAGAATGGAGGAGAAAAAGCATTTCCAGTTGCGATTGGACCTGTTAGCAGATAGAATGGATCAACAACAGGACAAAGTTGCGGAATTGAAGGCCAAAGTGGAAACTCTTGAAGCAGAAGTTGTTGAGCTCCAAAAGAAGTTAAAGGAGAAGGAGGAGGTTGAGGCATCATCAACTGCTCCTCCGCAAATCAACCTGGAGGACCAAGTTCCATGGTTTCATTTATAGCTTGGCATCATGAAATGCATTTTTGTAATTTTGTTAGGACAGTTTGTAAGGCAATATAAGCCTAGGATTATAGAATTAGAGGCTAGATTTCATATTAGGAAGCTTGAATCTCTGCATAACTACATCAAGCTCTTTTTGGACTGTTGGGCAAGATGCCTTATTTTGATGCCATGTATCTCTGTAGGTTGAGGACTTTCCTCTCTTTTTATTAATATAAATCTCTACCCGTTTCAGTCAAAAAGAAAAGAGGATCCAAGGCATGCCTCAAATGGTGAATTTGTTGTCATTTCGTGCACTAAATGATTGTAATTATGTTGCATATAGGGGATGTTGGTATCCCAAGTATTTAGATGCCAATGATTGAAAAATTTCAACATCTGAACCATGGTGTGATCTATTATTTAATTTTTTTCGTATGTACATAAACGAATGCAATACTCCTAATCAATTCACTATCAATCAATCACCATAATACTTGCCATAAATAACTTGGGATTCTACTGCCACAATGATAGATGATTGTTGTTAGTATATGGAAATGCATACAAATCAACATATCACTATTGTAATTAAAATTTGAATGTAAATAAGAATACCACCCTGAGTTGCCCTAGAGGATCCCAGTTATTTGGAAGTTAAATTGTACTTTAAAAGTTAAGTTTTTTATGTGCTTGGTCTTACACAATAAAGTCCATGTTTGGGAGGTGATGATAAGGAGATTCTGGATAGGACCTAGCAGGTGTCCCCTCTTTAAGGAGAATAACGAAGATATTGAACACTTATTTATTCTATGTCCATATATAAGGAGAATGTGGATCTATGCTTCACAGGTTACGTGTATAAACTTCATTTGGAATGGATTACATTTACAAGATGTTTTCCATAGTTGTATAAATAATGATATATTCAAAGAATACAAAGCTTTACTAGCCTTAATGATTTGGGGAACATGGCTGGCAAGAAAAAAGGCCAGCTTTGATGATATTCTTATAGTCCCAGAATATTATGTCACAAAAATTATGTCCAACCTCAAACTCTTTCCACGGAGTGATGGCATTCCAAAGGTTAAAGGGTGGTGGAAGAAGTGATAAACATAACAAGAAGTTGAGCCTATTTTGATGGAGCTTCACAGGGTGAACCAACTAGGGGGGGAGTAAGAGGCACAATCCATCTGATAGATCAACATTGTTACAAATTTACAACAGGTTTGGGACATAGTACAAATAATAGTGCAAAATCGAAGGCTCTAAAGTTGACTATGCTACTAAAGGAATTTTGTAGTTACAAGTATTTGGAGACTCGAATCTAGAAGTGGATTGGATGAGGTTAAAAATGGCACTAAGTAACATATTTTTACTAGCCATCTATGAAGAATTGATTCAAATTGTTGGATTATTTCAAAACACCAGCTTCCAACACATATATGGGGAGAGGAATGTTCGGGCAAACCAATTATCAAAGTAGGGGCTATAGGTAGAAGAAGGCATTTGGTTTCAATGGGAACATATCAATGACAATATTATGGAGCTATATCCATGACCATTTCCCATATGAGAGATGAGGACTTACATAATCTTTCTAGGCACGAGGATTAGTCCAAAAGATAGAATTTGAGCCTCAGATCATAAGACATATAGTACTTTCATATTTTGTTTTACTATGACTTGTGAAAACCACATATTATTGTATATTTTTAATATATATCTTAGGTGAAGGTATTTTTGGATGTAATTTCACTACACTTACAAAATCAGGACTTTTGAAGTCCTTTTGACATAATATATTGCTTAAGTATGATGATAATGTAAGCTAAGGCATCTATCTATATGTCTCTTAACAATGTGATTTGTTATAATTTAATGAATAACGAATATTTTTTGAGGAAAAAAAAGAAAGAAATACAATAATAATGAAGTTCAAGTGATAAAATAGTGATACAAGAACAAAGTAGCAAGGGCACATACACAATTAAGAGCAAATTGTAGCTACAAATTCATATACCATAAAAAGACGTTTGCATAATACAGTAAAAAAAGTAACACATTGTATGATTAATATATATATATATATATATACATATATAAAATATTTACATGAAAAAGAACTAAAACCCTAACTTGTGGCCCAAGTTACTTACATTCTAGAGTAATAATACATCAACATTTTATTTGTTTATTTAAACCTTTATTTAACCTAGTTGGCTTTCTACAAATATCAACTGTCAAAACATTATTACAAATTAAACTAAGATATTACATACAAAATAAGTTGTCAACATATATCTACTTGCATACATATAAAAGTTGTGCCTAAATACACAAATGTCCCCCGGAAAGCTTTATCCAAGAAATACTCAACATCGAAAACTCTCCATCCACGGTAGACATGGAACTATGCTTATGTGATTAGACGGAACATCGAACACTCTTTTTGATAATGATTTGTTTTAACTATGCTTATGTGATTAGAGGGAACATCGAAAACTCTTTTTGATAATGATTTGTTTTAATGATTTCTTCGTTTTTTAACCTATACATCATACTCACTAGGAAATTCATTATAAAGAGGAAGATATACATCCAAGATAAGTAGCATAATCTTATTAGTCCCTGCCCGCAGGCACAGCAGGGACTCTATAAGTCGATTTTGCAATGATGTATTAGTTTGTCCCTGTTTTCAATGCAACATAACCTAAAGTTTTGTTAATGAATTTGCCTTTCCACCCATCAAAAATTTCCGAGCCTTATTTGGCCTCTTTTCCATGCACAGGCTACTTTTCCGTGGTGCTCTAATTCCGTGCTTTCCTTTCCCACGTGAACTTCGACTGTCCTCCACCCGCATGCCATGCATGCCCTCCACCCGCATGCCATGCACAAGGATCGGGATACATCGCCTGCACCTGCCACAACCTCCTTTGTTGCAGTGGATGCATCTTCTGCATGGCTTTACTTCTGCTTGCTTTTCTTCGACTTAGCTATCAAGCGGTCAATTAATTGGGGGTGGTTTTAATCGGATGACCATGATGCTACTGGTACAGTCTTTAGCGTGGATAGCCATTGAGCCAAAGGAGACGGCACCTCTGACGAACCCAGGTAACATATTAATACCTTGCTCGGTTTATATAACTAGTTCGATTTCTTTGGTAAGCTTGGTAAGGTCAGCTAAGGCTGAGGAGAAGGTTTCCGGAGAATGTTTCCTTGAAAATTGATGACCAGCCTTAATTTTGTTGATCAGACCAGCCTTAATTTTGTTGATCAGGCCTTCTCCGCAGCATGGAATGCATCATGCACGAGTAGCTCCAGTTCTGTTTTCCTCGTTTTAGAAGGGACAAAATATCTTGTTCACCCAATCAGCTTAAAGCATCCTTTCCAAGCTACCAATTTGACTGTCCAGGTAATAATAGTAGACATCTTTTCAGATGACCACTATGACCGTATCTTTTGTAATTTTATTCTCAATACCTAACAGATTCTTCTGTACGTGAAGTTTAAACTGTAAAACATATGGCAGCTGGAATCGTGTGTTCTGATCATATCCTATCAATGAATATCTAACAGATTCCAGGTACAATAGTTGCCCCAGATGACCCCACCAAGTGGGATTCCCAAAGCCCCTCGGCATGGCTTCAATTCTCCAATCTGAAAGGAATTACAATCCAAGGCGGAGGGACAATCGATGGGTCAGGCCGAAAATGGTGGGCAAATTCTTGCAAGACCGACCCGAGCAAGGTAAAACGCATCAATTCATTATATCTCCAAATCTCTTATACAGTAATAGTGTTAGTCTCATCAAATCTTTATAAATATCGTTGTTTTCTTTTTAAATGGTAGTTTTAGTATTGAAATCCATTTATTTTTGTGCTTCACAGAGTTGCAAAGCGGCCCCAACTGTAAGCTCGTCAAACTAACCGTATTAACCTCAAATTTCTTAGCTTTTGTTTATGCTGTGAGAATTGGTGGTGGTGGTGGCGGTGGTGGCGGTGGGAATTTGAAACAGGCAATCATCATGGATTCCGGGGAGCAAGTAATTTTGCAGAATTTGAACATCCATAACAGTCAACATATCCATCTCGTGATATCTCGTTCAACAAATGTTCAACTCGAAAATTTGCAAATCATTGCGCCAGGCGACAGTCCAAATACAGACGGAATTCACATCGCTGGCTCCCAACAGATAGTGATTCAGAATTGTACAGTCGGAACTGGTCGATCAGAAAGGGCTGGGTCACTATATAGATATGATGTTCAACTGGAACATCCAGAGCATCCGGAACATCTGGCTCTTCATCTAGATAACGAGAACAAGCATCAGGATCTCGCCAATGAACACCAGAATATTCAGCTCGCTTACGAAGGTATGGATCACGAAGGTAAGAAACTGCTGAATCACGCTTACGATCGTCATAAGGAACTAGGACAGATGGCTTCGGAACGATATCTGCTGCTTATGGATATGGAACTGGACAAGGTAATGGCTTAGCAATTTGGAGGATATGGGTATGGATATTTATCTTCATATAGATCTGTTATTCAAGGCTTAGGCAATGCGATGTCAATGCTAGGGTTAGGCAATATGTTCCATCTGTCCTTTGGCTTTACACAACCATTTGTCTTTACCGTCCATTTCCCGGGATTAATGACTGTTTTCCCAACCCAACAGCAGAATATTTCCTTAATGTCTGACCGGTATTACCAGCTATTCTATGACTTATCCCAATTATAAAATTGAACCTCAACTAATAAAGGCAAGATATTTGTTCTTTGTAAATAAAAGGGTATGCCATTTCAATGCCATTACTGTGATTTCATAGGATAGACTCAGTGCTGTAAGCATATTGGTTTTATGGTCGAGAGAAATAGGCCCATTATGAACAATGACCTGGTTCTAGGATTTAGAGAATAAGGCTTACTGAATCTAGTCCTTCGTGGAAGCTATTGATCGTTAACCCGTAGCAGGCTTAGCGGTCTTACTCAGTAAACTACTGTACTAAAGAGTCATGTGAGTTATTCCACAAAGCAACAATGTTGATAATTAAATAGTTTTTCTCAAAAATGCTAGGTATACACATTGTAAATTGTAAATTGTAAATAGTGTTTAAATTCCAAGAGCAATTTCAAGTATACGCTTCTCTATTTTTATATTTTTTTTTTGTGTATCAGTGTAAAGTGCTACTGAGACAAGATTTATTCATTTTCCGATTAATTTGTTTCTATTTTTTATGATTTCTACATCTAAGTTCCTGTATGATCCCATTATTCATGTATACTGGGAATGTATATGCTAAAGAAAATGTTGTATTCTTTTTACAGTGTACATGTAAATAGTTATTATTATCTTCCAATGTGATTAAATTCCGATGGGAGTTTCAAGTTTTCTCTTCTGTATATCAATGTGAAACACTATTGAAAGGAGGTTTATTCTTTTTGTAACTATTTTGTTTATGAATCTCATTTCTTGTGTGCTATATTATTTTTACATGGTAGCAAAACACAGTATTAGAACTCCCGATTTGGACTACCAATCACTGATGCATTTCACAATAGCAAAAACTCTTCACAAGTTAAAAACTGGTTATGAAAATTGTTGGAGGATAACAAAATCTTGTAAGACAACTTGATGATCAGAAGTTTAGCTTCTAATGTGAAAGTGAGTTGCTTGACCTTGTAAACTAGACTGTGGTGAAACTAGTTGCCTCATAAACTAAGGAAAGACATTGTTATAAGTGGTGGAGCAGAGTCTGTCTTATGTACATGGACCTGGAGTGTCGTCGACCCAACTGCAAGTCATCCAACTCGTTTTGATGTTTGTCTCCCTGCTCCACTTTCCTGTAACATATGTTTTCTTCGAGATGATACTCTTTTGCTTCATATACCTTCGGAACTTCTTACCCTGTGAAAAAGAGCCAATATTGGAAGGTGATAATATGACACTTGGCAGTTGTGCATGAATGCGCAACCTGTCCATCATGCATTCATGCAACCTGTCGATGGAATCCTTCAAAGGTGTTCATAATTTATTGCACCTATATTATTTCAACATTGCATATTTTCATAATTATAATATAATATGCCAATCACATGCCAATGCAAACTGTGTTCTATTACTTGGTTTGTAAAATATTTTTAGTTGCAATGGAGAGATAAGATCCATGTAAGGTTGTTCTGAGCACACTTGTGGTGTACTCTTTTAATATAATTTCGATGCATCCAATGCCCAACAACAAGGTCTGTACTCTTTTGGTATAATTTCGCTGCATCCAATGCCCAACAACAAGGTCTCGAAAATTAGATATGGAACTATTTTTTATCACCCATATATCTGTCGCTGACCCAACAGGTCAAATAATCTATTATCCACTCTATTTGAGCTAGAAGTGCTCTCGGGAATGTTGAAGGTTTGGCCTGAAGAACGAGTCTGATATATTACATACTATAAATTCATATTGATAAAAAGTCTAGAAAATAATATGAAATGAAGATACAGAAAAATTTGAATCTGGTGACAAATACCATCACCACAGAGTGTTTTTCCTACTATCTTAACGGAGCCATCTTTGCTATCGTTAGGAACCATGATATCTTCTTTCCTGCTCCATCTTATTTATTGTTACTTGCTATTCTGGTTACTTGCTCCAGGCTAAATGTATATTTATTGTTACTCGATACACGTTAGTAGTGCAAGTTGCCTAGCGTCTGCAATTTTTAGGTTCCATGGCCTGTTGAGAGGAGCTTTGTTTCAATTAACACAATATAGATGCATCTTGGTCTTCCCTTTATATTTAAGTATATCTTGTGTTTACATCCTTTTTGTTTTTATATTTGTAAACAAAAAAAGCATCATGCCTTTTAATCTATAAAATCTTGGAATTCACCTCGGGTTTCATTGCTTCAGATCTTACCCCACGTGACGGTAACCAACTTCAATGAATCGTATAAAATCCAGGCCAGAGGCAAATTAAGCGGCTAGTTTCCAAGTGCCTTTTAAAACTTTACTAGACCAACACTTTAGTTCAGTTGTTTCATTTTTTATGGTTTTGCGCAAATTATGACTGCAAACAACGTATCCTTGGGAAAAACGTATCTCTCTTCTCTCCGTTTTGATTCAAGTTTCTTGAATGCTATTGTTTATCAATGTCTCTAGATTTTAGTAGCATCAGAAATTAGTAGAAAATTGGAGTGAAAGCCTCAACAACTAATTATAGCTAAATCTTATATGCGATCGGTCCAAAAAGATAAGTTCTTTTCAAGAGGGAATAACTGACTTTTCCAATAATATAGCAGATAGGGTTTACTTCTTGGTCAAACACCAAAATTTACATAAGAGTGAGGATTGCTGACCTATTTTACTTGATTGGATTTAGTGTGTTTGCATTTCTTAAATTTGGTGGAGGCTACTACACGTCGTTAACTCAAATGAGAATTGGTATAACAACTTAGGGTTGCTAGTAAAAACGATCACTTCACTTAAAGCTTTGTCTCGATTTCTTTCACAATATATAGTGCAATAAACAATGTGGCTATTTCGAAGATTTTTGTTCAATGGTTAATGGATTTGAGGATGGTGTTTTTTATTTGATTTTTGTGTGAGAAATGCCACTTTTTGTGAGGTCTTATAAAATTTCGATTTTGATGTTCTATTCTTTATATGTGGCATCAGAGAACAACTCGATTTTGATGTTCTATTCTTTATATGTGGCATCAGAGAACAACACGGGGAAAGTAATCGCAGCTCACCACCAACAAACTCTCTCGGAGGCTTCGCAGGGAACGGCCACGAGAACCTCGCAGCGTCGTTGGCTTGTCACACTTGCAATCACGGGAATTGCAATAATTAGAGGATCATTTGTTCTTCAAAGACGCAATCCGAGTCAGCAACAGTAACATGTATTTTTAGACTATTGTATATGCTTATGCTTAATTTGATGGTGCATATGATGAACGACAAATAAACCTTGTGACTCCACACTATGATTTGAACATGAACTATAACCTAAACTGACTCCACACTATGATTTGAACATGAACTATAACCTAAACTGACTCCACACTATGATTTGAACATGAACTATAACCTAAATATAAGTAGAATAAAAGAAAATTTATGTCGCTAAAGTACCACTAAATTGTCTTCATATGTAATTGATGTACCATTATGTAATGGCGTAGAATTCACAAACCCTTAACTTTTTACCCCTATTGGCGGCGATGATATCGTGGTTGGTTTAAAACATAACTTAGTATAAATCATGTATAAATCATGTTTCAATGTGTCTTCTCACTATTATTTTAAGGTTAATTTAAAAAGTTTAACATTCAAAAGGATAACATAATTGCTATATTATTATTAGTTTTTATATAGCAATGCACATATTATTATTAGTTTTTATATAGCAATGCACATATATATCACGTGTTCAACTTGATTTATACACTGTAGTTTTTATATAGCAATGCACATATATATCATGTGTTCAACTTGATTTATACACTGTGAAAACTAAAGTTGAAAATAACAATCTTTAATATAAAATTATACTATGACGTTAAAACTAAAGTTGAAAAAGGCAATCTTTAATATAATAAACTAAAGTTGAAAATATAAAATTACACTATGACTTTAAAACTAAAGTTGAAAACAACAATCTTTAATATAATAAACTAAAGTTGAAAACAACAATTTTTAATATAATAAACTAAAGTTGAAAACAACAATCTTTAATATAAATTACATTATAATGTCAAAACTAAAGTTGAAAACAACAATCTTTAATATAAAATTACACTATGATGTCAAAACTAAAGTTGAAAACAACAATCTTTAATATAAAATTACACTATGGTCAAAACTAAAGTTGAAAACAACAATCTTTAATATAAAATTATAGAATTGATCTCATCTTTACATCACTTTGTAAAAAATGAATAAAATAATATAATATGAATGGATTTTATGACATTGCTATAGTTTTCACTACTTGAGTGCATACTTCCTAAGGGTTCCCGTTAATATAACATATGGTTGTTCTCCTTCGTGTGTATGAGTAATATTTTTGCATCTCTTGAGGTGCCAGTGTATCCTCTGCAAAGGGAAACAACTTGCCATAGGTGTTGCTCTTTCAAACATGAAAATATTCAAAGAGAGTTGCTTGTACCAAACCTGCCAATTTTAAACCTTAAAGGAGATATTCACAAACCCAAATGTAAACTCTGATAATATATATTTTTCTCTATAGAACCTTAGAGATACACCTAATCAAAACAAAGAGAACAAACCCCAATTTTATAAAACTCACCTAGAGGCAGGGACTAGAAGATGTGCTTCTATTAATCTTGTTTCCTCTTGTAAATACTCCTCACTAACATATTTTCATCATCTAAATGGACGATTTCTACATTCTCCCTCTAACATTATTCACAATCATATTCAATATCTAAATATCTACTAGTTATTTATGTATTCCATATATTCTTCTTGTATAGAGTGTTCAAGAAGAAACTTACCACATACATCCAAAACTATTTTGAATACTTGTATCCTAGCCCTTACCTACTACATACTCCTTTTGTTTCAACATTTTATTTTCAAGCTAAGGTTTCACACTATAATAAAATATAACTTCTAAAATACAACTTCATTTCGATACACATGCCTTCATGGTGTAAATTTTAATATTTGTTGGGGCTAATATATATAAAAATTTTCCAAAAAATGTTGTTGGATTTTTCTTAACTCAATTGCAAGTCATGACGACTTTTGAAAAAAACACTTCAACGTCTATATTGGAGTCCTTTAGAAAACCACTTTTAAAATCTTTATGAATCTTCTTACATACAAAAATGGCACATCAACCAATGACACCAACTAAAATCTGGTGGTGGACATTGGTCTAGAAGTTGGAGTGCCCATTAAAAATCTATGTATTTACATGGTTGGGGATGTCAAACAGAATATTGATGCAGGATAATGGTCAGAGGTAGAATTGGTATGGGTCAAAAAGGGGTGTGCTTTGCAAAAGAGAAGATGAAGCAGTTGATCATATCTTCACTATGTGCTCTTTCACAAAAATAGTTCTGAAAGAGGTTTTACAATCATTAAATTCTCTGGGTTTATGGGAATAAGATACTCTGCAACATTGCTTTGAGACTTGGTTTGTGGATCGTACAAGTATACAATTTGCTTCTCTGCCTTGCTATGTTATGGAATATGTGGATAATTACAAACAAGCTGGTCTTTGAGAATATAATTGGGAACCCTTATGTGGTAGCGCATAAGATTCAACTAGCTTCTGTGGAAGGAAAGATTAACAAAAAATTGAAACCTATGAGGAGGCTCAAAGAACCGTTCATTGATCATACAATGGCTTATGTCTAGTTTGATGGTTCTTGACAAGGGGAGTAGGGTAAGTGTGGGGTAGGAGTTGTATTGTTTTTATCAACTAATAGATATTTATGTATAAAATATGGGGCGAGCATTAACATTAATAACATAGCAGAGCTATTTTCTTTATGGATTTTATGAAGATCGTTGTGGACAAGGAGGTTCATCAATTACATATACTAAGATATTCCAGGCTAGTTGTAGATTGGTTTAAAGGTGAAGTACAAATCAATATTATTTCCCTCTCTCATATTCTACGTAGAATAATGGAACTCGAATCCTCTTTGGAATTGGTCACAATAGAACATATTTACAGAGAATTCAACAATGAGGCGGATATGCTCTCCAAAGAATGTAAAGTCCCCATTCAAATAAATCTCAAGAAAAGAAAATTCCACCAATCTACTAGTTTCCTAGGTTGGGGTGGAAACATTAGATTTGGAATAAGGGAACTATAAACCCCCCAAATGGACATTAGCTTGAAAAAATATATTAAATGGGGAATAAATAAATATTTAAGATAGGAAAATAAGGTGGCACTTGGTCATGAGGGCACATTGGAGGTGTGGGGCCCACTTAAGCAAGATTCCCCATGCCACATGGCTTCCCACTCTCACCCATTCGAATCCAAGGTGGATTCCAATGTTCTTGGGGGAGTTGGGAGGGCATACTACTTGCCACAACTCAATGAGGGTCGAAATCGAGAGGAAGAGTAATTCCCATGGAAGAGGAAGAGGCATCTTAGAGCTATTGGGACACTTGGGGCTAGATTCCCTAGCTTCGATGACAACAATGACGAAGATGCTATGACACAAATCAGACCTGATTGCTGACATCTAACATTTATGACATTTCAGGGCTGAAAATAGCCTCCAAGAGGGTGCACAAGGGAGTTAAGGCAGACAAAGAGTCATCCATTCGAATTGAGGGAAGGAGGAGGCTAGGAATTGATGGACAAGTGGCACACATTGGAATCTCTTCCCAATTCGAGTTGGCATGAAGCTCATGGAGGGAATTCGAACCATGGAAGGATTGGGAAGGTAATAAAAGAAAAGAACCAAGAAGGAGAGTGGCTTTTGATCATTTCTCATTTTGCAAATTGGAGAGCATAGCTTGTCCATGCTAGTGGAGTGTTTACTCTACTTGCCTTAGTACCAATTTCGGGGGTGAAAGATTCCCATCCTAATTGGAAATTGGAGAGGCCATTTAGAACTTTAATTTGGAGCTACAATGGATTCATTTGTTGCAGTTTGAATCTACAGGGCAGCTTGTGATCATTTCTCCTTCAACTTATTCCCATCTCTCTCTCACATTTCTCTTCATATTTTGGCTCTTGGAGGAAGGGCGCACATGGTGATATGCTCGTCTCTTTGTGAGAGTCCAAGATACACCATTTATTTGTAATCTGATATATTTACTCTGTATTTTATGCTCAGAATATCCTCAGGTCAAAATACCAAGTGAAACTATGTAAAAATACCAAACAATGCATAAATGGTGTCATTTTCCCTATATCTTGTTGTGAGAGCTTGAAGTTGCTTTATTTCGATTTGTATCAGTTCATCTCTGTGATTTTTATGATGTATGGAGAGTAATTAATGTCCTGAAGAAGTTTCATATACATTACATAATCCTTTGGAACATAAATCTCGAATTTCATATAAAGTGGTGAAGTTTCCTATCATTTCCCCCTATGTGAAGACATGTCCACAAACTTCTGATTTATGGGAGTTACAACAACCTTTAGAGACTGATTAATGATGCATTTTGGTGACCATTGAAGTCCTTTAACTAACCCATGTCTCTGTTCTGAAAGTTGGGAGGGTCGTACTGCATTTGGGAAGCCATTAGTGACCTCTACCCTTGGGGGTTTGAACCTCGAAATTGCTAGTAAAATTCCCCAATTTCTCCTGAAGTTAAATGAATGTTGCAAAAGCCTTTTGAGAGTGTCCAAACATCTATTAGCCTCATCTGTATGTCTTAATACCTTTCAAATACCTTCAGAACCAATTTGGAAGCATTTGGAGCCATTTGGGAGCGTTGGAGTCATAACTAGTCTAAGGGTCGAATTGGCCAAAAATTGCAATTTTTCAATTTTTTCCAATTTTATAAAAAAGGGCTACAAGGAAGCGGTGATCCTACCAAAAGGAGTCTCAATTTTTCAAGAATTCAGAGGGGAAGAGGTCCTTCTAGCAATTTCCTTTAACTTCCTATAAAAGTTGCATTAAAGAAATCATTTTGTAAGGATTGTCACTGTTTTGGGGGAACCAAAGAGAAAAAGTATTTGTTGTTATATGAACTGATAGATAGTCAAGTAGGGAAGGAGCGATTGTATATGTAGATCTTGAAAATGAAATTTTCTCTTTTGTGAGACATGTTTGGGCTACCAGTGACGAGTTTTGAAAAGGAGTTGATAGGCTCAATGATGTATATTTTGATTTCTCACTAGAATTAACAAATATAAAGTTATTTTTCTTGGAAAAAACAAAGGTACCTTAATGGACAACATATTTGGGCCATTCTATGAGGGTAAATTACAACCATTAAATTTCCCTAGATACTCATTTAAAACTTGTGATCGACCACTTACTGCAAATAACTCTAAGTTTGAATTTTAACAAGAAAAAATAGTGCCTTAATCCATCTCTCCAATAAAAAGTTATAACCTCTAAAACAAAAATATATATTGTTGCCTTCTAGATCAAATCTATTTTGGTACCACCTGGTATGTGCCTAGATGTAAATCAACACACTACCATTACTGTAGCATACCCTACCCCAAAACCAAGGTCACGGGAACATGTAAACCCAAAGGAAGGATGAATTAAGGTATAGCACAACGGATTAAGGTTAACCAAAGGCTATGATGACATACCATCGAGCCATTTAAATCAAACAAACAACCTTTAAAATAATTGCGATACTTTAAAAACAATTATAAAACTCTCCAAGAGCTCATGCAGATGCAACACCGTGCAAGCATGATAATGCAACTAGTTTTGCAAACTTTAATAAACTTGGACCTTAGCATTATTAAAACATTAAAGATGACCATAATCAACCCAATAATGCTAACTAATAATATTTACATAATTCTATACAAACAATTACAAACTGGATCTTTCCGCCATAAAACTATGCAATTTATGGCACTCCTGTCAATCAAATTTATGACACTTTTATCAATAGTTTTGCAGTGCTCATCGGCTCAGATTTGAAACTAACACCTATAACCATTCAATAATGTAAAATGGAAAAGACAGAGCTATCATATACAACCATTAATTCATACAAAGAACAAATATACTATTGCTATAAAAATCACTACCGGATCATCTGGTAAGCATCCAAATCCTTGCAAAACCAACTATCAATCCCAAATAAAAAGCATACTAGCTATATGGGGCACTCTACAGCCACCAAGGGCACACTAGAGAATTAAAATATAGCCACACAACATCAGATATTCAATTCTCCAGAGAAGTATCAATTCAATCTAGTTTTCTAGCAAAAACACACACTTTTTAACAATCAAAACTCAGTATTTTCATTTATGGATCATATAATAGATCTGATCAGCCATGGAGGGCACACTTGCAGAGTATGCTACAACAAATAACACATGCACAAACATATTTAAAGATTCAATTAAGATATGATCTCAAAACAAGGAGAAAACTCCAATTTCCAAGCAATATTCCTTAACTAGTGTTCCCAAAACCAAGCCATTTCAACTATGAATTCATCTACAGATATGATCATCCATACAGGGAGAATTTCTAGAGTAAGCTACAACAAATAAACATATAAATAACATATGTCAAGCTGCCATCAAGATCAAATATCATAGTCAAGGAAAATGTACAAGTTTCCAACAGTTAAACCATCAAATCTGCATCCAACCATTGATATGTAAAACCATATACATTTAACTGTGAATAGATCAGCCATTAAGGGCGCTATAGTAGTAATGGAAAATTAATATAAACATATGAATTAACATAAAATAAGCCACCTATATTAATAATGTGGAATTGGCATCATCCGGACCACGTTCCACCTAGCCATAGGCATTGCCAAGCCAAATCCTCTTAGACAGGCCACCCTCGAGTTGAGGCCACTGATCCAAAAATAGAGGTGTACTAAAAAATAACTCAAGTATTTGTTTGAGAAGCCACAACTCAATTCCCCAGCACCTGCTTTCTCCTCCACCCCACTACCAAGTGCAATGGTAATTCCTTCACCCCCTAGGCTCCTTAGGACATTGCCATTCACCATCGGAATTTATGTCCAGGTACAGGACAGAGACAAGCAGTAGACACGGAGGAACTATACCAAAGTTGTCCAGGCTTGCCACAACCACCATACAAGATCACAATGCTTCAAGCACAAGGTTCATTCACATAACAGAGCATACATGGCTTCCCAAGCTCTCGACATTAATGGTATGAACAACCAAGACCAACCATCAATAATCCACGATAGTCCACCTTAACCAAGGATATCAACCATGGATTTATAGACCAAAGAGGGAAATTCAAACCCAAGGGGGTCAAAACAAACCAAGGTAAGCCAACCTGAGTCAATCCAAGGGGGGTAACTCAACAACAAGAGCTTACCTCTAATCCAACCCAAGCAATTCAAATTTCAAGGAGAGTGACTCCAAGCCACTCCACCCAACTCAAATTCATATGAAGAGGAATAAAAATTAGTGAGGTGAGGTATTACACTAACCAAGGCATCTTCCCAATCTAGAAAAAGAGGGGTTACATAAGGAGTTACTTAACTTTTGAGGTGTCATGGCTAAAAATAACCAGTGAAGGCTCACTTTTGCAAGTGGGGGCTACAAAACCAAGTGTAACCTCCAAAAAGGAGTTACAAAACCACCAAAGGGGCTCAATCAACAGGTGGAAACCACCCAAGCACCTACTAAATCATGAATTAGGCTCAATAGTACCAACATAGGCTAAAATAATCAAAAGTTGGGTTCATTGTACAATGTTTGGGTGATCATCAACTAATAAAGCCACCAAGGCATAAACACAGACCAAGCTCAACCAAACAAAATATAAAGTGCTAGGAATGTCCCTATTCCCCCTCACATTGTGGATCTATGCCTCCCATACTCTTTTAGTGGTTCCCCGCTATGCCAGTTATTTTTATTAATTAATTATTTTCAAAACTAATAATAATATTGTCTCTAGGTCCTTAAAGACCCTTGTTTTGGCACCTTGTGCCACAATAATAATACCAATTATTACATATATGTCTGGGGCTTAACACACAGGGTACCACCTAACTTGTTCCTAAATGTAAATCAACACACTACCATTACAAATAAAAAATGGCAAATAACAATAAGAAATATAAAAAGAGTGAAGATCAAATTGAAAATAAGAAGGATAAATGAGTGAGTGCACTTGCAGTGAGGAGTGGATTGCACACACACATTTGGATAATGGAGGAAGGCTTCTCCATAATTTCATGAGACAAGTAATTTCATTTGATTGATAGAAAGATGGATGTGATATAAGAGGGAGGAATGACTATTATATTGAAACCAATTCTTATGAGTTGTTTAGGATTAGCAATGAGACGAGTAGTATCATTTGATTGATATAAAATGGATGTGATATAAGAGGGAGGAAAGACTATTATATTCAAACCAATTCTTATGAGTTGTTTACGATTGGCAATGGTATATACTTATCCATATTTTATTTTGTTGCTTTGATATGCTCTAAAGGGTACAATTGATTATAATTTTTGCCACCATAATTTCCATAAGTGGTTAACTGAAACACCTCCATGAATTGGCAATTATCTTCTTTGATACAAGGTGTCCAACAACTTTGGAATAATGTGTGTCACACAACTATTAAATCATATGATCTTCCTTCAGAGTGCAAATCACACATTCTCCATCTTTTTCTATGTATAGACAATGTAAAGAGGCTTATGGCCATTGTGGACAACCTTCTATTTACAAAGTAAATAATATCATTAGTGCTTAGCAACGCGTGGTGGCATGTATATATCATGATATTAGTTTGAATAATTCAAAATTGCGCCTCAAAATGTTTTAGAGTAGTAAACAAAGGGTCTTTGAATCTACATCAAAATTTTGCCCATGGCATGTTGAAAATCATCTACTTTGATCTCAAAAAGTTAAGTGCTAGGTAGTATCGAGGAGAAATAACAACTTGGTGCTTAATATCGTCATGTGATTTTTGTTACACAACTCCCAAACTACAATGGACATGGTCATGGTTCAATACATTGAGTGGATGTGCAATATTGGAAAGGTTAGTTATGAATTTGAGCAAGTAGTTTTCCATTCCCATGAAACTTCAGAGGTCATGAATATTCTTTTGTGGTGACCCGTCAATTGTTAGTCCATTTTGGATCAATGTGCTTTGGATCAATACTTAGTTCATCTTGGCTTATGCAAAATTTAAAACAAACAAGTTCATGTTCCTTGAATTACAATATCTATTTAGGAACTTATACACATTGTTGTAAATAGTTGGTCAACATGATGCAAGTGCTTCTCCTATGCATCATTAAGCACAAGAATGCCATTTTTATCGTGATCACACATGCATTAATAAATGACATTGGCACTTTTTTTTATCATTCTCATGAATGTTGCATGTATAAGACCAAATGACATAATTAACCATTCAATTAGTTCTCATCGCGTGGTGGAATGTACAACTTGAGTGGGCTTAATGGTTAAGAACATGTGTTTCCTCCTAGGAGGTCATATGTTAAAATTTGGAAGGGGTAAGGTATGCACACCTCTATAGACTTTAGCAATTACATCGATGCGCAGAGGGGGTCCCTTGTCCCACAAACAAGGGGGTCTCATGACCTTAAAAATATGTTGTTATTATTATTATAAAGGTTTTAACAATTACATTGTTGCACAAATGGTGTCCCTTATCCCACAAACAAGGGGTCTCATGTCCTTAACAATAGCTTATTATTATTATTATTATAAATGATTTCTCCCAAGTGTGCCTTTTTGGTGATATCATATTGGTGATATAAATATGATAGTATTTTTTTTAGAGACCAAAATAAAAATGGAGAAGGGGTCTCTTGTCTGACAAACAAGGGGTCTCATAACCTTAAAAATAGATTATTATTATTATTATTATTATTATTATAAAGAAGGATTTCTGTGGAGCTTTTTTTACACTTTTTTGATATTATGGGGCCTGATATATTAAAGATGGTGGAATACTCGCGTTTTGAGGGCTTCATGTCTGGTGGACTCAATTCTACCTTTCTCACACTTATACCAAAGACGGGGAAGCTTACTTCATTTGGAGATTTTCATCCCATCACATTATGCAATTTGGCATATAAGTTGATCACTAAAATTATCTCTATCCATTTGAAACCTATCTTATCGGTTCATATCACAACTGAGCAATTTGGGTTTTTAAGGGATTGACAGATACTTGACGCCATTGGAATCACTCAAGAAATTATGCATACTGTCAAAGTGAAGAAGTTGAAGGCCATGTTTCTTAAGATGGATCTTGAGAAAGCCTACAACAGAGTTGATTGGTCGTTTTTAAGGCTAGTTCTTATCCAGATTAGTATGCCTCCACTTGTCATTAGATGGATTATGGCATGTGTTACTTCGGCCAGTATTGCTGTACTTATTAATGGAGCTCCCTCTAGTTTTTTTAGTATGTCCAGGGGGATTCGTCAGGGGTGCCCTCTCTCACCGCTGTTATTCTTGTTAATCATTGATGGGCTTAGTCGAATGATCAATGCTGTGAAAGCTGATGGGACTATCTCAAGTATAAAAATAACTCAGGAGCTAGTCTTCACCCATGTCTTATTTGTTGATGATGTGTTACTTGCTGGTTTTGATACTGATTTGGAGTGGCATAAGTTTATGGATATCATTACAAATTTTAGTGTAGCCTCTGGTATGAAGGTTAGTGTTAGAAAATCATGTGTTTATCATTATAGATGTTTTGAGCAAAGGATTGTTGCATTAAGGACTCTCATGCCATATAATTTTCAACAATTGGAGGATGGGTTTATGTATTTGGGCTACTTTCTGAAGCCAAAAAGTTATAGGATTAATGATTGTGTGTGGATGATAAGGAAGGTTGAGCAGAAAATTTCACATTGGACATTCTGGATGCTGTCCATTGGAAGGCGCTTGATCTTGGTCAAGTCCGTTCTCATTGGTATCTCGGTATATTGACTCTCGCTTCATCAAATTACTGTGTCTATTCTAACCAAGTTAAGAAGGTTATTCTTCAATTTTTTATGGACTGGTGATGTTGTACGAAGGAAGCTGGTATTGACTAAGTGGGATTCCATTGCTCTTCCTACTTGCCACAGTGGATGGGGAATCCATAATCTTACTTTCTTTAGTATTGCTATGAGAATGAAGAGTTTCTGGAGATCTCTTTTCGATACTACACTGTGGTCAAAGGTGATATTTGTTAAATACTTGAATGGTGAGGTTATTAGATGGATGCGAAACCCTGTGAAGAAACTCAGTAATGTGTCCATAATCTAGAATGGCTTTTTAAGAATTTTTAATTGGATGGTTAAGGATCTGACATGGAAGGTTGGTAATGGCCAAGACATTTTGGTCGGCATTGATCCAATTCTGGGGTTGGAGGATGGTTATAAATTATCGGATGAGATACTGTGAAGAACTTGCAATAATTAATTAATGAAAACACACGAGATAGCAGAAATAGCAGAACTCAGAATCACTTTTATATTGATCACATGCCACTTCGAGGGGGCAACCTCCTTTGAGCAAGCTCAATACAAATAACTTCACGGTACCTTCATTGGTCTCAACACAAACTTATATACTAAGTCTAGGTGCCAATACCATGGGTCAATACCATGTGTCAATACAAACCATGGGCCAATACAAAAAATGGATCAACAATTACTATGGGACAACTTACAAAGCATATGCGTCCAACAACAATAATACAAACTATGGATCAACAAATACTACGGGACGGCTTACAAAGCATATGCGTCCAACAACAATATACTAACAAAGTAAATAGAAGGGTTGACATGGGTTCCTAACATCCCCTCTCCCTTAAAAAAAGCTTTGTCCTCAAAACTTTAGATGTAGAAATTGATGCAAAATCTGAAGGAGTGGTTCCCCTATAGCATCCTCGGGTCGCATTCCGGCCCACTGACACCTTTTGAGTTTTAGGGAGAATTGCTTGGAAGGCTGTAGACGAAGAAGGACCATATCAGCTGCGTGAAAAGTGCGCTCAGAACGGTGTTGATTGACTTGTTGTTTCAGTCGAATTCTTGCCATGTGAAGATTGTCCTACAGAATGAGAAGAATCTAATCGTGGTTTCGAAGAACCGAATCAATTGCTTGAACTGGGGAGCTGCTGAGCGTGTATGGAAAAAGAACTAGCGGTGCCTGTCCATAAACTGCTTCATATGGTGTCCTTTTAGATGTGGTATTGTACCACTGGAGCGCTTCTAGGAAATCCATAGAAATAGTTGTCCACATCTGTGTAGGGATGGGAAAGGGTTCGAGCAGTCCCGAAAGGAGTGTCGTTTCACCCTTGTTGACTTGGCAAGTATCACAGTCAGTCACCATCTATTGAAATGTCATTTTCAGTCCCTGCCAAAAGAAGTTACGTTGTTCCCGGTCATACATTTTGCGGAACCCAGAGTGCCCTGCTGAGGAAGAAGCATGGAGTTCAGAGAAGAGATAGCCCTGTTGAACAGATTGCAACCAATTTGGAACAAGTAGAGAAATAGCTGTAAGAGAAACTGGGTCATCAAATGTGCGAGAAGGAGCATCTGTCACCAAATTGTCCTTACCCTTTTTGTAAGTGATACATAGGCATAGCCCATGAGTTGGATAACCCATTTCAGGTGTGCTAGGGAGGAGACCCATTGTTCCAAGAAATTTTCCAGACTCTGGAGATCAGTCTTGATGCATAAATAATTCCCTAATAGGTATGGCTGCCATTTTTGTACTGCATGCAAAATAGCTATCATTTCCTACTGAGATGTACACGCGGCTAAATTCGTACCGGAAAGGTCTCCTGAAGGCGACAAGCCCACTAGTTCAGCAAGGACACATGCATATCTATCCAAGGAAGTAGGGGAGACCGTTGATGGGTGCATCTGAATGGAATGGAGTTGAGCGATGACACCATGTGAATTCTTCTTAAGGATATTTTCTAGGCGATGTGAACTGATGATGCAGAGAGACCCTTCTTGTAAGCCCTTAAATTTGTGTTGTTTCCCATTGACTGAAAACTGCATCCAAAGTTCAGCAAAATCCCATAAGATGGGGCCAAGTGTGCGTAACCATTGAACGCCCAAAACCACATCACATCCGCCTAGGGACAAGGAAAACATGTCAGAGTGCAGGTTATAATCTTCCAGAGAGATACTCACATTGTGACACTTCCCCTTGCAAGGTAAGGTGCCCCCATTGGCAACCATGACTTCAAAGTTGGAGCAAGGATGGACAAAACAATCAGCATGTTTGGCGATCAGAGGGTTAATGAAGTTATGAGTGCTACCAGAATCAATGAGTATTGTACGAGGAAGCTTCTTAAAGTAACCCCTGACCCGCATTGTTTGGGGGGTGGTGACGCCGGATAAAGCATGGAGAGATATCTTTGGTTGTTCATCCTAAGATGGGGGGTCAATAGGCGGCTCCTGAATGTCGACCTGATCGTCCATTGTATCTGGAGTTTCTTAACCAATTGTAGAGGCAGGCGGAGAATCCATATCCAAGAGATAGAGCTTTTGTTGAACACATCTATGTCCCCGAGTGAATTTCTCATCACAATTATAACAAAGCCCTTTTTCTCTGCGTGCCTGCATCTCTGTTTCAGACAAATGCTTGATAGGAGTTGGTCGAGGAGCTGGCGGGATGGGAGGTCGTTGAGAACCCATATTTCAGAAGGGAACAAAAGTGGGTTTGGAGCACCGTTGGGCTGCAATCTTGTCTTCTGCCAACTTAGACAACCCTAGGACTTCCATCATTGTGTTGGGACAGAACATTTTAACCTCTGACCGGATTTCATCCTTAAGACCACTGATAAAACAACTCTTGTAGAATTGATCAGACAATCCTTCTGTGTGATTGGCTAGTTTCTCAAATTCTGTTTGATACTCTCTCACAGTGCCACTTTGACGAAGTTTAGTGAGTGCTCGGGTGAAGTCGTCAAAAGCACTAGGACCAAATCGTTGCAAAAGGAGTTGGCAAAAATCTATCCATTTTGGCTCGTCATGAGCCTTGATGTACCAACGGTACCATTGAAGGACTTCCTGTTCCAAATGAAAGGATGCAAGTGGAACTTTTTGGACATCAAAAGTATTATGCAGACTGAAATATTGTTATGCACAATAGATCCATTTAGTTGGATCAGTACCATTAAAGCAAGGAAATTCAAGCTTTGGACAACAGAAATTACTGGAAGAAGAGAACCCATTGGCTGCCGAAGATTCATGCTGTCGGTTATTGTTCATGGCTGAATGCTAAAGATGGAGGCTGAGAAATTTTTCATCCAGATCTTGGAGTTTGGTTTGGATGGATGCAAGTACTTCCTCCATGGTTGTTGCTCTTGCGCAGGTGGCAACCATAACCAGGAGTTGTTGTTTTTTTTTTTTTTTTTTTTAGGAATGGATCTGCAACAGCGCGGAAGGGATCTGAAACAGATAGATCTGCAATGGCGCGAAAGTGATCTGAAATAGAGGGATCTGAAGCGGCGCCGACTAGATCGAAAATGGATGGATCTGAAATAGATTTGAAACGGCTGGATCTAGAAACAGCTTTCAGAATGGATTTGAAATGATGCATCAGTGATTGACAACAGTTTAGCTGAAAATAGATATGGACCCGAGGTATGTGTAGCTTCCTAACAGTTCAGGGGTTTCACTAAGCTACCAATGTTGTCTGACGGCTTGCGTATTGGGGCAGTACCCCTCACTCCACGACTAAGGTAAAACTGATAATCGCTTTGCCACAAACGACAACTCTTGGTTTACCTCACAGGTGGGAACTAGTCAATCAGGTAGGGGTCGTTTCCATTTTCGCTGACAATTCCTCTCAATGGGCCAACTACTTTGGGGTTCCTGTGGTACTCCTCACAATGAGTTTTAGGGATTATGCCCAAGTACTTCCCATAGTTAAGCGGATAGGGATTATTCCCAGATCCGAAGCTGCAACAGATGCAAAAAATATTTTTGGCAGAAATTTCACCCAGCGAGCCCAAGAAAGTGCTCCAATACCAGATGTGAAGAACCTGCAATAATTAATTAATGAAAACAAACGAGATAGCAGAAATAACAGAACTCAGAATCACTTTTATATTGATCGCAGGCCACTTCAAGGGGGCAACCTCCTTTGAGAAAGCTCAATACAAATAACTTCACGGTACCTTCATTGGTCTCAACACAAACTTATATACTAAGTCTAGGCACCAATACCATGGGTCAATACCATGTGTCAATACAAACCATGGGCCAATACAAAATATGGATCAACAATTACTACGGGATGACTTACAAAGCATATGCGTCAACAACAATAATACAAACTATGGATCAACAAATACTACGGGACGACTTACAAAGCATATGCGTCCAACAACAATATACTAACAAAGTAAATAGAAGGGTTGACATGGGTTCCTAATAGATACTTCTTACACTCCATTGTTTTGATTACAAAACACTGGATAAAATAAGGAAATTGAATCATCATGCGAATCAGAATGATTGGCTGAGTGCTTCTGAGCTGGGGTTTGAAGGCGATTGTGCTACTAAATAGAGTCATTATATCAAGAAATTAAATGAGATCGGTTGCAGATTATCTTCTGATAATGACAAGGTGATTTGGTTGAACAATAACAAAGTTGGTACAATCACGACACAATTGGCTTATCAATATGTTATCAGGACACAATGTAGTTCCCCAGCAAATTGGTGGTATAATACTTTGTGGAACTGGAAAATACCTTTAAAAATTAAATGTTTCATGTGGTGAGCTTTGAGGGGTGAACTTCCAACATGGGATATTTTGGTTAAAAAAGGTTGGGAGGTCCGAATATCTGCTATCTGTGTAAGCACGGGGCTGAATTTGTGAATCATATTTTTGTTGATTGTATGTTTGCAAGGGATCTTTGGATTTCTATTCAGCGTCATTTTAAACTACAGTTACATTGGGGTGCTGGAACCTTTGCACAAAACTCTCTCGACTGGTTCAGATCTGCAACTACGCATCCTTTCATGCCTGCTGTGATTGTGTGGGCAGTCTGGTCGGCTAGAAATTTAGCGATATTTGAGGAGCAGCGACCGAGTATTGAATTTTCTTTTAATTGTGCATTAAAGATGATCTCAAAGCAGTGTTCAAATGTAATTAAGGAAAGAACTAAAAAGATTACTTCTTTCTGTCTTCCTTAGCATAAAGCTGTGATATATTTCGATGGTGCAGCTTCTGGTGGTAAATGCATTGCTGGCGGAGTCATTTACATTAATATGGATCATTATTTTACTTTGAAGCTGAATTGTGGTTATGGCACCAATATGAGAGTTGAAATTCTTGGTCTGTGGTGTGTTCTCACAGTTGCTTATATATTTGGTCTCTCAGATGCGACGATCTTTGGAGACTCCAAAGTGACCATCACATGGGCTAGAGGTGAATATGAACTGAACAATATTCCCCTTTATCATTGGTGCAGCAGAATCAAAGTTTTACTTCAGCATTTCGATCTTATTTCACTAGAATATATCTATAGGCAGTTCAACTCCTTGGCTGATACTCTTTCCAAGGAAGCATATTCAGGAGCCGAAGGTGTTATTTACTGGGAGGAGCATTTTGATTCAAATATTATCGATTCCGGGATGGTCCAAATATATGATATTTGATTGGATTGTTGAGATCTTTTTTTTTTATGACTGTAAGGTTATACTTTTACTAAGGTTTTTGAGAGGGTTTTTTGAAATTATGCAATTTGATGAAGTCAAGAGGCATACAGTTTGTTTTGGACTGTATGATAGAACTTTGATTCGGACTTATGATCATTTATACTATTTGATTCATTTTTGAATAACAATAGTATGGTTTTTTTTGCTAAAAAAATAAAGGATTTCTCCCACATGTATTTTTTTTGGTGATATCATATTGGTGACATAAATATGATAATAACCCAAAAAGAAAGCTGAAAATGAGAACTAAATTATATTCTAAAAGAAAGTAAGTTGTCCGACAATATTATTATTATTATGGGTTTATCCTACATGTATTTTTGGGTGATATAAATATGTTAATAACAAAAAAATTGAGGTACCAAATTAAAATTGAAGAAAAGAGAAGCTGATCTTGCTTTCGTTGAACGCTGCCTGGATTCCTCCATCTTTTTTTCATTTACTCGGTTCAAACATCACTTCAGAAACTCTAACCACAATCGCATCCTCACGAGAGCCAGCGCAGCAATTCTTCGGGCGGAAATCCACTCGACTAGATGTGAGCTCGCGCGGCTATCAACTCAGGTTTGGTCTCTTCTTCTCAAACTCAGTTCTCTTATTCAATATGATATTTGGAACTTGACAGACGGTAGGTTAGCTAGCTCTGGGTTGAACCGTTTTCTTTCCACTTCTTTAAAATAGAAAAATATCTACACCATTGTCATCTACTACTTATTCCGACAGCCCCCCGCCATCTTCCCACAACCAGTCCTTCTCCACGCCCTCGGCGATTTTTTTAGGGCACCTCCACGCCCTCGGCGATTTTTTTAGGGCACGATTTAATTCGATTCAATTCGCCGAAGTTCACTCTGCGGCGATAAGTCACGACGGTGTTCGAGTTGAAGTTCGGCCGCGAGCGTGTCTAAATAATTTCGGTCTGAGTGCTCACGATTCATTGCTCGGTGTTGCAGCTCGGGAGTCCGCCCATCGGTTCGCTATTCTGCATTCACGATTCACTGGTCGGTGTTGCAGGCTGCAGCTCGGGAGTCCGCCCATCGGTTGCAATCGCAATTCACTGCTCGGGAGTCCGCCCATCGGTTGCAATCGCAATTCACTGCTCGGGAGTCCGCCCATTCACGATTCAACAGTCCACTACTAGGTCGCGAATTCAGGGAAGACTGCACGCAGCAAGTTGAGTCTCCACTGTCCCAAACTCCCAGATTTCCCTGCCCAGCCCCATCTTTCGTATTTTATTAAAAAAATTCATATATTTTTTATTTTTCAAGATTTATAGTCTTGCCGAATTTAATGCTGAATTTTATAGGCAATATTTTTATTGCCGATTTTTTGACAAATTTCAAGGTTGCCGAATTCCTACACGAATTCGAACCAGGTGACACAGATTCTATGGTGATGGTAAACTAGATGAAAGGTGTTTGCAACATGGAAGACTTTTGGAGATTTAAATACCATAAGTTTGATTTATCAATATCAATAAAGGATTGGCTTTCCTCTTGTAAATGAGGGCACACAAGCTTTTTGGCTACGACGATGGTGGATAGGCTTTCTTGTAAATGAGATTTAAAAGCCTGTACCTAGTATATCTGGCCACAGGTAAGAGGATTGGAAACTCGACTTGAAAGCTCCCTTGTGCAAGTGAAAGAGGTCTGCATGTCCTTCTAACATGTTGAAACACCACATGGCTTCTAGGTTCATCACAAGTGCATGTCGCTTTGCACTTGTGATTTTTTGCCACGGTAGGATATTATGGAATCCAACTGATGCTCAGAGGGTCTTCATTTTTATGAGGACCCCTTTGTCCAAGTAAGTGGCCTTGTTTGTCTTTTGATGAGCTTTCTTGTTCTTGTGACTGCGTATGTCGAAGATCTTTGCCTCTTCAATGGTGTCCAATTTCCAAATAATTCTTTGGATTATTCTTTTCAGTCTCTTTTCTCCTTTCACATTTACTGCTGTGGCCAGGTTCACTGCTGTGAGTGAATCCCCAAAGATCAATACTTTTTTAACTTGGAAGAATTGAAGAACCAATTATCCTTGGTATAGAGCATATGCCTCTGCTTTGTTGTTCAATGCAATTCCTACTCCCCAGTAATACTCAACCTTTGTATTTCCATTGGAGTCGTATAAAGTATAAACCCCCTGCACCTGCCATCCCTAGGTTGCTCTTGGAGGCCCCATCAAAAAAGAGTTTGTGGTGTCGTAGAGCCTTAACCCAATCCTAAATGTCTGATTTTGAGAATTCCAATTTCCAGCTTGAGGCGAACTGAGGTTTGGAGGCGGTTCTTTTGGATTGAAGGAGGCTGCTAGTCATAAACTCTTTAGCCCATGTGCATTCTTGGACAATGAGAATATCGTTTGATGGAGATAGCTCATGCTCTTTGAAGTTTGAAGGTTTCTACTTTCTATCATTAAAGCTTTTGCCCGTGAAGCTGTTCTAAAGGGACTTGAAAATGTTGATCAGAAGATCGCTTTGTTTCGAGTAAGCCAAGGATTCCAACATATAAATTTGAGAAGAGCTGCCTATATTTTACTCAACCCGGGCTTGATACTTAGAGATCCTGGAAAGAAGGAAGTCTTAAAGAAAAGCTCGAAGCAAGAGCTAGGAAGGAGAATCATTCCTAGCTCTCCTAATGCTGTCTGCCATACTTGTTTTGCATAGTCACATTCAATTAAAAGCTGATGCAAAGTTTCTTCTCCCCTCATACATAGAGTGTGTATCTTAAAGGTCACTGAATGTTTCTCCTTACCTTACCATGAGCTAGCACCCAACAGAAGATGTTAATTTTGGGGAGACAACCATAATTCCATATCTTCTTCCATGGTTTAGAGGGTTAAGAGAGAGTCACATTGTCGAGGAGTGTCCTGTAGCCTTCCTTGATTGTGTAATAGCCCAGCTTTCCCCACCCTCTGGTGTCTTTAGAATACAAGCTAAGGGGAGCCACACCTTGTAACATAGAAAAGAACGGTGAGCTTAAGAATTGGAGATGGTTTGGGATGTTCAGCTGCTTCCAGGATTGCCACTATCCCACCGAGTCCCATTTTGAGATGTCATATAAGGTTCTAAACCCCTTTCTCAGAAGCCAGTTTTTTAGTTCTCACTTCTCCCAACTTGTTTTTGGAGGCTAGAGGGGTCCGGCCTAAAATGCTGTCATCCCAGAGATTAATCTGTTTGCTATTTCCTGGGATCCAATACAGTCTTCCTTGTATTAGTGGGCCTGTTAGCTTACAAACTTGCCAGATGCCTGATCCTCTTCCTTCCCATTTAGCTTTTTCAATGGATCTCAACCTTTTCCCTCTCAAGTACTTGTTTTTCAAAGCCTGTTTCCACCATTCGTTTTCTCCAGAAATAAGACTACATACAATCTTAGCTCCCATTGCTATATTCATGAGTCCAGGATTTTTTATGTGATAATGATAGGTGCTCTTATTGTATCCCATTTTATTAGATGATGCTTCTTTTGGTTATATTTACCCCCTTGCCATGGGGATTTACGAAGATCTCTGCTTTTGCTATCGTAATACTGACACGAGCAAGGAAAGAGGAACATTGGAACAGAGGGAAAGTGCATAATAGATTTGATGGGAGTAATCTTACCAGCCAGGTTGAGCCACAGAGCTCCCTAAGCATGCCGCATTTGTTGCTCCACTTTTTGGAGAATATGAAGCCAATCCAGTGCTTTAGGTAGCTTTAAGGAGAGATGGGTTCTAAGGTATTTGAAAGAAGAGTATTTAGCATGCCCTACAAACCCAAAAATACGATATATTCTGCAATAATCTTGGGTTAATATTTCAGCTATAGATCTGACTCTCTCAAAATTTACCAATCCACCTTATGCTTCCATCCAGAAAGCACTAAAATATATGATAAATTATATATTGATCCAATTTGGATCAAGGAAACTTCTATGCATTGCCATGTCTTGAGAGGCAATATTTTATAACTAAGTGTTATTAATTTTGAGTCTGCTGAGCTGGTCCTCTTTTTGTGGTCAGTAAGCTAATTTTATGGTGATATCGTTTAACTTTAAACAGGACAGGACTTTAGGGAGATTTTTGTTCTGCAGCAGGAGTAAGTCATTTATTTGGCTGTGCATCATGGCTACCAGTAAGTTCGTATATCCCGCATGATGGAATCACTTAGAAAAAATGTTTTAGGATTTGACTTTACTGAATGGTTATTTATTTGCTTGAAGTTAACAACATATTGTTTTCCTAATACCGATGAAATCCTGAATTTGGATGATGCAGGAACTCAGTTTGAAAATTCCAGTGATGTGGGTGTCTTCTCAAAACTTACAAATGCATATTGCCTGGTGGCCATTGGAGGATCAGAGAACTTTTACAGGTTTGTTTGGGAAATTAATTTTATTGTTATGAAAATTATGTTCATATACTTGTTAAATATAGTTTTTGGAAGGAACTGAGAAAGGTTTCTGGGACATTGTTTCTTAATTGTTTTGCATGCATTGTTTCAGCACATTTGAGGCTGAGCTGGCAGATGTCATTCCTGTTGTAAAGACATCTATAGCAGGCACCAGGATTGTTGGGCGGCTTTGTGCTGGTACATTTTGAGATGCTATTTAAATATGGTTCTGATGATATGGAAATGTTTGTCTTGTTATTGCTTCAGTTTTTCTTCAACTTTGCCTTCTACATAGCTGACTCATCTCTTTACCACTGACAGGGAACAAGAATGGTCTTTTGCTTCCAAACACAACTACCGATCAAGGTAAACTCAAAATGGAGTAATGTTAGCTGTTTAATAATTTTCCAATTGGTTTGGTGATGATCCAGTAGAATGTGTCGAACTTGAAAAATATATGAGACTAATAATTGAAATTTTAGCGGTATCGAGCAAATAAATACTAGCAGTTGGGTAGGAATTAAGTTAGATTGAAAACAACCTGTCGTTATGTAACAGTTAAGTGTCTCATCTTTCATTGTGTGCTCAAACAATATGAGAAGAAGTTGAAACGTTCCCATGTTCTCAATTTATGTGATCTTTTATTTGAGCAAGTTGAGTTGTATAGATGAATATCATGAAGCCCAAGATTCTCAGACTTTTGGAACAAAAGAGAAGCCATGGTGATTAGTCTGGTTCTTTATGATCTGCCATCCATTTGATGTGTTTGATCTCAACATGAGGATTATTGATTATTCAAAGTTGATGTTGGGAAATATACAGGTTATTAATTGTCAACTGTTTTTATGTATTATTAACATGTCTGAGACATCGATGCGAGTTACGCTCTGATTTGATTTATCTTGTGCTAATCTGGCCTTTGGAATAACTTGTTACTGTCTGACTGGTATTTGAATTTTCAGTTTTTATTGTAAACAGTGATGTCTTGAGTTTGCTGTTTATATGCTTTGTTTTAGCTATTCTGATCATATTTCTTCTATTTATTGTTTTGCCATTTCTCACTTGCTTGTCTTATTTCAACACTTGAATCTGATAGTTGTTTTGTTCACTGGTTCACAGAACTACAGCACTTGAGGAATAGTTTGCCGGATGAAGTTGTGGTGCAACGAGTTGAAGAACGACTCTCTGCACTTGGCAATTGTGTGGTGTGCAATGATCATGTAGCTCTCATTCATACCGATCTCGACAGGGTTTGTGCTTATCTCTACATTATTCTGTTGTGATAAAAATAGGTCTCTTTGTAGGATTTAGAGTGGATAAGCTATTATTTGATCTATGTCTCAGTGTTTTTTTTGTATGCTATTGCGGAACCTTGTATTAATTAAAAGAAAATAAAGTGCAAAACTGTTGGTTGGCCTTCCCCTGAGAAGGAGGCCATGCAGGTTATAAACAGAGTATCATAACTGTGAAGCTAATGGTGAATCTTATCCAAATTTAATTGAAAATTTTGAATTTGAATGGGTTTTCATCGTTCTCGAACTTGAACTCAAACACGAGTCACATAACTTTGGTCAAAAAGGGTTATATGATGAGTCCATTTAGGGGAAACATTTGATATTTCTCCGTATTCAATAATGCCCATTTTCTGGGTATTTGAATAGTATTCCATTGGTCGTGTACATAATTACCAGGTTGTTCTCTTGCCTTTCTGTTTTTCTAGTTTTAGTTTCCCATTAGAACAACTAGGCAGCGTTGTTTTCATTTTTGTGGTATTCAATTTGTGTGATATGAGTTGCAAACCAGCCTCTGCAGGTTCGGTAAATGTACTGTCTTGGTCACCCTAGTACAGAACCCAGGTCTAACATGCACTTTTTTTCTGATTATATCCTTTTAATTATGTATTTACGTGATGCCTGAGGCAATCCCGTGGGTACTATACGATATCTGCAGCATTCGTTTTGGTTGCTTGGACTTTAGTATGATCTTTCATTTGTTTTTATTGCTTTGTAGTCCACAAATAAACAAACATAATATATAATTATAATTTTCAAGTCCTAAAGGCTAATAATCATAGTTACTGGATTCGGCCCTAGGCCTAACCGCACCCGAATTGGATTCTCGGATTCTTCATTGGATTCTTCCACCTCATTTTGACAAATCTAAAGCTGTTTACGTAGGATAAATGTAGGATAATTAGGGTCAGGGTTCCGAATCCCCGATTCCTAATTTTGGAGTGAGTGCCGCACCCATATCGGATTCTTCAGCTGATTCCGTTCGCACCCACGGTTTGTGTAACCTTGCTAATAATAATATATAGTAGACACTAGACATTCACAACTGGTTGAAATAAAAACATTTCAATTTTCAAGGCACTCTTTGTGCATTAAATGATGTGTACATTTCATAATTTGCCGTTAATTCATATGAACAATTGTTCCTACATTGGACTGGGACTGTTCATTTTTTATGGTACGTTATTTATCAGGGAAGAAGTCCATTAAAATGAATTTCAATGGAGGGTACATATGCAAAAATTTATTTCCCATTTTTCTTGTTTCTTTTCAATGATAACTCGCACATGAAAGAGAATATCAAGTTGTTTTTCTTTTCTTTGTTTTTGGGGTCTGGTATGCTGTAATGTTTTTCTAATGCAGAATGGTTAATAACGTAATGATGATCCTTTTTAATTCCTAAATGTAAGAGATTGAATTTTGAATAAGCAGTGGGTTTTTATTTTCAGTTGGCTTTGTTGCTTCAAGTATGCCAAATTTATATTTCTGTCATAGGATCATTACAATGTCTCTCGTTCTGAATCATCATGTTTTGTTTGTCCAGGAGACAGAAGAATTGATAGCAGATGTGCTGGGAGTTGAAGTTTTCAGGCAAACTATTGCGGGAAATATTCTTGTTGGGAGTTATTGTGTGTTTTCTAACAGGGGTGGTTTGGTAAGAGTTGATTTTGACGTGCCAAGTTTGCATTGATTAATCCTTCTTTATGGCATTTCATGTTAAGCAACTTGTATTTTAGTTAAAATTTTGAAATATGTATTTGTGTATACTTGCGTTCAAGCTATTTAATGGGGAAGTTTTTGGTAAATAGGTCCATCCACACACGTCAATAGAAGATTTAGATGAATTGTCAACTCTTCTTCAAGTACCTCTTGTGGCGGGCACTGTCAATCGTGGAAGTGAAGTAATAGGTGCTGGAATGATTGTAAATGATTGGACAGCTTTTTGCGGTCTGGACACAACTGCAACTGAATTGTCTGTTGTGGAAAGCGTTTTCAAATTGAGAGAATCACAACCTAGTGCTATTGTTGATGAGATGAGAAAGTCATTGATAGATACTTTTGTCTAAAGACAAAGTATCAATCTACGCTGTAACTATATGTTCTGGTATTTCCAAGTAGTTTAAAAACAATACATGATCAAATTCTATGTTTAACCAATCCACAGAAATAATATCGATTTTGAATATTTTTTATTATCGTTTTCGGACAATGGCTGCATACATTACCACTGCTATGGGAAGGATCATTTTCTCATTTACTGTAATTTACAGTGAAAATGAATCTGCATAAGGTAGTTTTGCACTGTTATTTTCTTATGGGCAAGCCATTTGAATTTTGAACATTCCTTGTAATGGGTTGTGAGCTTTGAATATCACACCACACCCTTACTGTTTTCTTTGTGTTGTGTTTATTTGATCTTTACTCTACTGGGCTATGACATGTGGTCGGTATAAATTCTTTCACCATCAGGTTTTTTCTTCAAATGCTTACTTGTTTATTCCATATATTGAATTCCTGATATTTGCCAATTTAATTTTTTTGCGAACCTCACTGATTAATTGCCGATTACGATTATTCATCTATGGTATAATGGAATCAGAGTGTTCGTTGGCAATGGCCATACATTTTGGCAAGCAAAATTTTTACTACCAAAAAATTCACAAGGGTCTAAATGTGATTGTGTAGAAATGTGTTGTGGGAGAAACGGTAGTGTGCTCAATCATGGTGTCCAAAGGTGAAGTAATGAGAAATGAGAAATGAGTTACATAATTTGGATTTGATAGGAAGGGGTGGTTCCTCTTCTGTGTTGTTTTGGAGTTATGTTATTACATATGCTAATGACTCTTTTTAGGGTTCTGATTGATAAGCTAGTCTAGGCTCTTTAGAGCCTTATACTTGAAATGGCTATGGATAAGCTCTGAGATAGAAGCAGCTCCAATATAGAATTACATGTAAACTGTGTAGTCAATCACTGTTAGTGTAATAAAGAAGCAGGTGAATTAAGCATGTAATTTTTGCGAGATTATTAAAGAGGAAAACCTATCAATTTACTTTGTCTTTAGATAATGTAAAATGCTTATATCTTCCAGTGCTTCATGTTCATGACAAACTTTCTGCTATTATAAATTTCAATCTATTTAGGTTTATGAGAGGTGTTTATGTAGGCATTCCTGGAGGGAGAAAGTGTCTATTTGACAGAAGAGATGAGAAACAAATTTCTCCAGTCTGCAGCTGAGAGAATCACCACATTATAATAAGCTAGCATGGAAACATGTGACAGCGGTAGTTGTTGGTCCCTGCCTGCGGTAGAGACTATATACTTCGGAAAATATTAATCTGACATTGTGTACTCATAAAATCTGCATTCAGATTTTTCAAGGTTCTCTAGCGTTGCTGTACCAGGACATTAAATCCCTGATGTATTGTTGTCAAGAACTCTCCAGAAACATTGCTACTATCCCAACGCTGCTTCCAGAGACATCCAATTCCTCTCTTCGTCTTCCAGTGTCAGAACCATAGCTGTAAAGCTTCACCACTCCAGGAAGACTATATCTTGTGAATTTGTTTCAGGCCTCTAGGAAAATGTTTTATCGTTTTCAGCTAGGTTCCACATGCAAGTATTATGTAACATATATTTTCTCGTGGGAAGGCTCACTTTCTCATTTGCTGTAATCGGCTGTGAAAACGGATCTGCATAAGGTAGTTTTGCAATCTTATTTTCTTATTGATAAGCCCATTTGATCATTCCTTGTAATGGGTTGTGAGCTCTGAATATCATACCCTTACTGTTTTCTTTATGTGTTATGCTTATTTGATCATTACTCTACAGGCTGTGATTTGTGGTCGGTGTAAATTCATTCTTCATTGGGCTTTGGTCCTTTTTATTGATTATGGCAGTGAATATTTATAATGTTCTTTTTGATAATTGAGAGACTACACTGCAGTTATTTGATCTATATTTGGATTCCACAATGTAGGGGTTATGTTCTTGGGGAGGCAGGTGCAAGGGGGTCTCTTTGGATCTCAGAGGAAATGCAGTATTAACTTTGGGGTTTAGGAATGGCCATAAACAATCAAGCAGAGCGCTACACCCTCTATCAAGGTCTTGTGAATGTTGTCTCCCTTGGAATCCAATCGATTGTTGTCATGGGAAATTCTTTATTAAACCTTTCTCAAACTAGGAAAAAAAAGATCTTGATGGCAGGTTAGCTAATAGGCCACAAAAACGTATTAATAAGCTTCTCAATCAAATTCTTGATGTTCAAATATTTCATGTGAAACGCGAAACAATCGACAAGAGACCTTTTTGCAAATATGGCGGCTCACTTGACAATTGAGAGCTTGATCACTAATGGGGGTCAACAAGTGTCCCTATGTTGTCTTCTCTAAGGATACTCTAGTGACATTGATCCCCAAGGTTGAAACTAAGTGTCTTTCGATGGGCTTGGGGGTGGATCGAATTATTATGAGGCTAGTCCCATCATTCATAAATGGACACAACCGTCAAGTACATGAGGATGGGTCGAGAGAATTTTGTATCTTCCTATCTACGGGTTGATATTTTATTCTATCATTCTGAGAGAGACGAGGGAAAGAAGCGTGGTGTCTGTTGTGGTTTGGTGATGGTGTTGCAAGAAGTTGATGCCATAGCTGCTTTCTCCTACACTCCGAGGGAGTGGCTTGTGGACACAGAGTCTGCTGGGTATGGGGATGATATCCCCCAAGAAGTTATTCTCAAGATTGGTTCCAGTTTTGCATCGTCTCTAATATGGGAATCTTGGGATTCAAGATTGGTTCCAGTTTAGCAATTATGAAGCCTTTGATGGACATATAAGAAAATTTGAAGGGTTTCTCATATGGAATTCGAGAAACTTGAGTAGACATTCAAGACATTTGAAGCCATTTACAGTGGATGAACTTGCAGATGGAGGGTTTGCTTGTTGTTTGTCAGATAATCTAATTAGGGATTAACATTATAATTAATGTTAATCTAATTCTGGATTAACATTATAATTAATGTTAATCTAATTCTGGATTAACATTATAATTAATGTTAATTAATTTTTAATAAGCTTTAATATTAATTACCCTTAATATTCATTAATCCTTAATAGAATACTAATTAATCCCTAATCATACTAAATAGGGTTAGTGACATTAAACTTGGTAGCAACTAAGAGGATAATAGATAACAAGGAATAAATTGAATTGATAATAGATTAAAGGAATGGATAAGGGATAAAGGGATAACAAGGAATAAATTGAATTGATAATAGATTAAAGGAATGGATAAGGGATAAAGGGTAATATTGAAGAAGAAAAGAGTTGATGAAGGTTTAACAACAACAAAGATGAGTTGTGAGTAATTAAGCATGCTAGAGAAATGCAGTATGCATGAGGGCCTAGTGCCTCTCATGCATAATCAACTTAAAATTCTATTATCTATTTTAAATAAAAGCTTACACAAATTGGAGCCAAGTGGCTCATGCATAGGGAACTCAAAAGAATTCAATTGATTATGGAAATTGCTGCATAAGAGGGAATGAGGGTATGCAAGGGGGCAGTGAGTTTTGGGTTATATTGTTGAGGGATTGAAGGGAGGTTTTTGAATTGAGAAGTTGTTTTCTGGGAAATTTGGGTGATTTGTTTGGAGGGAATTGAGTTGGAAGGGAAAACTAAGGGAAGGAGAGTTCAAAGGCTGGTATAATGTTGTTTGCTGGGAGCTTGGAGGTCTTTATCTTTCAGCTAAGGAGTTGTTTGGGTGGAGAGTTGTCCCCCATCATCATAAAATATGTATAGTGCCTCCATTCTCAGTCATGGTTATGGGACCCACAAAATCATTTAAAGATAAGATGTTCCTTGTAATATGCTTCATTTGCTGCCTTGGCGGTGATTAGTACTCGTATTTGTAATTCATGATCTCATTTCATACACATTCTTTTTCTAGGATGCATCATATAATGTCATGTCATTACTATTAATTCATAATTTCCTTTAGTGAAAAGTGTCAAAATCAATTTGACATTTCATATCAAGCAACACATGTATAGCTCTTTAAGACATTTTGAATACAAATTAAGAGATGTCAAATAATGTTATGTCATTAAACCATTAAATAACCATAACACCTTACATACTACTAAATTAAGAATATGCTATGCATCATATGAAATTTCCCTTCTGTTGAGTAAAATAAAAATAACATTCATCATAAGCATCACACTAGAAGTAATTACGCTAGGCATCCATATTGAGAAGAGTGAGTTCTAATTATTATTGTGAACGAGTTTTATAACTACATTCCATGGCTAATATAAGTAGCAGTTATGACTGTTTAAAGTGACTTCCTATTTGTTAGAAAAGATGTATATATAGTTCACTTATGCTTGGGAATATTCTAAATGTATGTCTTGCTGTAGATATGCCAAGATCCTGCTTCTTGAAATACATAATCAACCACACTCTAAGAAACACTTAACCTAAACATCCTATCATCTTCATATTTTGTCTAAATGAGATGGTTCAAATGCAATACATGCAATTATAAATAAATGATTTGCTTGCGAAGAGAACTTTGTGAATTGATTGTTTTTATTTGACCTGTGTCATTGATGGTGAGTAGATGTATGTATGTTTTGTTGGATCTCATATGGACCATGATGTATGGATGATTGGTTGAATGCAATATAAATTGGGTATAAATGTTCTATTTTTTGTTTGTGTTTTGTTTTGTTTTTATTGAAGTGTTTTTCCATTTTTAAACAAATTATCCTTATTGTTTGGTCTAAGCATTGAATTCTAATCACCCATTAATTTAGTTAACCCACCTTAACATGGGGAGCATTCTATGAGATTGTTTTTATTTGATATATGGGCGTAAAACATCATTCATCAGTCTTATAAATGTAGATGGTGCATTACATAAACCAATAGGCATGGCCAACCATTCATACAAACCTTCCCTTGTCTTAAAGGTGGTCTTCTAGGTGTCTTCTTCTTTGACGGGTGCCTTGTGGTATCTTGATTTGAGATCCAACTTAGTTAAGTACTTGGCATGGTGCAAATGGTTTAACAAATCATCAATCATGGGTAGTGATTTTTAAGTGTAATCTTGTTCAAATCTATGTAGTTGATACACATCAACCAAGTCCCTTCCTTCTTGGGTATGATGAGGATAGGTGACCCACAAGGTGGGGTTATTGCTCCAATCACTCCCTGCTCCAACAACTACTTCACTTCATTTGCTTCCATATTAGACTATTTAGCCAATCCAATATTTGGTAATGGAGAGCTAGGCAACAATTGTATCTCATGATCTACTTCCCTCTTATGTGGTATCCCTTTAGGCTCATGGAACACTCTTATGTATGCATGTAGCAACTCTTTCAACTGATGTTTTTTTCTCTTTGCTACATCCCTCTAGGGATGCCTTTACTCTTAATGATTCATCACCTGACTATTTCTCTCATAAAATAAAAATGTATTTCTTACTTGTAGTAATCAAATTTTTGGCTTGATTGGCACTTACCAATGATATATTTGATTTAAATTTATGTGCATTGATGATGAACAACTTCCCATCCTTGATCAAGTGGTATTGGTTTTCTCTCCTCATGAAGGCTACATCCCTCATATATATGTAGGGGATTCCAAGCACTACACCACACATGTCAAGGGGTGCTGCATCTAACTCTACTTCATCAATAAAATCTACACTTACAACATATTTCATCAATTTGTGACACCACCCAAGCTTGTTGATGAGATTGTCTTGTGAACCGAAATCGAATAGATTGTCTTCCTTGGTCTTCTTGATTTGGACCTTGATATAGAAGATTTTTATAATATCCTCTTCCTTGTGGTTAAGGATACTTAGATTCACCTCCTTTTGCATTGAAGTGCAGACAATATTCTCATTCCCATCTGAGCTTCTTTCTACCTACTTGCTTGAATCCATGGCTAGAAGGTTCTTCTTGGAATCCTTTTTGTAGATCTTAGGGTTTAGTTGACCATCGATATTGCAGTGGTTACAATGGTTATTTGGATCCTTGCACTGGTGTGCAATGGTTTTCATCTTCTTCTACCCCTCCTTGGAAGCATCTTCATTCTCTTTCTATTTGTAACCATGTAATACCCCCATTTTGACCTTTAGGATATTTTGGGCTATAATGTAAATATTGTATGCATATTATGTATGATTCCTAGCGTGGAGCTCAAGGCCAAGGCCCCGCTAGTGAATGCTCGACCTTGAAGAAACAAGTAGTTGGTATTATGCTACCTATGTGCTAGTAAGCCATGGAAATTGTAAATATGCATTTTAATAGAAATGCCCACAACTAGCTATGCAATGCAACAAGAGATGGGGGCATGATGTTTACAAGGATTTGGGAGAGAAATATTCAAACCCTTGAGCCAATCAAGTCAAGCCAAATGTCAATGAGAGAACCCATGAATCTTCAACTACCCATGTTGACTTTTGTGCCCAATCATTTATTTCTCCCAAGAGTTGGTTTAGGAAGTTAATGCCTTGGGGAATGGAGAGGTATGGCTGTCCAATTTCGGGTATGGGTAAGCCACCCTTCATAGAAATTCATGTTTGGTTTCTTGGGCAAGAAAAAGAGCCACGAAATTGCTCCCCAAGGCATTCTTCACCCATCAATTTTTCTCTCTCACGAGTTGGGAGCTTCCTAGGTGTTTTTCTCCATGGTTTTGCTATGTTCCATTTTCCTAGCTGGGAAGGGCGTTTTTGTTTTGGTTAACAGTGGGAAAGAGAATAAATCGATTTTGGGGTTTTATAGAGGCCGTTTTGTCCCATTGTATGCTCATATATTGTGGGAGAAATAAGTTTTCTTCCCTGGGGTTGATTTCCTCTTCCCACAATCTATTTTTGGGTGTGCCAGGATTTGGGAAAACCCATAGACCCTATTCTGTAAATCCCATTGTTGCAAATGTGTATCCATGCCCAGTTTTTGAGTTTGCTGTGTGTAAGAGAATGTTGGGGTTGAGATGGGTATCCATTGCTTTGGCTGTGCTGAGCTTGAGAGTCCCATTTTCCTTGTAGATATCATGCCCAGCTTGGGGGTGGTCTCTGAGTGCTGAAAGAATATAGGTTGGGAAGAGACCTATGGTTGGGTGGAACGTTGAAGCGACATAGCTAGTTGCTTGGGACAACATTACATCAAGATGAGTATTTTCTTTTTGTGTTTACTTCTGCAAAGGTTTTTAAATTGGTCATGTTTATCCATATGCTGGAAATTGCATAATATATGTGTGTAGAATATTACTTCTGATGTTTTAAATTGAATGGCATCTGCACACATTTGTTTTTAATTTTGTGAATTTGATGAATGGGTTGAGTTTATGTAAAATCCCCACAATTTGGTATCATGTTTCCTTCCTCGAATTGGGTCCGTGGGAGGTGACATGACAAACCACTTGGTTGTCCTTACTTATGGCCTATATTTTCTAGGTACCTTGTTTTTACACAGGTCTTTTCAATTGCCCTAGGCTTGAAGAGCATCACTTACTTTCGTAAATGACTGTAGAACGCCTGGATACTTGAGGAGTACATTTGGATTCCTGGGTGAGATACCCAACATGATAGCCACCTTCCTAAATTCGTTGGTGTACTCTTGCACACTATTCCCTTGCCGCTTGCTCGAACTAATGCCAATGGATCCATTATTCCTCTAAATACCCGATGTTGGGTGTGTGTTATATTCTCTGCATGACAACCCACCTTCCGACGGGGTTCGAGGGTTTCAATTAGGGTTTTGATTTAGGAATTAGGGCTTCGAAGGTTGGTAAAGACCTATATATTGTATTGTAAATGATTGAATTAATACAATGAAAGAAACAAAGAGAGCAGTGAAGCTCTAGTTAAGCTAGTTTTCCTGGTTAAGGGTTTCTAGGTCAAAATCCCTGTGTAATGTGTGTGTGCGCAATTGTTTAATTAGTTTCTGTTTATGCTTAAAAATTGTGTGCATTGTTTGACTTAATCAGGTTTAGAACTAACACCAGATAGGCTATAATTGGGACTTAATGAGGGTTTTGAAATCCTCCCATGTAGTTACTTGTAGATCACCTTCCATCCTAAGTGCCACTGTGTGGCTTTCCCACCAGATTAATGCATGACCCTGTAATTATAGTCAATCAAACGAAATATTTTTCTCCTCATCTATGTTGTGGATACTAAATAGACCTCTAGTTGTTGCAACCAATGATTCAACTTTGAATCATTGATATCACCTTAGTAGGGCTTGATATCCACTTTCACTTCGATCTTAAATAAAGTCTGGATAAATGTTGGGAAGGGGTAATGGCACTGAAATTTGGTTTCTCTTTCTTGATCTCTTTCATTGACCCCTTTTCTCGATCACCTTCATCTCTTGATTTACTCCTTGATTTGACCTCTGAATTAGAGCCTCCAAAACCACCAAAAGCTCCAAACTTGCTCTCTAGAGCTGCCATGAGGATTGACATATTGCGAGAGATATCAATGACTTGTATTTCTATTTTGTAAATCACTCTTCATTCATATTCACTCGTCGATTCTTCACCAAACTCATCTTCCATGGCTAGGGTTTGAAGAATTTTTATTTACTCCGCCAACTCCTATATCTTGCAATTTCCCACAAAACCCCAAAGAAAATTGCTCTAATACGAATATGATCTATAAAATTCCATGGATATTCCATTGGAACAGTTCATCACAACAGATCTTACAACTTTCTACAAACGCTTAGTTATGTAGTGTTCAGTAAGATCTAAGATTCATTGTTGTTAGTTTTATCTTACATAATGCCAAAATAAACTGAAACTGAAAGGAAAATAACTAGAGCAGAATAATAAATCCACACAAATAACACAAGATATACCATGGGAAAACCCATTATGGGGAAAAACATAACCAGAAGTGACGACTATGCCTTACCCTTTTCTTCTCCAATATACAATGTAAATACAAAGAAAGTGGTACTTTCTATGGATTTACCTATGACATTGTGGCTTGTATGGCTCTTACAGTATCTCCTACTTCCTCCATTATGCTATATTATCCACTCCTTGGCTCTTTCTCAACTATGGAACAATACCATAATACCATAAGAATGGAACCCCTTCTTCTACTAGTGGCCTTGAATTTAACAATGTCTTGATAGCCATCTAAGGTTAGATTTTAGGGTTTTTGCATGTCTCAACTTCCGATTAGGGTTTGGGCTTTGGACCCTCTAAAATGTTCTTGAAATTCTACATGTGACTAAATCCACATGTGTTGGTAATGAGAGCTAACATGGAATCCAATTAGTACCATGGTGGTGAATAAGATGAGTCGACTTGCAAGAGGCATAACTTCCTCATACAAACTCCAATTTAGGTGATCTTTGCACCATTGGAAATATCTCAAAGTGTAGAACAACATCGAGGGGCTATGAGCTATGATCACAAAATTTCAACACCAAAAAAATGATTTAAGACCTAAAACAAGCCTTAGAAGGTTATGGACACCAAATCTACAAAGTAAGACTTGCCCCTAAAATGGGCCCTACTAGTCAATTCATCCAATTTTTTCACCTATAATGCACCAAAATATATGGCAATTTATATATTGATCCTTTCTATCAACAAAATAATTAAAAGATCCATAAATGTTAGCCTGCCTATTGCATCTATAATTGTATTGGCATACAAAGACACCCAAAATCAAAATACAAAAATAATACCATATGCCAAAATTAATCCAAGTGATGCCAACTATGGGATTCCTCCATCTGAACATCCTCCTACTCTTTCTTTCCATCTCTTTAAAATCGTGCTTTCCTCGTCCTCTACATTCTCCATTACTGAACCTATTGAAAACATTAGTTTCCCTACCGCTAATTGGGTTTCTTGAGCAAATCTTGAGGATGACGTTGTAGTGCATGTTGATTCCCTCTACCATTCTATCAGTCCTAGTGTGATTCTCTGTCATGTCCCAAATTTGGCATTGGGTCACAATGGCCTAATCAAATTGGCCCTATTCATTAGAGTTTGTCAAATTGACGCTAAAGGTCAAATAATTGCCAAGGAGGAAAATTACTAGTTTCCTAGGTTTAGGGTGGAAGCTTTGAGATTTGGAATAATGGGGATAATAAATGATGTTGGAACATTAGGATGGAATAAATATTTAATAAAGGAGATAAATAAATATATACAAGTGAAAATCAAAGTGGCATTTGATCATGAAGACACATGGAGGAAGTGGGACCCACACAAGCTAGAATTTATGTGCCACGTGACATCCTCTTCTTGCAAGTTAGAATCCATGGGAAGCCTAATGTTCTTGGGATGAGTGATAAGGTCAATAATACTTGGCATGACTCAATGAGGTTGAAATATAGAGGAAGAGTAACTCCCATGGAAGAGGAAGAGGCAATTTGGAGCTAGTGAGACACTTGGGCTAGATTCCCTAGCTCTATGACAACAATGATGAAGATGCTATGACACCTATGACACAAATCAGACCTGAAGGCTGACATATGACATATATGACATGTCAGGGCTAAAAATAGACTCCAATAGGGCACTCAAGGGTGTTAAGGCAGCTAAGATGCTTCCACATGTGATTTGGTGGAAGTGGGAGACTAGGAATTGTTGTACAAGTGGCGTCCTTTGGAATCTCTTCCCAACTTGAGTTGGCATGAGTCTCTTGGAAGGAATTCGACCCATGGAGGAAATTAGAACTTTATAAATGCCAATAAAATAGAATAAAACTAGCTTTTGATCATTTGTAGAATTTTCAATTGCATTTGTGTAGAGGGAGAGCTAGTGGATGACTAGTTTCTTGCCTTAGCCAATTTCGAGGGTGAAAGATTCCCATCCAAGCTGGTAATTGGAAAGGCCATTCACACCTTTCATTTGGAGCTTTAATGGAGTTCTTTATTTGCAGGTGTAATCTACAGGGCAGCTTAGGGTTTCTTCTATTGCAACACATTCTCTCAACCATTTTCAATTTTGATGGCATATTCTTGATCCTTGAGGGAGGGCGTTTTTGGTGAGCTATCGTACTCTTTTTGGGAGCTTTTAATGCCCCATTTATTTTTTAATATGAATTAAATACTTTTTTCTTCATCTCCAGAAATTTTCAGGTCGAAATTCCAAGTAGAAATGTATAAATCTCATTTTTAATGAAAGAACAGTGCCATTTCCCCACTACATTGATGTATAGCATGATAATGCTGATGATTTCGAATGAATGGATGGTTATTTGATACATTTATTATTAATAGACTTCCATGGATGTATTTTACAAGTTTCATGTACTGTACTCGAGCATTTGAAGTATTTTTATTCAGTTTAATTGCATTGGGAGAAGAAATAATGCCATTTCCCCAAGGGTTGAACTAGTGATTTTTGCTGTTGTTTGGGAGAGGTTTGGAACAGACTTAATAACTAATGAATGGTTCATTTGGGACCTTAATAACATCCTTAATACATACCTTACCTCTTTTCATAAATTTGAGTGGGTTTGGAGGCATTTGGGAAGCCATTTCCAGTACTTACCCCAGGGGGATTTGAACCCCAAATTACTAGTAAAATTGCATACTTGGTCCAGAATATTAAGAGAGTTTTCAGAGATATTTTGGTGGCCATATATCATCCTTTAACATAATATTCAAGCCCTAATATCATTCATACACCTTCCTTGAAGATTTGAAGGCATTTGGAGTTAATTTGAGACCTAGAGACCAATACTAGTCAAAGGGAGATTACTAGTAAAGTTCCCTACATTGGCCAGAATTGAAAGAGGATTTGAAGTAGTATTATAAAGGTCCAAAAGCATCCCTGAAACACATATTTATGTTCTAACATCATCCATATACCTTCTCAGAATATTTGGGAGCAATTGGAGCAATTTGGGGACCTAGAGCTCAAAACTAGTCAAATGTCTAACTAGGGAAAAAAGTGAAAAATTGCCATTTTAATAAAATTCATAACAAGGGACATTACCTTCTCCTATAATTTGGTTACCAACACTGCCAATTTTTTTCTTGATATTCTAACTGCTTGGTCAAATAACTATTGGATTGTCTTAGGCCATCCATCTGATGACACACTTTCCTTAATGTTTTCTTTAGATCAGACATGTTGTCAGCCATGAAATCTCTAAAACTTGGGAAACTAGCCATTGTTTTGTCCTTATTTAAAATTTTGAAAAGGATAACTATAGACTTGTACTACTCAAAGTCTACTTGCCTAATATCTTCATAAAAAATTCCTCTCAATGACATAAAAACTTTCGGGTCTACCTCTTTGGACATAACAATATATAACCCAATCGAGAGTAGGTTCAGTTGTACCTAGGAAATAATCAATAGAGCATGGAAATTCAAAGATACTTAGAAAAATGCCTTTCACCAAGCACAACATAAATACCCACAAATACTATTGTGGATTCCAAACAGGGAATGCCTAAGACTTAAGTGAGTGAACCAGAGGGAGAGGTCACATTTACCTCTATAAAAAAAACCCCTAAATAACTGTTACAAATACCAACTGCTTTCCTTTTGAGAAAAAATTGTTGTTATCTCTGAACTGCACCATCCTCCCCTTCAGATATATCCCACCTTCACACTTGATCCAAATTAAATGAGATTTAAAATATTGTGCCTAATATATCTCGCAATAGGTAAGAGGATCGAAATCACTATGAGACTTGAAAGCTCCCTTGGAAAATGAAAGAGGTTTGCTTGGCCTTCTAGCATGTTGAAACACCAGATGACTTCTAGATTAATCCTTAAGAGTGGATATATGTACCTAAGTCCCTTTTAACTATGATTTTTTTTCCATGGTATGATATTATGGAATCCAATTGATGCTCGAAGGGTCTCCGTTTTTATGAGGACCCCTTGTTCCAAGCATGTGGCCTTGTTTTCCTTTTGATCGACTTTCTTGTTATTTGACAACGTATGTGGAAGATCTTTGCCTCTTCAATGGTGTCCATTTTCCAAATAATTCTTTGGATTATTCTGCTAAGTCTTGTTTCTCCTTTCACATTTATTTTTGTGACTAGGTTCATTATTTAGGTGAATCCTCAAAGATCAATACTTTTTAACTTGGAGGGAATGAAGAACAAATAACCCTTAGTACAGAGCATATGCATTTGCTTCATTGTTTGATGCAATTCCTACTTCAGAGGAACACTCAGTATTTGTATTTCCATTGGATTCATATAAAAATCCCCATGCAATTTCCACCCCCAGGTTTCTCTTGGAGGCCCCATTAAAAAAGAGTTTGTGGTGTTGCTAACCCTTAAATCAATCCTAAGAGTCCAATTTTGAGAATTCCAATTTCATGCTTGAGGCGAACTGAGGCTTGGAGGCTATTCTTTTGGATTGGAGGAGGGTCCTACTCATAAAATATTGAGTCCATGAGCATTCTTGGAGATTGAGAAATATTTCGAGAGAGATAACTCACTCTCTTTGAAGGTTTATATCATGAAATCCTTTTCCCTTGAAGCTGTTATAAAGGGACTTGAAACGTGGAGTAGAAGATTGATTTGTTTCGAGTAATCCAATGATTCCAAAAAATAAATTTGAGAAGAGATGCCCATATCCTACTCAACCCAAGCTTGACACTTAGAGATCTTGGAAAGAAGGAAGTGCAATTAAAGAAAATTTTGAAGCAAGAGCTAATAAGGATACTCATCCCTAGCTCTCCTATTTTTGTCTTCCATACTTGTTTTGCATAGTTACATCCAAGAGAAAGATGATGCAAAGTTTTTTCTTCCCTCATACATAGACTATATCTTGAAGGCCCTTGAATTTTTCTCCTCCTAAGATTTTTTAGTCGTGAGAACCTTACTGTGAGGTAGCACCCAACATAAGACATTATTTTTGGGGAGACAATCAAAGTTCCATATCTTCTTTTGCAGTTTGGAGTGTTAATATAGAGCCACATTGTTGAGGAGCGTCTTGTAGCCTTCTTTGATTGTGTAATAGCCTAGATTTCCCCACCATTTGTTTCCTTTGGAATACAAGCTAAGGGTATCCACAAATTGTAACATAGAAAATAATGTTGAGCTTAAGAATTGGAGATGATTTGGGATGTTTAACTACTTCCAAGACTTCCACTATCCCATTGAGTCTCATTATGAGATGTCATATAAAGTTCTAAACACCTTGCTCAAAAACTAGTTTTTAATTAATCCAACTCATTTTTTAAGGGTAGATGGGTTTGTCTTAAAATGTTGTCATGCCATATATTAATTCATTTGCTATTTATTGGGATCAAATATAGGTTTCCCTGTATTAGTGTGCTTGTTTCCTTACAATGTTTCTAGATGCCCGATCCTCTTCCTTCCCATTTAGCTTTTTTAATGGATCTCAACCTTTTCCCTCTCAAGTACTTGTTTTTTAGAACTTGTTTCCACCATTCAGTTCTCTATAAATAAACCTCCATGTAATATTAGCTCCCATTTCTATATTCACAAGTCCAAGATTTTTTATGCGAGGTCCACCATTAATGATAAGGGTTCTTACTGTATCATGTTTAATTAGATGACACTTCTTTTGGTTGGATTTACCCCCTTGCCATGGGAATTTATGAAGATCTCTACTTATGTTATTTATAATATTGACAAGATTAAGGAAAGAGGAACATTGGAATAGAGTGAAAGAAGGCACAATAGATTTGATGACAATAATCTTACCAACAAGGTTGATCCATTGATCTCCCTAAACTTGCCACATTTTTTTCTTCACTTGTTGGAGAACAAGAAGCTAATATAGTGCCTTAAGAAGCTTTAAGGACATAGAAGTTCCAAGTTATTTGAAAGAATACCATTGATCATGCCCTGCAAACCCAACAATACAAGATATATTCTGTAATAATCTTGGGTTAATATTCCAACTATAGATCTAACTTTTTAAAATTTTACCAATCCACCTTATGCTTCCACAAACAAGTCCGTAATTTTTTTAAACCAATAGGTATTTACTGTGAAAGGTCCACCAATAAATAGTGTGTCATTTGCAAATTGTGCATGATTTATAGGCTTCACCCCTCTAGATATTAGGATACCATCAAGATTTCCCTCTTTCCTCTATTTAGGGACCTATTAAGAGTTTCAACCATAATATTGTAAATAAAAGGGGAAAAGGGACACCCTTGTCATAAATATTTGGAGATTGGAATAAATAAGTAGGCCTTTCGTTGAAAAGGGGGGATATCTAGGGCCTCTTGATGCATGCATTAATCCATCTCATGAAATTCAAAGAGAAATCAAAACTTTTCAAAACATAGTAAAGGAAACTAAGAACTCAATCGAAAGCATTTTCCATATAATTGTTTATGACCATAAATTTGTCACCTTTGATTTTGCTAGAGTTACTCATGCCTCCTAAACCATGGTGATGTTATCAGTGATTTGTCTCTTCTCAATGAAGCCCCCCTAGTTTTCAGATATGATATTTGGTAGTAGCCTTTTTACTCTAGCAGCTAAAATTGTTGTCAAGATCTAATAGGCTACATTGCAAAGCGATATAGGTTTTAATAAAGAGAGGCAGATGGCCCTTTCCCATTTTGGGATTAGGGCGATGAAGGAGGAGTTTGTGCCCATAGACAAAACTAATCGTGCCTATTCTTCGAACAAGCATGGCCAGGCATGAAAGAAATCCCATTGAAGGAAAAAAATTAGTTTTTCCTTAAAATTTCTACAAGATTTATCTTACTAAATTTTAATGATGTTGTTTTGCAAGGTGAAAATGATAGAATGGAAAGGATGAGCTCCCGAAGCCACATATAATGCCACATTAAATTATCCAGGCACCGGTGATTCCTAGAGGAACTGTGGATTACTTATGATTCTTCGAGTGCCATAACATGTGTAGTCAAAACCTCAAGTTGCAAAGATTAATAAAGTGTTTGTATCTCGAAGAGAAAGCATCTCAAGTTGGTGGGGAAACCATCCGATTGGAAGTGGATGATATTTATTTCCTGACAGTTTTTTATTGAAAAGGAGAGAGAGTGTTTCTCAAAGGAGGAGGCTGGGGAAATGTTGGGGACATTGTTGACAATTACATTGCTTCTCATTATAGGCAAGGAGCCAGAAAGAGTAGCAATCTACTACTGACCAAAGAGATAGTAGATATCCCATTGAGGACAATAAATTTTACTATAAATTGGGCAGTGGAATCCACTATGGAACACTTGGATTACAGGGCCCATGTACAAATGCATTAGAGTGTCTTGAGCCACATTTTTTGATTGGTGTATTTGCTTACTGATCAACATGAAAGAACAATTGACAAAGTGTAGGACCAACGAACAAAAGTAGTTTGGATATGGCTCAATTCTATGTAGCTTATTTTTTGAGAGGTTTCCCATGATTAGACTGAGATTGATGACCCTATAGAGTAAGACAAGTACTACCCCATGGATGCATAGATGGGATGATTTTGTGGCCCATATAAGAAAGGGACTACCAATGAACACATTCAACCATGACTTCTTGGATTGGTGGGATAACCAAATTGTGCTCATCAATGATTATCCTCATTCCGGGAAGGATTACCGACATGAAATAGACCTTCTACTAACTCCGAGAACTCATTGGGCCATGCTTGGTAAGAAACTCCATGTCATTGAATTACTGTGATTTAGAAATATTTCAAAATAAAAAGAAAAGACTATTGTATTCTTTTGGGTATGTAAAATGTGACTAACAAAATTTTTATGGTGTGGATGAAACAAATGTGATACCAGTGCACCCAATGGGGATGCACCTGACCCACCGCCACTCAACAGTAGGAGATAATGAGGATGAGGAGGTGAGTGAAGCTACTGAAGACCTTCAAAATGTTTGTAGGAACCTTGAAGGATTAACTGTGGCTATCTCAATGAATTGGGTCAAGGATATACCCTTATCACTATAGAATGGGGTCCCCATATTTGATGTCTGATTGACGGTTTTTATTGTCGGAACAATCTCTTTCTAAAAGTCGGCTACACGTCGTTGTAATGCTGTCGCTTAAGCGATGTCATTAAGAGTCACTTAAGCAACGTTAAACACTTATTTCCCCACATCAACATATTCTAAAAATCATTGACCCAAACGTCGACTGAATGTCTAAAAAGCTACATGTGCAAAGTAGAAAACTTCCAAAAATAGACGTTTGCAAAGTAGAGAAAACATCAGCTTAACGTTCGAAAAGAGACATTTAAAATTGCATTGAACAAAAAAAATTGGATGATCCATCGAACTAACATCGAGTATTCTTCGCTTAATCGACGTTAGATTTATGGTAATGACATTCAACCCACACCATTTGAATTTTGATTGAACATCCAAAAAGAGATGTTTTCAAAGTAGACATAATGTTGGCTAAACATATGAAAAGAGACATCTAGAATTGCACTGAGCAAAAAAAAGTGGATGATCCATCGAACTAATGTTGAGTATTCTCTGCATAATTGACGTAAGAGTTATGGTACTTATGTTCAAACCACACCATTCGAACGTAGGTTGAACATTCAAAAAGAGACGTTTGCAATTAGAAGTAACATCAGCTAAACATACGAAAAGAGACGTCTAGAATTGCTTTTATAAAAGAATTGGATGATCCATCGAACTAACATTGAGTATTCTATGCATAGTCAATGTTAGAGTTATGGTACCGACATTCAATCCAAACCACTTGAAAATCGGTTGAATTTCCAATAAATCATGTTTATAAATGGATCTAACAAGAAATTAGTGGAAGGTTTGTCTGGATTCTTCTCCATGGATGTAAGTTAAAACTATTGATCCTATCCCTAGGGAAACCATGAAAACCCTAGCCAAGACCAAAGATCATATTAGGGCTTGAAGCCAAAGTTTTAAAACCTAGACTTGGACTTTGAATTAGCAAAGGGTCCACTTGGAATTTGATCCAAATGAGATTGGTTTAAATTTTATAACTCAATATTTCACTTAAAAAACATAAAATGTTAAAAATAATATTTTAAAGATTCCAAACCATCAGAGAAAAATTATGCTAAGTTTTCTGATGTATATACTACTCTTAATGGTATTCAATCTTGGAAGGGTGCACTTCTATGATCAACTCTATTATCCTTGACTAAGGTAGACAAAATCGTTTGAGTTAGTATAACTACACAAAATTTCATGTTTATAAATGGCTCTAACAAAAAAAACATGCGAGGTCTATTTGGATTATTGTCCATGGATGTAACGTGAAATTGTTGATCCTATCCCTATGGAAAACATGAAAACCATAGCCACCACCAAATATTGCAAGAAAACATCAATACCAACAACCACTTGAAATTTCCAAAATTTCCATGGGTAAAACCTTAATCCTAGAACTTCAATATGCACAAGTAGAACAAGAAACCATAGCACCTAAAGAGAGAGAGAGTTAACAAGTACATGTGAAGATCCAAGAGAGAGAAAGAAGAGTCATCCTCCCAACATTTCCACCATAATATAAAACCCTATTCATAAAAGCAAAATTGAATTACTAAATATGTCCCCTTTAGACTTCATAACTCTGCATAGGGTTCATGAGGAAACCCTAGTAACCTCTTCCAAGAAGCTAAGTACAAAGAAAAGAGTAAACATGATGATATGATGATCTGTATAAAATTATTCTCTCCTTCGTATATTTATATGAGAGGTAAGGGATGCCAACAATACTATGTGGGATTAAGCCCTTTTAAGCAACCTACATGAGCTCTTGTAGGCCACATAAGTGATATGTCTAATCAATAGTAAAATTACACACAAATCCAGCATGACCCTCCATGAACTCCATCTATTCTACAAACCAAAGTACTCCATTAGGTCAGCTACGCCATTCAAGAACACTATCAAAATCCCTAGGAATCCATGAGCCATCTCCAATCCTCAAAATAGGAAACAAGATGACACATTTCAATTAGGGCTTCAAGCCCTCCTCCGTGATGCAAATGCTCCACATCCCCTAAAGGGAACTCTCCAAGTAAGTGGCTCCTCCATGAGGCCCTAATGAAGGGCATGCACAAAACTACCAAAAGATATCCAATGCCTAAGGGAAGAAAATCAAACCAACACTATCTTGAGTTCAATCACCCACTTATTAAGCTATCTCAATTGTGCATATCCATCACAAACCATCTCTCATTCTATGATCCACCTCAGACCATCCAAGGGCTAGTCATATTCCATGTACCCCAAGTCTCATGAAGTAGCCCCAAACATGGTGTAAACACTTTTAGAGCAATCCAAAAGTCTAACATAGATGACATGCCCAAACCTCAAGAGATAAACACTTATGGTCAAGGGAAAACATAACACACAAGTCCCTCCTAATACTAGAAGTAATAAGACCAAGGGTTTTGGGGAAATCCTTAAGGGAAAGACTCATTGTCAAAACAATGTAGGTATAATATAGCTACTCCCAAAATTTGATTATGTTAGTGTTTGTCCCTATGAAAGTCATCAATCTATCTATAAACGTCTCAACAAACATAAGGTCATTAAACATAAAATCAAGGTTGACTAAATTAATAGTCCTAATTTAAATGATATAACTATTTAACCAATTCATCATAATGTCAATGTATAACTTCCTAGAAACTATAATAATCAAAACTAACAAAAAGCAAAATTGCATTGACATATGAGGTACAATTTCCTATAATATCGCAATAAAAAAGAGATGCTACATCTTATAACAAAAAATGATAAAGTGTTGGGGGACATCACTATCTAAAACATCACATATAGTGTCATGAAGATAGAAACCTATCTATTTGCATACATCAAAAGTCACCAAATGATTATCAATTGTCCAATAGAATAGCGTGAGTGTTATAGAATTGGACATCATGACAACCTACTCTCCAATAAGGAGAATATTAAGAATCATAATTCCATTCCATGTCTAAAGTTGGGTCAATAATTCAAAATGTAAATCAATTCTACCTAAATATATCCATACTTACTTAGAGTTCATGAAAATCACCACGCTTGGCAGTACATGTTGGCTAGGTGCCAAGGTTGAGGAAATGTACAATTCCAAGGATTCTAAACAATCCCATATAAACTAATAATAGTAAATTGATTATGTAAGTTGGAAACCATTCTAACAAGACATTAATGTGTCCAACTGACTAGTTGAAAACAAAATTAGTTAGGTAAGAAAAACTAATCAACCCTAGGGGCAAGGAAGCAAACAAACCAAATCCTCAATGTTAAGATTAAAACAATAAAACTTAGTATAAAAACCCATTGCAAACCAGCTATTGAATAATTGGTTTGAGTAACATAAGTTGAAGAGTCACGACACTCACAAAATTTGAGCTTTGAAGTCCTAAATTACTTAGACACCATTGCATAATAAGTGTGTAGCTTCAAAGGCCAATATTTGTGTAAGTTCTTCAACAATGTTGCTTAGCTTTTAGACTTGCACCTATAACTATGACTAACTTCTTGTGTGACTATGACAATGACTATGTGCTCCCATGTTGTATTTCACAGAGTGAAACTCGAATTATAATCTTTGAGGTCCAATCTCAGAGTGATAAATCCACCAAGATTCAAGGAACAAGGTGATGATCATCCTTGTCCATAGTGCTCAAGGTCAACTATGCTATTATACTTGAATGAAATACTCAAGGCATCTATAATTATTCTATGAATTTGTGTAAATATGAACTTGTATTCCATTTGAAATATCTTATCTTTACAACTTTCTTCAATTTTCACGAAAACTAGGTATTTTTCCATTCTTCATATACAACTCAATTTTGTATTTTTATACTCCCTATTGGGTAGGTGTATATGAGTAAAAAATGCAACATCCATACACTACAAATAATTTCATAGTGATATAAAATCTGCAAAATGCATACAATACACAATTTTCTAGTGACATCGGAAGCGAAAAATCCATACATTGCACATAGTTTTGTCGTGACATGCACTTTGTAGGATTGAGTTTTATCACATCGAATAGATTCAAATAACTTCAAATGCTAAGAAAGTTGAATCTACATTCACAAAATTGAATGGGAAAACTTCACAAGAGAAGCATGCAATTAAGACTTTTTAGACAAATTCAAGTCAACCCAACAACAACAAAACTCACCAAAAAGAAATGGAGGAGTCCATGCTTACAAAATGGAATGGTAATTTGACTAGTAATATTAGAAATTCCCCAAGAATATAATATAGAAATCAAGCCATCACATGTTGAAAACTCATCATTGAAGTTCATAGTTTCTCTAAAGTTTACAAGTAGTGGCTAAGGAGGTTGCCCTTAAATATTTGTATGACATGCCAATGCCATACAATTATATGGTGTAGTGACTTGCAATTCTATGGTCACATAAAGATAAAGCTATCATAATAATCATATAATCAATCATAAAACCATCCATTGATCTTGGGGAAATAGTCTGCACAACTTATTGAATAATCACACTAATCCATATGTGCTTTCATTTTGACTTAGGTTTATTTTCTCTTGACATGCATTAGGAACACTTAGAATTTTTATCTATGTTGTTTCATCATGAAGGGAATCCAAACTCATGCACATTGGAACTAATGAGACAAAGAAAGATGGAGAGACAAATATGAATGCAAGATGCCAAAAGATGATGAGCCAAGGATTTAAATAGCTAGAAGAGACATTAGAATGGTAACGAAATTGTTAGATTAGCAAATACATAACATTGTAACCTATAAAATATGAACAGCTATGCACTATGTTGTATCATATCATTAACCATATACTTTGCCCCTAAGATTGTCTATTTGATTTTACATGGTTGATGTTGACAATCAATGTCAATGTAATATGTGTAACTTGAAGGTCAGTACTCACATTGAGATTTGAGAAACCAATAATATTGCTGTTGTTGATCATCATATTCAAAACTGTCATAACTAAGCCATCATTTATAGACCTAAGATACAATGAACCTAATAAATTGATTGGTCATTCTCACCATTGTTCTATATCCATATACTACAATTTACACTATGATATTTTATGGATCTATGTTGATGCAAAATTGGCCACTATTGGATGTCACAAGACGTCTTTCAACATACCCTAAGTCACTATCTTACTAGTATATCATATGACAGTCCTCTAATAACTCTTATATTGCTATCATATATAACTTGTAGGCGTAAAATCATGCTGTTGATGCATTTTTTTGTGGTTGATCTATCAATATGTTTCACTACCTTATTTGCTTCCAAGGATCTATGATTGTTGAATAAACTTACAACCATCCAAACAAAATTAATACTGTTGATAAGGGTATTGATAATGTCTAAGAAAATATGAGCATGTTCTGAGTATTTTACTGTTGGTTATAATCAAATCGTTTACATTATGAGAGTAATATTATTGCTGGTTATTGACATCAATACCATAGTTTGGGGACATCTCTTCTGTTGGTATAATTGAATACAATCTTTTCCAAGTGCAAACTTTGTGGTAACTTTGGCCTCCTTCTTACATGTTGAAACCTTAATATTGACTAGGTCAATTTGCACTCTATCTCTATAGAAAATGAAGGATAGGGAAGCTATGGAGTCCATAGAAAATGAAACCTTATGGTAGTTGAGTTATTATTTTTGGAATTCCTCTAGTATCATCTAAACACGATGGGAGTACGCTAAGAATGTTTTTTTGTAAATGAAAATGTCATCAAGGTATATAAGAAAACAATTTGTCAATATAAGGCCAAAGTTTGATGTCCATGAGTCTTTGACATTTCATTAGTGCATTTGCAATACTGAATAGCCTAAATACTCATGCATCCCTTCATTTTTGAAATTTGTATTCTAATCGTATCTATTAAATATTTGACTTGGTGGTAATTAACTTCGAGTTAAGTTTTAGGAAGTACTTTGTTCGGATATCCACATCATCTTTTTCAGGATCTTGCATGCAAAATCTAGGGTTTGCATGCACCTGCATGCACTTGCATGCATCCCAGTCACCAGTTTGATGCCTCCAGCACCTTATCCACCTTATTCTAGCACCCGGGAGCCACTTACTACAGAGTTTTAGCCCTCCTAGGCTGAAAGGTGCCCACTTCTCACCTACTGCCAGAGAAGGGCGCACTTGTTCACCTACCACTGCAGTTCCACTTCAGTTACATTCAGTTAGCTCCGATTCTCCCTGATTTGAGGCTAGTTTCACTCCCGACTGACTGTTTCATTTCTGTTGGACCTCCAGTTTGACTAGATGACTTGTTCTGACTTCAGTTAGTCTCCCATGCGCCCCCCACTGAGCCTCCTTCCCTTAATCAGTGCTACACACTTCAGTTACACATGACACACTCAGTTAGACTCAGATTGACACCTGGATGACTGGTTCTTGTGCATTGATGACCACCACCGATTGATGATGAGGACTCCTAGTTGGAGTCAAGCTACTCCATTCAGTGATTCGAATGGCCTACTTAGTCAATTCGAATTGCTCATTGACAGATATTGTATTCTATTGTAATTCATTCACCCTTTCTGGGATATTGAGCACTGCTGCATGTTTTGCATAGTTTTACACCATATTTTCTATATTCATCTATTGTGATTGATTTACTTGTTCATTAGATCTGCTGTGACTAATTTTACATGGTATCAGAGCCATTGCAGGGACAAGATCTCTTTTCTACAGGTGTTTGTACAAGAAGATTTGACTGAATTGCTCAAATTGCAAAAAGTTTTGGCATGAGATATCTCAAGGGCATTCGCTCCTATGCATGAAAAGCTTAAAAATACTTCCAATACCACTCCAGAAGCTTGAGTTTCCACATAATTCTTGGATCTGATACATTGGACCCATTCAACATTGTTTGATCTCCAATCCCAGGTGTGATGCAACTCTAAAAGGGTGGATTGTTCGACCTTACGGTTCTTGGTTTGATTGTGATTTGCAGGTTATCAAGCTCCTCTTTTGCATTCGCTACACTGTGAATGCAAACTCCTCTTTTGCATTCGCTACACTCTGCATGCAAGTTCATCTACATCAGTTTGACTCGCTCCTAGCAATGGAATACTCTTCTTCAAAGCCTATCCTCACCCAATTCAATTATTTTGATTGGAAAGATGATATGGAGATCATATTACGTTCAAAAGGTTACTACCGAGTCAATGTTGGTCTTGAATTGGAGCCAAGCAATCTATTAGATAGAACCAAACACTACAACAAGCTTGATGAAGCTTATGGTCTTCTTTGTCTCTCCATCTCCAAAGATCTTCACTTCCATCTCAGCGGATTGAAGACTCCAAAAGCTATATGGGAGCAACTTGAAACACTATTTGGCAAGCAGGATGAGCTTAGGGATTTTCAATTAGAGAATGAATTGATTGCCCTTAGTCCTGAGAATTTCGAGACCATCAATGAATTCTTCACAAAATTCAAGAACTTGAACTTGCAATTGAAGAACAGTGGATTTATCAAAGAGGATAAACAATTGATCCTCTCCATTCTAAGCAAGCTTGGGAAAGATTATTCGGTATTTGTCTCTACTTTCAATTCCGGTCGGCTAACTACCCCGAATTGGAAGATGCCTACCTTGAATGCCTTCATTGAGTCCGTCACAAAAGAGCATGACAAGTTGATTCAAATGGGGTCCATAAGCTCCAAAGATTCAGCCCTATATGTTCAAGGACCCAAGATCTCGAATGGTAAAGGAAAACAAAAGAAGGAGAAGCCCAAATTCGAGCCTCACAAGCAAAAAGACAAAGGCAAGCAAACGGATGCACCATCCAGTTCGAAATCCAAGCAAAAGGGCAAAGAAGGTAACCAAAAATCTAAATGTACTTATTGTAACCATGGCTTTCATCCCGAAAGTTCATGTATGAAGAAGACTATAGATCAAATGGCCCTCCTTTTGGAAAAGAACAACATAACCCTTCCTGACGGTGCAAGGAAGAAGGATAGGAATGATGATCATGAAAGAGGACAAGCACTCATGGCAACGGTTTCGAAGCCCACTACTCTCTTGATAGATTCGGGTGCATCAAATCATATGGCTGCAAATATTGATTCTTTTTCCTCATTCGATCCAAACAGTTCCATCCCCATCCATTTGGGAGATGACTCAAAAATTTCTTCAAAGGGCAAAGGTACGATTCATGTAGAACACGGAAGCTTTCAGAATGTTCTCTATGTGCCTTCCTTGGCTTCAAATCTCCTTTCTGTGTATCAAATGACACACACTGGTGAACCAAAGCAAGTTACATTCAGCCCTAATACAATTGAAATTTCTGATATCAAAAGTGCAAGACTAGTTGCAGTCGGAAAGGCAAATCACACTGCAAAATGCTATGAGTTTTCACACTTTATTCCGCTTGCAAAGCCCACTGCTCTTCGCACACATGGTAATGAGGTTAGTAGGATTTCTCATGAAAGATTTGGACATCTTAATTATAAGTATTTTCTGCTGTTATCAAACAAATCCATGGTAGATGGGCTTCCACAACTCCGTTCCTCGAAGGGAATATGCACTGGTTGCATCATTGGGAAGCACCCCGAGCACAGATTCGACCGCGGCAAAGCTAGCAGAGCTTCTACTATTTTGGGATTGATCCATTCTGATATCAGTGGTCCGCTGCCCCATATGTCATTAAATGGTTCAAGGTATGTTTTGACATTTATTGATGATTTTTCCCGCTTTACATGGGTATTCTTTCTCAAAAACAAGTTAGAAGTGCTTGGAAAATTCAAGGATTTTAAGGCTTCTGTTGAGACCACCACTGAGAGCAAGATCAAAGCTCTTAGATCTGATAATGGTGGGGAATATATCAAGTCCGAGTTTCTGCAACTTTGTGCCCAAAGCGGAATTAAGATCCAACATACAGTTCCCTACACACCCCAGCAGAACGGTGTAGCGGAAAGGAAAAATCGGTCACTGAAAGAGATGGCTACATGCATGATTGAATCGAAAGGTTTGGCTGCAAATCTTTGGGCTGAAGCAATCAATGTTGCTGCATACATACAGAACCGTGTTCCACATTCATCCGTGAAAGGTATGACTCCTTTCGAAGCATTCTTTGGTCACAAACCGGATGTGTCAAATTTGAGAGTTTTTGGCTCTACTGCATGGGCTAGAATTCCTTCTGAGAAGAGACGAGCTTTGGATCCACAAAGTATCGAGTGCATATTGATAGGATATGGGGAAGAATCAAAAGCATATAAACTCATGGATATCAGATCTAAAAATATATTCATCGAGCGCAGTGTGCAATTTGAAGAACCGCTTCAAGAATTGCAACTAGTCGAGGAGAAGACTGCCGATTCACCGCCTTCACCAGAAGAAGATCCGAGCAGCGATAATGAAGGTATGAGTTCTGATATTTCTGATATTGTAGCAGCATATGATGATCATGACATATCAGGTTCGAAATCCGACCATTATGATCCTCCTCAGTTACCAAAGTGGGCCCAAAACACTCTACATTCTGCTGGTTCGAATCTTGGAAATCCTGCTGATCCGAGACGAACAAGAGGAGACTTTCAAAGAGCAGGTATGGCTCTTTCTATTGCTGATCCATTTCTTCCTGAGATTTGTTATTTGATGGCTGGTTCAGATCCTACATCATACTATTCAGCTCATCGATATCCGAGATGGAAAAGTGCCATGGACGAAGAGTACAGTTCTCTTCAAAAGAACAACACATGGGAGCTAGTTTCTCTTCCACCTGGAAGAAAATTAGTGAAGTGTAAATGGGTCTACTGTACTAAAGTTGCTGCTGATAGCACTATCAGCAAATATAAAGCAAGGTTTGTGGCAAAAGGTTTTTCCCAAGTCCAAGGAGTGGACTACATTGAGACCTTTGCACCGGTTGCAAAGATGGATTCCATCCGCCTTGTTTTAGCTATTGCCGCATCCAAGCACTGGGAAGTGCACCACATGGATGTGAAGAGTGCATTTTTACATGGAGACCTTGCTGAAGAGGTCTATATGCAGCAGCCAGAGGGTTACACATCAGATCCATCATTGGTTTGTAGATTGAAGAAATCTTTGTATGGGTTAAAACAGGCCCCAAGAGCTTGGTACGCAAAGATGGACTCCTTCATTCTCTCTCAGAATTTCCAAAGGTGCAAATCTGATCCGAATGTGTATCTTCAGCGAGTTAAAGGTAATTTGTTGGTTATTGTACTTTATGTTGATGATATGCTCATTACTGGTAGCACACTTACTTCAATAAACAAGCTAAAATCTGCCTTAAATCTAGCTTTTGACATGAGCGATTTGGGCTTGCTGAGTCATTTTTTGGGCTTGGAGATAGCTCAAAATTTTGATGGGATCACTATATCTCAGCAAAAATATGCTTCCGACCTGTTATTGAAGTTTAATATGGATGAATGTAAGGCATCCCCATTCCCATTCCTCTCAGGAATCAGTCTTGAGGAGGGAGATTCCACACCGCTTGCAGATTGCAGTATGTATCGACAGTTGATTGGTTCACTACTTTATTTGACACACTCACAGCTTGATATCTCATATGCCATGAGTGCCATGTCAAGATATATGCAGCAGCCACATGAGCTTCATTGGCGAGCAGCCAAGCGGATCTTGCAGTATGTGCAAGGTACGAGACAGTTTGGCATACATTATGCTGCAGATTCTGAGCTAGATTTCATTGGTTTTACTGATTCAGATTGGGCAGGTGATAGCATTGATCGGAAGTCCACTTCCGGTTATGTTTTCATGATTGGTCATGGTGCTATTTGCTGGTCCAGCAAAAAGCAAGCAGCCATTGCACTTTCTTCAGCATAGGCAGAGTATCGAGGGGCAGTCAATGCCTGCATTCAGGCAGTTTGGTTGCAGGGTATTCTTTCCGAGTTTGGTTTTGGTGGCACTACTTCGACTGTCCTATTTTGTGACAATCAAAGTGCTATCAAGATCTCCACAGATCCAGTTCAACGGCAGAGGACCAAACACATTGAGATTCATATGCATTACATTCGACAGTTGGTGCATGATCGCACCATCATTCTGCAATATTGCCCTACTGATGAGCAAATTGCAGACATCTTCACCAAGAGCTTCACTGAGAAGAAGTTCTCTTACCTCCGTTCACTGTTGGGGGTGAGTTCCATCATGGTGGAGACATATTGATTCATTATTATGCTTTAGCTTGAGGGGGGGCTTTCTTCCCACTGGGTTTTCCCTCTTTCCTCACTTAGTTTATTTTCAACATTTTTTGGATTATTGTATCGGGGTGACCTTTGGTCTTAGTTACCAGGGCCCCACATTATTTTTTGCACATCATAGTCTAGCTTGAGGGGGGGTGTTCGGATATCCACATCATCTTTTTCAGGATCTTGCATGCAAAATCTAGGGTTTGCATGCACCTGCATGCACTTGCATGCATCCCAGTCACGAGTTTGATGCCTCCAGCACCTTATCCACCTTATTCTAGCACCCGGGAGCCACTTACTACAGAGTTTTAGCCCTCCTAGGCTGAAAGGTGCCCACTTCTCACCTACTGCCAGAGAAGGGCGCACTTGTTCACCTACCACTGCAGTTCCACTTCAGTTACATTCAGTTAGCTCCGATTCTCCCTGATTTGAGGCTAGTTTCACTCCCGACTGACTGTTTCACTTCCGTTGGACCTCCAGTTTGACTAGATGACTTGTTCTGACTTCAGTTAGTCTCCCATGCGCCCCCCACTGAGCCTCCTTCCCTTAATCAGTGCTACACACTTCAGTTACACATGACACACTCAGTTAGACTCAGATTGACACCTGGATGACTGGTTCTTGTGCATTGATGACCACCACCGATTGATGATGATGACTCCTAGTTGGAGTCAAGCTACTCCATTTAGTGATTCGAATGGCCTACTTAGTCAATTCGAATTGCTCATTGACAGATATTGTATTCTATTGTAATTCATTCACCCTTTCTGGGATATTGAGCACTGCTGCATGTTTTGCACAGTTTTACACCATATTTTCTATATTCATCTATTGTGATTGATTTACTTGTTCATTAGATCTGCTGTGACTAATTTTACATACTTTTCCTCAAATGGTTGGTTGACCAGGTGTTCAATTATTGGGGGGCGGGGTATTCAAAAACATATTTTAATCTTGTTTTATGCCCTACAATATATACACAATAGTCAAATTCCATGTTTCTTCAATGCTGGTACACATTTTGATCCACAAAGCATTGTACACCTAGAACAGGACTAATGAAAGGAGCGTTTCATAACCCTTGATGTCAAATGGAGAAAATATCAGAATCTAGTATGAGCATTGACCAAAAGCTCCCAAATCAATTTTGGAAGTGGTATATGATTATGATGCCACCTATATTTCTTTAGGGATTTTGACACCATTTTTTTTCATTGCATCCACAACATCTTCCAATATTCTGGTTAAGTAATAAAGAATCCAAAATTGACCCTTTTAAGTTGGGAGCACTCTATAAATGAGCAAAGATACTTCTCTAGATGGAACATTTGCATCTTGAATAGATTCCATAGCAAATGAACTCTTCTTGTAGTTTTCTAATGATATCGAAAGTTGAAGTTCATGGTTTCTCTAAATTTTACAACTAGTCACCAAGGATGTTTTCTTTAACTATTTGTATGGCATACCGGTGCCATACAATTCTATGGTGTAGTGACTTGCAATTCTATGGTCACATAAAGATAAATCTATCATATAAGCATACAATCAATCGTCTAACCATCCCATGATTTTGGGGAAATGGTATGCACATATATTAATGTTTAGAATACATATATTGCAAATTACAAATTTTCAAGAGTTCACAACTCTCTACTAGGTCTTAGTTTATTCTTTTTAACACAATATACTTGCTCAACAATTTGTCCTTTACACTAGATAATCTAACTCTAATGTTTGTTCCACTATTTATCTTCATAGTTTGTTTTACTATGTTTGTTCTCACATTGAGATTTGAGAAACCACTCCCAAGTTTTGTGAAACACTAAATTAAGAGCTTGTAAAGATGACATGGTATGATAAATTCCTCATAAATCATCGATCTTACAACTTCTATTCATATGTTATCATCCAACAATTAGTAGGTAAATCCTAGTATTCATATCCCATTCTCTACTCTAGAACTTGTCATCAGTTCATCATTGTCTGGGAAAAAGAGGGGATTTAACTATATTTGAAATAATTTTTGGATCCAAGAGTCCAAGGAATTTTGAGTCCTTCATGTTTTAGATAGTTCCAAGATCTTACAAGGACCCAACTGAGTTTCTTAAGTGGATTCTATCATGTTTTGGGGTCTATCAAGGTAGGCATATTTTGGACTTTATGCTATCCATGATACAATATTAATTCCTTCTCATACCCTACCCATGATTACATCATACTTTAGATGGATTATCAAATTCGTTGGATCCATCGAGATGGGTAGATATAGGATCTCATGTTTTGAAGTTGTACAATTCAACCAATGCAACCAAGTACAATTCATAGCTCATTTACATAAAGAATTAGGTATGAGATGAGGCTAGGTGGATTTGAGGGGTAGTTCACATGGACCAATTATAAGATACCATGAGGTAGTGCAATGCCAACATTATACATTCAACATATAAAATAATTGATTGGTTTCATAACTTAAATAATTTTACCCTTTTAAAGCTCTAATAATAGTACAACTTACCTTACCCATAGTCACAAGCATGCAAAGTTGAAGAAGTGCCTGTCCAAGCATCATACCTACACACAAATAAAACAAATAGCATTAGATAATGTATTGCACAATTAGATAAATAAAACATAAACCGACAAAAAAATCAACAAAAAAATTCATTAAATAAGCATAAGCATAAAGAGAATGCATATATATTTTACTCACCGACTTCACTAGATTTACTGATAGTTATTAGTTGCATTTATGTTGCACGCCAATACCTACAAAAATCACGATGGAATATTAAGTTTATATATATAACTAAACGATAAATAAATATGCAAGACAACATGTATCATACTCTAAAAACACCAAAGGTGAATGATTTTATGAGATTCTCTCTTTTTCGAGAATAATGTATTCTCTACTGAACATGGCCAACCGCGGGAAGGTGGAAGCTCATATGGCCCCTCCCTCCCCACATCACTCTCAATTATCCATACCCAATATAATTATTGTAACATAATTGAAAGAAACACAACTACAAAGAACATAACATTAATTTAAACTTCAATTCAACCAAAGAACAAGAAAATACAATATGATATATATTCAAATATTCAACTTTTTAATTTCAAAGAAAGTAAACAAAAAATATTATTAAAAAATGATTTAGATGACATACATAACTAGAATGTGGAAATTCTTAGCAATTTTGTATTCATGAATGTAATGACAATATGTGTTTCTATGTGTTTTCCCAGGGATAGTGCTCATTTTCCATGTAATGTCCTTGATATGATCTCAGAGGATACCAACTCAATTTCAAACTTTAAAATCAGAAACTTGCATGACAGAAACTAGTTCCCAAAACTAATGAAGAAGAAACTAGTCTAGGTCATTGATTAACCCACCCAGAGCTTGATAGAAGGACACTTCAGGATCTGCAAAATGTACTAGGGAGTGTGCAGCAGCAAGAACAACAACATCAAGTCCAATTTCAGATTTCTATGCACAAGGTACTGGGGTCGTTTATGTTTCAACAACAATTCCACCAAAGTCTACTCCAAGGCTGCTTGGGCACACCAACATATGCATACTAAACTTGTTGACTTACACTTGAAATCAAACAGAGTGATGATATCATACATTGACCCATTAATATACTTCTGGACAATATTTACTGAGGTCTAGGGAATATTTGATTGATTTTGGGGGCAAAAGGAGAAAGAGCGCTATGGTAGACTACTCAACTAGTTTGGGGGAAAAAGGAGAAACAACGCTATGGTAGACTACTCAACTAGTTTGTTTCCAGGCTCTCCCAAACAGCCTAAGAGGGATACAAATTCTTAGGAAGAGGTTTGGATGGTATTCATAAATTTATTAGGAATCTAACATGACTGACATAACATAAATTGAGCATCCCAAGAACTTTTAATCAAAACTACTGCAAAACTAGTCAATTGTAAATGTCCAATGAGCTAGTCTTGAGAAATATGAATACGAAAAGTCATAGAAGGTTACGAAAATGTGATTTTTGACTTGGGAAGGATTCTAAAGGAAAATTAACACCTAAAAAAACTTTTAGAAATGAAAATGGTTTCACAAAATTGCGTATATTACAATTTCCTGAAAACTAGTCAAATAAAAATGCACAATGAGCTAGTCTTGAGAATTATGAGCTCAAACAACCTCTAAGGTTCTTGAATTCATACTATGATATTTAATGTGACTCATACATGACATTAACATTAGACAAAAACATTCAATGAGCTGATTGAGAAATCAACATAAGTCTCATGGATCAAACTTCACAGGGAGTCATTGTTTTTGAGTTATTACAATGAATGGAAGAAGAATGCTACATAAGAGTAAGGAGAGGAGATGTTGTCACTGAATCTAATCTGTAGGATGTTACTGATCTGCTGGCCTCTCATGGGAGGCACATTTATCTTTTGTATCTTCTTGTAATCTCTCCAATGGATCTCTCTCTCTCTCTCTCTCTCTCTCAGTGAAACTCATTAAAACTACATCAACCGGCTTGGATATCTGCATCAAATTCTGAAAGGTTGGTATTCACATGTAATGGCTGGATCATATCTGAAAATTGATCATCAATGGATGCACTGGATCATGAGTAGAATACTGGAACATGAAATATGGGGCACATCTCCCATAAGTGGCTAAGGGTGCATCACCAAAGCCTAAAGAAGCTTGAGCTTACTCACACACAATTCATAAAATATCAAAATATGTGAATGTGGTGCATCCTCCTTATTTTATAGACTAGGTGAATTGTTGAGCAAGTTAAATTCCTAATGAACCTCCTTGGCCTCATCCAATGCGCCTTCCTTGACTGAGTTGGCAATTTCCTGCTTTTCCACTGACTAACTTTCTTCTCTTTTGGAAACTACGCCCTCCTAGCTTTTCTGAATTTTTCCTTCTTTTTACAACTGGCTAGCTTTTGTTCTTTTTGGAAACTGCACCCTCCTTAGCTTTCTGGAAGTTTCTACTTTTCCTCACTTTCCTGCTTTGTACACTTGCTTTCTTTATGCATTGCTTTTGTCAGTTTCCTTCTTTTAACCTGACACCTTGCTTTGTACTGTTTTCCTCCAGTTCCCTCTTTGGTTGACAAATCATTGAGCTATCCTTATATCCTTATGCACCCTTATCCAACTCATTAACACATTTACTCATAATTAAATATAAAATTAATAATTACATCACCTCCAATTCAATTTATTCAAAACAAATGTAGTCTAAATTTTATGCCCAGCTAATTTAATTGCCTAGGGTAATTTACCAATATTATACCTCTTATCAATTAATTAATTGACCTTCACTAGGATCCATGTGTTTTTGAGGTGACATTGGCTGCTTCCTGGTGCTCGAAAAAATGGGAACATAACATTCCATGTGTTTGTATGCCATAGTATGGAGAATGACCACCGTCCATTGCGAAAAGGCATATCAACACACTTTTTTCCTTATTGTTGACTGAAATGTTATTGCTCCAAAATAAATGCACCCAACAATTCATAGATCAACATGAACAAAGCAAAGAAAATGAACATATATAGAGACCAATTACAAAATTCAAAGAAAATGAACATACATATATACAACAAAAAACATAACAGTAATATAATCAAATTGGCATATAATCAAATCATGTTTAGGCTATAAACATGTTGGCCTCTAGTGTATAGCCTTCCTAGTAATACAATTGACACCAACTACAATTAAAGCAAACCATCTTTTGATCAACTTTTTTATTCTAAAAAATAACCAAAAAATATGAATTTATATAATTGAACTCATCCTTGGTACTTGTAGGTGTAGTAGGGGGAAACTTTGGTTGGGTAGTACCGGCTCCAATCTCTAAAACTGGCTCATCATGAGGAATACCTATATCTACTTGTCTTTCCTACAATAACATTTGTAGAATTGTTATATAACCACATAATGTAGAATTGTACTTTATAGTTAATTATTCAATCAAAACCCATTGAGTATGTATACCTCATTCATGTTGACAATAGAGGTGTTAGATGCATTGGCCTTTTTGCTTTCAACTAGGGCGTTATAGCCTCCTTTGAAGGAAATTTTGAGGTCATCAGACGTGGGCATGACACCAAAGTCGACGGACTACATATCACATAACATAATGTATTTTGTCAAGGAAAGCGATTAAAACTCAAATGAAAATACAACAAGGACAAATTTTAAATCTTAACACTTATATATCTTCCCTTCACTTTAATGTAGCCTCTCGGGCCAAGTTTGTGCTGGCCAATATTCTCAAGTCTGGCCTATGGGGCCTTTGTTGTGTCTTCAAGCCTACGAAAAATGGTAAAGTACATGTTTATGCGGTTAAACAATCCTGGACAAATGCAATATACAAATTATAACTTCAATGTTCATCACATTATTTTATTTACCTTGGTGTTTCCGCCGCACTTGGAGGAAAGGATCCTTGTTTTCTCATCTTCTTCTCCTTGGTATCCTTTATTAGTGCAGCCGAATCATGTACTGGAATTAATCCAGGATGCTCATAACCTGACTGGTGACCGATATTAGTCGGTAATTGTCCCACACATATTTCAAGTACTTTCCTGCCATGGTTTGGACCGTCTTTTGGTTCAACACATGACCAAACAACGTGGTCACGTAGTTCATCAACTCCTTCTTCAAGTCATTGATCTGATATTTATAACATGTTCTAATTGTTGGTGCAAATAGGGAAAATTCCTTTTCATGCAACTGTTGGTCGAACACGTTATTGCCTACAATGCAATAAAAAATTCTAATTAGCAATATTGAATGTATATGAAAATATTATTCTTTGCATAAAATCAATGTATTGCAATGGATTGGATGTAATTACCATGGAGTTTTAATCCCTTTACCGACACCAAATCATGGTTCATCTATAATTCAACTGGTATCTGACCGTTTCTCTTTACTACCACGCCTAGTGTCATTGCACTCAAATTACCCTATCACGATTGAGGTGCAGGAGTATTAGAACCGACGCTCCTATGTACAGATGGGGATGTGGTATGCCCCCCACCCATACTAGGTGTAGAATAAGTGGTATATGGGGAAATACTAGGAGTAGCATGTGCATGAGGAGTACGGGGTGAAACCATAGATGTCTGTCTACTACTCCCAACACCAGGGTCTGTCTGTCTTGTGAATTCCTAAGAAAACATAATTCGTCGAGTCAAGCTCTTGGATTCCTTTAAAAAATGTCATATTATTTAAAATAATTAATGGAATAAACTTTTAAAAATTTTACATTGTACTTCGCAATGCAGTCCATCAAGAAGCTGCTTCTCCTTTAATTTTTAGGAGTTTCTTCCGCATACCACAATTTACCTAGTTCATCGACCATTATTTTAACATTTTTTCTAAGAGATTCCAAAGGGTCATCAACTTTTGAGATCTCCTTGTCAGCCTCATCACGATGAGGCATTGACATAGGATCCTACAAATAATCATATCATATAAGTATGATAATCTACGTAACAAGGATCTTTGCGCTGGTATAAAAGAGAACAATATGGAATATAATAACGGAAAATAAATGACCATATATATATATATATATACTTCCCATCGTTGATGCCTTTCCCTTTCCCCCGATCTTCCTATAACATAAACCATGATTTTTTAAGCATAAATACAAAGATGATTGGTTAACGACATAAAGCATATGTAATGAAAAATAATGAATAAACAATATACATTCTTTTTAGCAAATCATGGACATGATTGTTAAGCCATACTTACCTGATTCCTAGGTCTTGTTCAAATGATAATTTAGCAACAAATCCTTGCCAGTGGGTATTGATATTATTGCATTGACCACAACTTTTTTATCCTCACCCTCAACAAAAAGACAATTGGGTAGTTTGTTTGTGCTTCCAGGACAAGTATTGTTTGTAAACCTAGCAACATTTTCATTGGCTTTGGGTCTTCCATCTATATATATGGAAAACCATTTATGTTGATTGTTTTCTTTCATTTCATTATAATTTGCACAAATTCCGTATATGTGCATACTCATTAGATATATTGTTAGCCTACCCCAAGCTGTGTAATCATACTTTGGGCCAACATATTCCATCTGTTCCACTTCACTGTTATATGGAACGTTCACACCGTCCATTGTAAAGAGCCCCAAACCATGTAAAGTAGATGGAGAAATTTGATATGTTCTTCCATCAATAGTGAAATCAATGTTTAATTCAAGAAGTGGGTTTGGTTCCCAATTATTCAAATAATTCCTGTACTTTAATGGAACTTCCTTTCCTTAGGCAGACTCATTGTTATAAGAGCATGGCCCTCCTTCAATAGAAATACATCCATACTTTTTTTGAATTTTCTTCTAACATTGCTACCTCTAGTTGATCTTGATGTATTGCTTGTCACTTTCCCTTCTTCAACATGTTCAGGACAACCATCACTATCTGAAGATAGATAAGGCATATATCTATTGATTATTCCTATAATTAACTGCAAACAACAATGGTAATGTTCCAATCATACGATTTAGATAGAAAAAGTAGAAATTAAAGTAATGTATATAATTCACATAGTCAAGTTTCATCGATTGCAAATGTACCCCATATTTGTGCAAAAACATCCATTTTAGAGCCCCCCTGTTACAGTTCAATGAATTTATAATTTCCCAATAGCATATGTATATTCATTCATGCTCTAATTCCCATGATTTATCCCCTTACCATGGTTAGAACCTTGATACTATCCCTGATGCACAAAAAATCATATTGATACACCCATATCTCAATTGAATGACAATGATCCCCCTTTAAGAGGACATGTTATGTGGTTTATGGAATTATTTATGGTCCTCGATCCTTAAAGGATTCATATGGGGTCAAATGGAATTGGTTTCTTCCCTTATCCATGGCTAATTCCTTAAGACCCATCCTTAGCATGCAAGACCTTATAATGGTAACCCATATCCCACTTGGAGGCCAAAGATCACCTCTAAAGGGAACGTGTCTTGGTTTGAGATCATGTTCATTGCCAATAATCCATAGAGATCCATTTATGGCATAAGTCCCTTGTCATCCGCTCTTGACTATGGTCAACATGTTAAGACCCATCCCCTGCACAATTTTTTTTTTGATCACATTCACATCCCATTTTAAGATAAATATCTAGTTAAAAATGTCTATGTTGTGGTTTTAAGACTTGATCGTAACCAATTAGTTATGGTATTAATTGAGTAAGGTAGAGAGGCCTTACACAGGTTTACAAGTGTTTAGGTAGGATTTTGGTACTAAGTGAAATGTACATAATTCAATAGGTTTCAAATTATGGAGCTCATGTTAATGTTCGACGCATAGGTATGTCTTTCACATTTATTGTAGACACTCTCTTTGCCTCGATTATATGAAAAGGTTTGTATTGGACAATGCTAATGAAATGATGTCTATTGGTTTCAAGCTCTAGATCTATGATATTTTCAGCTACTCCCTCCAAAAAATTGGATGGTGTTTTCTCTACTACAATACTAAGATAGGATGTAAAGATTAAAGTTACCTAAGGTTTTATGAATTTCATAGAATACATAATTTGTAACCATGGTTTAGAAAATACAACAACATTATCCTTAAGCATTATATCCTTTAATGGCCCCTATAATGACACTCATTGAAGCTTTATAGTATTATTGGTGAAAACTCATAGTGGTATTAGGAGAACTAAGGAGGATCACATGAAATACATCATGATGCCGAAGCTAAATAAGAAACTATAGGAAATATGGAGGAGTCCATGCGTACTACTCTCTTGTTATAACATCATTAAGAACTTGATAGGTCTAATAGAGATCAAATTGATAGTATAGTTATTCCTCTACTCTCCCAAAATAGATTAGATTATACTACAAAGATATAAAGCAAGAGAAGGTATTTTCATTGGTTTGATGATTCAACTACAAATATGAAATACACTAGTAAGAACAATGCTAATGGGAATATTAGGTCATTGCTTTGATGGGTGAACATATCTTGTGCATGACAAACATAAATGTTGATGCATATCTATATGTGATAGGAGGAACCATACGTGGACCTAAAATTGTTTTCTATGGAAGGATGAAAATAACAATTACATCACCTCCAATTCAATTTATTCAAAACAACTATAGTCTAAATTTTATGTCTAGCTAATTTAATTGCCTAGGGTAATTTACCTATGTTATACCTCTTATCAATTAATTAATTGACCTTCACTAGGATCCATGTGTTTTTTAGGTGACATTGGCTGCTTCCTGGTGCTCGACAAAATGGGAACATGACTTTCCATGTGTTTGTATGCCATGGTATGGAGAATGATCACCATCCATTACGAAGAGGCATATCAACACACTTTTTTCCTTATTGTTGACTGAAATGTTATTGCTCCAAAATACAGGCACCTAACAATTCATACATTAACATGAACAAAGCAAAGAAAATGAACACATATAGAGACTAAATACAATTTTCAAAGAAAACGAACACATATAGAGACTAATTACAATTTTCAAAGAAAATGAACATACATATATACAACAAAAAACATAACAGTAATATAATTTTCACGCATATAGAACATGATCACAAAATACTATAAATCTAAAATAGAGGTAGCTAACTATAAAAATTGGCATTTAATCAAATCATGTTTAGGCTATAAACATGTTGGCCTCTAGTTGTTGGGTGTATTTACTGTCGTAAGGAATCACCAAATATTTAATTATTGACTAGGGTTGGTAATCTTAGAGTTGTGGCACAGTATATGCGGAGGTAGAATGGTACCTAAGGTTTCGGTTAGGCAGACCTTGGAAATGTTTAATAATGAAAATATCAAAAGATCTTTCAACTTCAGAAATACAACTATTGAACTAATTAAACCTAACTAAACCAATAGACCAGAATAGTATCAATCTATACTATTCTATTCTATGAACGATAACTGAAAAGATAAAAACAACAAATATTATTCTAGGGAACAAGACTTGATAAAAAACATAACTACTTTTATGAAATTGGAAACTACTAGTTAATATTTCAAAACTCTAATCTAAGAATTGGAAAACAACTGTAAATGAGTTTAGAAACCTATCTATGAAAATGATTCAATTGACAACTAATTATGGAAACAAGAAACTATATTATCTACTCAATAAATTCAAAACTATTAATGCATTATACAAACTAAAATACCTAATTCCATTCTCCTTGAGGATTCTGAGGAAATGTATCAAATGTAATGTAATACCCCAATTTTGACCCTTATGAAATATTGGCTTCTAATGTAAATATTGTATACATGCGTTATATGTTTCCCTAGTGTGGAGCTCAAGGCCAAGGCCCCGCTAGTGTATGTTCGGATTTTATTTAAAACAAGCAAATATGTGATATTTTGATACCCATGTGCTATTAAGCCATGAAATATTGTAAATTGATGTAAATATTAATATTGCAATAAAATACCAAAACTAGCTATGGGAGAAACCAGTGAGAAGGGGCCATGTGTATCCACTAGGGAGTGGTGAGGGGGCTCTGGGGATGAGCCATATGTTGTCAAATGTCATTGGAAGAACCCATTTTGACTTTCCTTGATGACATTTATTTCTATTGTAAGGAAGTAGTTGAAGATTTCAGACCATGGCTTCAATGGAGCATGGGCAGCCCAGAAATTTGTATTTGCAGGTATGAGCTTTGTTTTCCTGCACCACAAGTCACTCTACCTCATGGGGATTGCTTCTTCCTCATCCCCAATCCATTGTGGAACAGTTCAACATCATTCTTCACCCAAAAACGAATTGCCAGCAGTGAGAAAAATCAGAAATCGCAACTTTGCAAAAACCCACGTTTTGAAGAGCCAAAAATGCCCACATTTGGTATTTGATAGTGAAATCCAATGGGAGATCCATAGGTATGAACCTTGGGGCGAATTTGGGAGCATTAGCTACCCCGAATTCCATGGGAAAACCAGTTTTTGCAGCCCAAAAAACCAGTGACGGATTTGAGTTATTTGTGACAGAATTCTAAGAAATCCAAGTGTAAATGATTGAGCAGAGGATGGGTTTGCTTGATAAACCCAGTGAAGGCTGAAATCTCAGGAAGCTAGCAGCTGGACCTTTCTATGCCCATCCTGAAGAGCACTGGAGGGAAGAGTTTCCTGAGGGACTGTGTAGCAGAGAAGGGGACCTTCCTTGTGTTGGATGTGGTAGGTAATGTGGGTGCCTGACTGTTGAGTTCATTTGAGATGCATGTAGTGCTGCTGTTGAGCTCACTGGCTTAGCATTACCCTCCTCTATCTTCTTGTATGCTTGATAAACCCAACTGGGTGTTGGCTTAGAATAGCTGTTAAGTGAAACCATGGTTGTGAGTGAGCCCTAGTTACTCCTTAGTGGATACACAACCCAGCTCAGGGGTGATCTCTCAGCTGAAAGAATACAAGTTGGACAGAGATCTTTGGTTGGGTGGAACGTTGATCTCAAATAGCCAGTTGTTTGGATAGCTTCATCTTCAAGATAAGTGTTCTCTGTATTATAAATTATTTGCATTTTGTGTTCTGCAATATGTTAAATTGTCCATGTTTAATGAAATGATTTGATTATCTTAATTTGGAATCTATGCATGGCATTGGAACGAGATTGAGTCTCTATATGCTGAATCATCCTCTACTGATATATATATATATATATGTTAGGCATTACTGTTTATGTGCTTGCTAGTATGTTTATTCCGCTGTGTTTATTTGAAGTATGAGTCTACACACAAGAAGTTTTTAATTATTAACCATTATTGAGTAACGTATGGGGCTGAGATTCTGGAATGAAGCCCATATGTTTGGTAGTGTTCTCTTCCCTGCATTGGGATGATGGGAGGGGACGCTACAGAGTGGTATCAGAGCTGTTGGTTGCAGCATTGGACCTCTATGGGCCAAGCATGATCACAGTTACAAAGGAAGACTCCTTCCTTATTACCACAGATTGCCATGATTGGGCCTTTCATAGAAGATATAAAATTATTGTGTGTGTTTGTGTATGCAGTATTTGAAGTTAAAATGAATTAGAGAAACTGAAAAAATATCATAGCTTTTGTTTGATTGAGAGGAGAAAACATTCCCATGACTGTTTTGGGAATTTCAAAAACAATTGCTTGCATTGATTCCATTTTATGAAATTGAGGAAGGAGGGAGAAAATCCCTTTCAAGTTAGATGCTTGTTTTACATTATTTCCAATGCAGTAACATTCAATTTTGTGTTGTCTGTTTTTCAGGATTGATGCTTGCCATCCTATATTGTTTTTGTTTGTTTGTTTGTTTCATCTTTGATAAATGAAAGAGGTGCAATTTTTCTCGACATACTTTTTTGTTTGAGTATGATTTCTAAGAGGCTTACTCTGTAAATAAAAGAATGCTACATTCCAGAAAATTCCAATATGTTTTGAAAAATTATAACTGTCTGTGAAAATTTACAAATTTCTCTAAGTATTGGAAATTTTGTCCAAGGCGCCGGCGCTAAGTTTTGCGCAGCGCTGGTGGTAGAGTTAAGCATAAAAGCCGCGTCGCGCGCGGTGCGTGGAGCACGGCGCCGAAGTTAGCAATAAAGCTGCACTGAGTGCGATGCGCGGCGGCAGGCTTATGGATAAAACTTGTGTTGGAGGCTTGCGCAGCAGCGACAAAGTTAGGAATAACTCTTCGTGTGCGGTGCCAAAGTTTGCATTATTTTTGCGCCGAAAGGGAGATCCAAATTTTTTTCTAAGTGCCTTGTTGAAAGTCCTGCGCTGCGCCAGTGGCAGAGATAAAGGTAAGTCTTGTGTTGCGCCAGCGGCAAAGTAAGTGGTAAGTTTTGCGCGGCGGCAAAAATAACACTGGCGTAGAAGATAGGGCTAAAACCTTCGCTGTGGCGACGATTTTAGGGTTAGATCCAGCGCCAAGGGCAGAAACGTTAAGGATAAAACCTGCGTTGCGATGGGGGAGATAAGGTTAAATCCAGCGACGGCCGCAGAGGGAGGAGGAAAAAAAAAAAGAAAAAAAAAAGTAAAGTGCCAAAAACTTGATTTTCGAGTAGGAGTAATCAGGCTCAGATTGGGATGATTCTTGTGGGGTTCAGAGGCCATCAACGAAGGCCATGAAAGGACTAGAGAGAGCTCCGAATCCAGTATGCTCCAATTTGACAGAATTTGGGAAATAATGACTTTTGCAAGAGGGTGTCCTGAGGCTCGACGGAAGGTCGGTTTGGGCTTAAATCGACATGGCGCGACCATGGAGCAGGCACAATGTTAAGTTTGAAATCTTGGAGCCAAAATCCAAAGGATGTGGAGTCTGGGTGAGCAAGAAGGCCAAAAAGCACTGTTCCGGGCCACTTTTTCGAGATTTTGAAAAGCTTGTGGACAGTAAAAGTGACCCTAGATGTTGGAATAAAAAATTCTACTAAACTAGACATTTCATATTCTCATTAAGACAGACAGTTCCTGTTAGACGAAGATTTTCCAGAAATGCATAGTTTGAGAGATAGCCATTTTTGGCCAAATTTTGAGATTTTGGGGGAAAAGTGAAAAGTGAGAAGTAGTAAAACCCGAAAATTCATAGAAGATGAATGGTTCATCAGAACAGAGATCCACAAAATGCTGAGCGTTCCTTGTTATATGGGCTAACTTCTCCTGGTAGAAAAGTTTTCATGATTCTTTATAGATTTTCTTCCACAGGTGGCTGAAGTTGGCATTCGAGACCAAAATACAACTGTGTAAAAGTATGCAGAATTGGGGTGAAAGTTGTCATTTTTGAAACAACGCAGTTTCCACACCCGATGTCGGAATGGAGCATGTGGGTAGGCGTTGGAAAGCTTGTCCAACAAGGAATAATGGTGTATGACCAGAATTGGAATGAAGTTATCATACCCCACAGATAATTAGAGCAGAAATTTACCCGCGACTGTTTTGTCAAATTATTGATAATTATGGGCAATTTCCAGAATTGCTTGAATGGGCAACGGAAAGGAATGCATAGAAAAGGATGGTGTTGCAAATCCTTAGAGAACACCAATTGTATGCCAAGTTAAGCAAGTGTGAGTTTTACCAAAAGAGGATTCAATATTTGGGTCATGTCATTTTTGAAGAAGGAATTGCAGTGGATCCGGAGAAGATTAATTCCATCATGGATTGGTCAACTCCAATAAATGTTTCAGATGTTAGATCTTTTATGGGTCTTGTTGGTTACTACAGAAGGTTTATTGAAGGCTTCTCCAGAATAGCTCATCTGATCACTTCATTGCAGAGGAAGAATATTAAATTTGTATGGTCTGAAAAGTGTGAGAAAAACTTTCAGCAGTTAAAGGAGCTACTTACCAGCGCTCCTGTTTTGAATATAGCAGATCCAAAGAAGGATTTTGTAGTGTGCACAGATGCTTGCATTGAGGGGCTAGGTGGAGTTCTCATGCAAGAAGGAATTGTGATTTGCTACGAGTGAAGGAAATTAAAAGAGCATGAAAAGAATTATGCCACACATGATTTAGAATTAGCAGCCATAGTGCATTCTTTCAAGATGTGGAGACATTATTTGATGGGAAGAAGATTCGAGCTTAGGACGGACCACATGAGTTTGAAGTATTTGTTTGATCAGCCAAAATTGAATGCTAGGCAAGCTAGGTGGATGGAATTTCTTTGTGAATTCAATTTTGATATTAAGCATGTAAAAGGGAAAGAGAATAAGGTTGCAGATGCTCTTAACAGGAAATTTCATGTTGCAACATTAAGTGTGTGTAAATCAGATTTGAAGACAAGAGTTCTTGAAGCCCAAAATGGTGATGAGACTTGCCTTCAAATTAAAGAGAAATTACAATAGGGTAATGTAGATGAAGCATGTGCAAGATATCAGCTGAGTGAGGATGGTGTTCTCATTTATCATAACACCATACTATACATTCCAAACAGTGCCGATTTGAAGAAGTTAGTGATGGATGAGATACATCAAATGCCATATTCAGGACGCCCAGGGTATCAGGAAACTATAGCATCAGTAAGAAAACAATACTTTTGGCATGGTATGAAGAAGGACATAGCTGAGTATATTGCTAGGTGTCAGAAGTGCCAGCAAGTCAAGGCAGAGTACCAACATCTAGCAGGGTTGTTGCAACCCTTACCCATTCCATAATGGAAGTGAGAAGTGATCTCTATGTATTTTATAATAGGTCTTCCCATGACAGTGAAGAAGCATGATTCGATCATGGTTGTGGTGGACAAGCTATCAAAGGTAGCTCACTTTATTCCAGTCAAGTCCACTCACAAGGCTAATGACATTGCAAATATCTTCACGAGAGAGATATTCAGATTGCATGGATTGCCCAAGGCAATAGTTTCTAATCGTGATACAAAGTTTACTTCCAATTTTTGGAAGGGATTGTTTCAGGAATTGAGAACTAAATTGAATTTCAATACAGCTTATCATCCTCAAACAGATGGTCAGACTGAGAGGGTGAATCAGGTTCTTGAAGACATGCTGAGAATGTATGTGATGGATAAACCATCCAAGTGGGAAGATTACCTACACTTGGTAGAATTTGCATACAATAATGGACATCATGCGTCATCGGGTATGAGTCCATTTGAGGCATTGTATGGCAAAGGATGCAGGACTCCAGTGAGTTGGGATAGTCCGATGAACAAGGTAGTGCTTGGACCAGAGATGATCAGGGAAATGGAACAGGAAATTGTTAAGATCAGGCAGAATTTAAAGGCAGCTCAGGACAGGCAAAAGAGTTATGCAGATTTTAAAAGAGTACATAAGGAATTTTAGATTGGGGATCATGTTTATTTGAGAGTGAAACCAAGGAAGAGTTCTCTCAAGTTGGGGAGTTGTGCCAAGTTGTCACCAAGATATTGTGGGCCATTTGAAGTCCTTGATAGGATAGGGTCAGTTGCATATAGAATTTCATTGCCTGCTAACGTAAAAGCTCATAATGTTTTCCATGTATCTTTGCTTAAGAAGTATGTACATGATCCTAATCATATGATTGATTGGAATGTGATACAAGTGGAACCCGAGGGAGAGTTCCAAGTAGAACCTATGCGCATCCTCAACAAGAAAGTCACATTACTCCGGAACAGAGCCATCGGGCAGGTAAAGGTCCAATGGGAGCACCTTAGCCCCGATGAGGCTACATGGGAGCTGGAGGATGCCATGAGGGAGACATTCCCATTTTTGTTCAGTTTTGAGAACATTGAGGATGGTGTTGTTCTAAGGGGGAGGGGAATGTAATACCTCAATTTTGACCCTTATGAAATATTGGCTTCTAATGTAAATATTGTATACATGCGTTATATGTTTCCCTAGCGTGGAGCTCAAGGCCAACGCCCCACTAGTGTATGTTCGGATTTTATTTAAAACAAGCAAGTATGTGATATTTTAATACCCATGTGCTATTAAGCCATGGAATATTGTAAATTGATGTAAATATTAATATTGCAATAAAATACCAAAACTGGCTATGGGAGCAACCAATGAGAAGGGGCCATGTGTATCCACTAGGGAGTGGTGAGGGGGCTGTGGGGATGAGCCATATGTTGCCAAATGTCATTGGGAGAACCCATTTTGACTTTCCTTGATGACATTTATTTCTATTGTAAGGAAGTAGTTGAAGATTTCAGACCATGGCTTCAATGGAGCATGGACAGCCCAGAAATTCATATTTGCAGGTATGGGCTCTGTTTTCTTGTACCACAAGTCACTCTACCTCATGGGGATTGCTTCTTCCTCATCTCCAATCCATTGTGGAACAACCCAGCATCATTTTTCACCCAAAAACGAATTTTCAGCAGTGAGAAAAACCAGAAATCGCAACTTTGCAAAAACCCACGTTTTGAAGAGCCAAAAATGCCCACATTTGGTATTTGACAGTGAAATCCAATGGGGGATCCATAGGTAGAAAAGCAACTAAAGTAAAGTTAAGGAAATGGAATGAAAACTAAAAATGAATAAGAAACTAAATAGAAACTCTATGTAGTGTAGAATAAGGTCCTAATTACTTGTATAAATGTTGATCAATTACAAGAAATATTACAGTTCAAAAATCTAAAAAATTAAATTCTAAACAAGCATAAAAACAATGCAGAAAATATTAAAGTCCGTATGACAATCCGGATGACAGTCTGAAAGACAGCCCGGATGACAGAAAACAATATAAACTAAGGAAATAAGCAAACTAAATGATCTGAATGCCAGCTGGTTGATGCATATGAACCTACAGTGCAAAGAAAGCAACAAATAGACTGTTTAAAAGCTGAGATAACAAAAATCCATCTATACTAGTCATTATCTAAGGAAACGAACTATGTCTACTGCATGATAAAACAAGGCTGGAATGTAAATGGAACTAATCTATAGCTATAGGAAGAAATTAACAGAACTGTATCTAACTATGAACCAAACTTGAACTACTGAAACATTAACTAGTTACTCTTATCCAATTGCAAATGAAAACACTAAAAACAAGCTAAGAAGAATTATGCATGACCGGTCATTTTAACTTCTAAGAATGTAAATTAAATTAGCAGCAAGATATAAATTACAGGAAATAAAGGAATGACATGTACAGGAAACCAAGTGAAATGCACATACTGAAAATAAACTTATCTACTTGCAGAAAAGAAATATAGAATATACACAAAACCTCTGGTTGTTGAGGGTCCCTTCTCAGCAACTAGGGATTGAAGATAACTCAAGTTATTCACCAAAAACATAGCATCAACAGCTAAAATCAGAAACTTCCATTAATTGGGAAAGATTACACAACGTCTCTATGTATAAAAATTACAGCTATCATCTATGTGTGCTACATTTCTCCACAGGAGACGTCTTTATATAATTTTTTACAAATAAGAGAGGAGGTCGACTCTTTCAGTGGTTGACCTCTCTAAAAATAGAGATCTTAATGGATGTAGAACGACTGTAGGATGGTTTACGATAGCGCACAGGTCGTCTACCTGAGTCCACGGGCCTCGGTTTACTTCATGTGGGCAGGTGTGCATTGGTTCCTTTCAACGTGGGAAGATGATGTGGTGTCGAGCTAGGCAGACAGGAGAGCAGATATTCTAGAATGGAGGCTCACGAACCATGAGGGCCACATCCCCAACAGAACCCACATCATTGTTTTTGTCTTTCATGCCCCGAAATATCTCAACCAACGATTCCGCAGGTGTGAATGGAGGACTGAACAACGGTTCGAATGTGGCTGGGCATCTTCAGCGTGAATGTGTGACTGAATGAAGGTCCGAATGATGACCACAACCTGTAGAACAAAAACTAAATGCCAAGCACGTCTAGAAATGTGAGATAATTGTCAATAAACCATAAAAATGATGACATTTAACCAAGATTCATGTGATATGCAAATACATCCATACCTGGGTCTGATTGATGGTCTGAATGCCAAGGAGAATGACTTATCATATCAAAATAGTGAAAATAACGCCAATCAGAGCATGTTTATTGATCAAAATGGTGACAAAAATGCACACCAACATTCCCCCAAACCGAAGATATGCCAGGTCCCACTGAGCAAGCATAGAAGAAATTAGGAAGAAGGCTGAGCTGCGGCAGCAGCTGCCTTTGACTTGGAAGAGGAAGTAGATTTATCCCTAAGCCTTTTGAACTGATCCTTCAAGGCATCATGCCTAAATCGGAGAGAAGTGTGGAAAGCTGTTTTGGTGTTGTTCAAATCTTCAACGCTCTTCACTTGTAAGAGTAATTCTTTGTTCTCTTCACGAAGCCCAAAGATTATCTCAACATACTTCTCATTCTGGCTTTTTAATTGTGCTATGTCTTGGGTTAATCTGTCCATAGTCTGATGGAGTGGAATAGATGCTTCTGCAAAAGAGTCAGGGTCTTTTTGAAGGTTCGATCCCTTTAGAAATGGTTCGGGATTAGTAGATGTAGTGCATTCCTCAGGAGCCTTATCTTCAATATGTGCAGGGGCAGGTGCCAAGACGATATATTCAAGCAAACGAGAAGATATATTGGCCAACGCAAGGAGGGGTGATTCAAGGACAGGATCGTCCGTCTAGTCATCAAGACTGTCTGAATGCATTGGCTGAATGACAGATTGATCAATAGACTGGACGATGGTCTAGTCGACAGACTGGTCACGATTGGCCTTTCTTAACTTTGTGGGTATTGGTGAAAAGAATGGGGGTTTCGTGGTCATGTCCTCGTGGACAGGCTTAGGAGAGTATGAATGAACAAGGTGCATTTCTCCTGAGGCATCCTCACTAAATCGTACAGACTTGGTGTCCCTTCTTGCTTGAGCAGGCTCATTTGCACGAGTCTGAAATCGGTGACGCTTACGAAAAGTAGGGGATTTAACAAGGGGTGTCTTGACCAAATGGGGGTTTAATGTTTCAAACACAAAGCTATCCCAAGTTTTCCCCTTTTCTTCCAACTGGTGAATGATAAGGATTTTTATGAGACAATGATGGTATAAACTGCCAGCGGGGTTAACTACATTTTTCCTAACCTAGATAGACATATTTTCTAGGCTCTTTAGAAAATAAAATGAGAAATTAAGGACCTGATTATTAATGAAATGTGCCAATAATCGAAGGTGACAAGCTTTGAAAATGGTGTACTTACCCTCACAAGTGATCAACCGGATGATGACAGTCAAAGGCTCGAGATATTCTGGCTTGATCCACTCCCCGTGAAACCCTTTTGTGTTTGCAACGTGTTGGTATTTGGACCTGAGAGTGAATTCATGAGCCGTCCGCAGAAGGAAAAGGTGTTTGTGCCAGCGGGAACCCTCCCTGGGAAGTTTCGTGGCCAATGCAATGGACCCCTCTGTTACAGGAAAGGTGAGATGGCCAACTTTAGCTGTTTTTCCATCGAACCCCTTAGCAAAACAGAGTGAAACCTCATCATCGTGGCCGTCAAGGAGACAAAGTAACGGACCCCAGCCTGCTCGAAGAAACACTTCATGTCACGCCTTGAATTCAGGAATGTGGAGGAAATCCTGGTAGCTTCCAGGCTCGTAGCGGATCGACATTGTTAAGCAGACGTCGAGGGATGCAAATGGATATAGGGGATGCAAGAAATTGCAAGAGACATGGCTTGATAGACTCTGGAAAGATAAGGGCAAGCAGAATGAAGCAAAATTCATGCAGGTGGTGGTTTAAAATATGATCCATTTGAACGGTTGAATGATCTTGAGGCAGAAATTTAGCACGCTCGAACGATCATGCTATCATGCAAACATATTGAATCGTGTGCCATCATGAAAATGCGTGCATTAGTGAATTCGTATGGTTATGATATATTCAACCATGTCCAAAGTAAAATTTGGACAGGTTGAATGTAATGTTCATCATGAAATATTAAGCATAGGTACATAAAAACATGATGAGTTTAATTAATACAATGTCATATCGTATGCATATAACTTAATGAAGAGTTAAAACCATATGATAGCCATACAATGATTCTGAACATTGTAATAATGCACGATTAACTGATTTATTTGATGAAGTCGAAATGAGCAAAGGAATGAGATCGAGTGTAGAGATGACGTTTGGTTTATCTCTGGTATGGTTAGTCAATTAGATTTTACCAATAGAATTAAAAAATTAGATCCCTTAATACACTTAATCGTGCTGTTATAAGCTAAGGTTTCATTTGGCACTTCATTCGGCACCTCATTCAGATCGTCGTTTATTTGCCTCATTCGTCAATTCATTCGGACTATCATTCGACGCTTCCTTCGATCCTTCATACATATCTTCTGTACAAAAATGTGGTTTGCTGGTTCTGAGTACTACTGATTATGCAGAGAATTTTTCTGGGGCTGTCCGCACACAAAAGGATGATGCAAACTTGCTTTTCTGAAACTTTAGTCGCGTTCTTCTTTATTTGTCATTGATCAGAACAATCTTCCTTCTGCTATTTGCATTATTCCTGAAACACATATCATTTTATCAGAGATAATGAATCTTTTTATAAATAATAAAAAAGTAAGACAGTTCTGAACCTCCCCCAAACCAAAAATATGGCGTGTCCTCAAGCCATCAAAGAAAAATTGATTAATATTCAAATATTTTCAATTAATGGTTTAGCCAATAGATTCTAAAAATGCTGTGATTATTTTTCCTAAGAAAAAGAAATATTAACTAATAAATGGAGATGATTCATGTATGCACATTTATAAAAAATAACAGAATAGTGCTTAGGAAGACCATATGAATAATGATAATACAATTGATGCAAAAAATGCCATAGGAAAACCAGTCATCCATGACTCATTTTAAGGATCTCTTGTTATCCAAAGAGTATAGATAAAGTTCACCCTAGGTTTTGTGAGATTTCTGTTGATGTATATGTAACTTCAGAATGTATTTCATCTATGTATTTCATATATATTTATTGTACCCTTATTAGAGATGTGTTATTCCTCTATAAGGAAGTGTCGTCATGTGGATTGACAAGTGTCACAAGTGTGTGTACTTGCCGATGGGTTATTAGACCACCATGTGTGGGGTCGGCCTTGAAATATATATTATATTGTGGATGTACCTAGCTAGACAAGTCGGCCCCATAAGGTCACTGGGCAAACAGGTCAGTATAAATAGAGATCAGGAGATCTCTATTTAGATCATTCGGAAAGTCATCTCTCTCTCACTCAGAAAGTGGCGCACTAGTGAGGAGAAGGATCATCTGCTTCTAGGAGACTATCTCAAGTGTATTTTGGTTGTACTTTGGTTGAGCCATTGCTCTCTCTATCTCTGAGGAAGTTGTGGGGTTTTTCACCTTAGGGTTTTTCCCACGGAAACTCTGTGTCTCTTGTCTCTCACGCTTTTGATTCTTGTGATGCTTGTCATGCTTATTGTGATTGTTATGCATTGATATACTGTATATGTTATTCTCTCAGTGAAGATCCTAGAGTATTGTGAATTAATGCTCAAAATTTAACATGGTATCAGAGCTAACCTGAGAAGAAGACATTTTGCAGTGATGGAAACTTGAGTTTCTTGTTTATTGGGTTTCTCTCCACAGATTTTGGAAAAGCAGTATAGTAGATTGACTCTACTCGTCAAGGAGAATCTATCTGTCCAATCAGAATTCAATTCTGAGCATTTTCATATTTGGCCCTAAAAATTAGGGTTTCCACAAAAATAGGAATTTCTGAAATCTGAAGACATAGCTGGAAGCTCCTTGCTAAAATCAAAGTTTAGAGCTTTGGATCGAGATTTTTGGCTGGGTAGATCTTCGGAAAACTCAAACCCTAATTCAGGGCTCTCCCTAGTGAACCCGGGAGGACAAAAAGGCAAATATGAAGGGTAAAGCTTTGCTGATCTCAAATTCTGAATACACCAGGCTGATCAGCACATCAAGGCGCATCTTTCTATCCTTTTAGAAAATTGAAATTCACATTTTGAATTTTTAGGGTTTTTCGGACAAACCCTAATTCGGGACCTGATCCAGTTTTCAGCATTTCACGTGGTAAAACCTAAATCTTTTCTATTTCCATTTGAAGTACTCTTTAAAATGTCTCACCACACCAAGCTTGAGGATAAGCTTGAAGGAGCTGATAACTTCCGAGCTTGGAAGTATAGGATTGGGTTAATCCTGGAAGAGAATGAGTTGGACTCATATGTAAAAGAAGACATCCCTATCCCAGAGGATGAAGAGGCTAAGGTATTGCATAAGAAAAACTTGGTCAAGGCAAAGAGAATCATTTCTGATTCTATCAAAGACCATCTCATACCCCATGTGTCTTCTCTAAAGACACCCAAGGAGATGTTTGACTCTTTGACCAAGCTATTTGAAGGGAAGAACATAAATCGGAAGATGACCCTGCAGAACCAATTGAAAGGAGTAAAGTTTCAGAATGGAGAAACCATTCAATCTTATTTTTCAAGGGTCTCCCAGATCAAGGAACAACTAGAAGCAGTGGATGAAATGGTGGAGAATGGTGAAGTGGTGATGACCACTCTAAATGGCCTACCCAGATCATGGGATTCCTTTATTCATGGAATTTGTGCAAGGAAGAAGTTGATCTCCTTCAACAGATTGCGGGAAGAATGCTCTCAAGAAGAAGCTAGGCTTGTGGCCTGAGAAGAAAAGATGGGAAATGAAGATCAAGCTCCCACAGCACATGCCAGGAAAGGCAAGTCCAAGAAGGAATCATCTCATAACAGAAGATTCTCACACCACCATTATCATAAAGATAAGAAAGATCTCAGATGCTTCAATTGCAATGAGAAGGGACACTTTGCTTCAGATTGTCCCAAGAAGAAGAAAGACAACAACAACAACTTCAATAAGAAGAAGAAGAATACCAAAAGAAGATATCATGCTCATGCTGCCGAAGATGATGAACCCCCAAAGAAGAAGGCTAGGGTAGAAAGTGATAGTGATGATGACTCATCAAGTGAAGAAGAATATGTTCTAATTTCTGCTCTCACAGGTACTATCTCCCATGGTTGTAATGATTGGTTGATTAATAGTGGGGCTTCCAAACACATGACTGGGTTTAAAGAATCTTTTGTGAATCTATCTGAACATGAATCACCCCAGAAGGTGAAACTTGGGGATGATTATCAATACCCAATCAAAGGAAGTGGTGAAGCCTCCTACAACCTAGATTCTGGAAAATCTTTGAAGATGAAAGAAGTCCTTTATGTACCTGGGCTCAAGAAGAACTTACTCTCCATCTCTGCATTGGATGCAAAAGATATGAGGGTTGCATTTGTGGATGGCCAAGTCCTAATGTGGCAAAAGGGAAAGAACATAGATGATGTAGTAGTGATTGTAGAGCAAGAGGGAGGTTTGTATAAATTGAAGGGACAACCTGAACATGCCATGGGACATGAATCCATGGAGCCAAGTGAACTTTGGTATAGAAGACTTGCTCATATGCACTATAGGGCACTTCCAATTGCAAGCAAGGCTGTAGAGGGTCTTCCTGAAATCAAGACCAAACATGAAGGTGTTTGTAAAGGATGTGCAAAAGTTAAGGACATTAAGAAGGCTTTCCCAAGCAGTGAAAGCAAGGCAAAAGACATCCTGGAAATCATCCACTCAGATGTATGTGGTCCTATGTCATCCAGTTCTCTGAGTGGGTATGTTTACTATGTCTCATTTATTGATGACTTCTCCAGGAAGACTTGTGTATACTTCTTGAAGAGCAAAGATGAGGTGTTTGATAAATTCAAGGAATTCAAAACCTTGATGGAGAATCAAACTGACAAGAAGATCAAAACATTCAGATCTGACAATGGTGGAGAATTCACCTCAAGTGACTTCAAGAAGCTTTGTAGTGATTCAGGGATTAAGAGGGAGTTGACTGCTCCTTATAATCCTCAACAGAATAGAGTTGCAGAAAAGAAGAATAGAACAATCATGGAAGCAGCAAGGGAAATGCTACATGACCAAGATCTACCTATGCATCTATGGGTAGAAGCAGCTAGAACAGCTGTATATGTGCAGAACAGAACACCCCACAAGATATTGGATAACAAGACACCAGAAGAGGTCCTTTCTGGTAAGAAACCTGAAGTCAGCCATCTCAGAATATTTGGTTGTCCAGTATACACTCATGTCCCAAAGGAAAATAGGACTAAACTAAATCCTTCAGGAAAGAAGGGTATCTTTGTGGGTTACAGTGAAAGGTCGAAGGCTTACAGAATATACTTTCCAGGGTTCAAGAAGATTGATGTCAGCAGGGATGTAACATTTGATGAAAACTCAGCATTCATCAAATCAAGGAAGGCACCTATCGAAGTTTATGAAGAACATAAGGAAACTAGATTTCAATACACTACCATGACTGAAGCAGTTCCAGAAGTTGTTCGTGAGTTTGAAGATCCGCAAGAACCTGTAGATCCACCCCGTGAGGATAACTCTCACAAGAGGAAACCTGCATGGGCTAGAGAGCTCATTCAAGATGCAGAAAGATTTGGCATTCCAGAAGAAGAACACAGAGCAAAGAAGAGAACCAGATCACATACCAGCTATGTTGCTTTACTCTGTGACATTATGAACAAAGAGCCTTCTAGTTATGAAGAAGCAGCGGAAAAGAAAGAATGGAAGGATGCCATTATTGAGGAATACCAATCAATAATGAAGAATGATGTTTGAGATGTTGTACCAAGACCTAAAGAGAAGTCTGTTGTGACTTCTAAATGGATCTACAAATTCAAGCATGCTGTAGATGGAAGTGTAGAGAAATACAAAGCAAGATTCGTAGCTCGTGGCTTCTCTCAGAAAGAGGGAATAGATTATGAAGAAACTTTTGCACCTGTAGCCAGGTATAATTCCATCAGAACAGTACTTGCCCTGGCTGCAACGATGAAATGGAAAATACACCAGATGGATGTCAAGACTGCTTTCTTGAATGGTGTAGTTGAAGAGGAAGTATATTTGGAGCAGCCACTCGGTTTCGAAATACATGACAGGGAGTCATATGTGTGTAGATTGAAGAAAGCCTTGTATGGCTTGAAATAAGCTCCCAGAACTTGGTATGGTAGGATGGACAGTTTCCTATCTAGTTTGGGCTTTACCAAGAGTAAAGCGGATTCCAACCTTTATTACAAGGTTGAGGAAGGGAATCCTGTGATTCTACTCCTGTATGTGGATGACTTATTTTTAACAGGAGATGACAGATTGATTTCAGATACTAAGAGAAAGCTTGCTGTCGAGTTCGATATGAAAGATTTGGGAATGATGCATTATTTCCTAGGTATGGAGGTGTGGTAGAGTACAGGTGGGATCTTCCTTGGTCAAGGGATGTATACAGTAGATATCCTGAAGAGATTCGGGATGATGGATTGCAAGGCCATGGCCACACCTATGGAATCGAATCTGAAGCTTCATCTGAGCCGGTTGATGTCTCTATGTATAGTCAGATGATTGGTTCCTTGATGTACCTGACGAACACGAGACCAGATTTTCTTTGCGGTGAATACATTGAGTCAGTTCCTGACAGATCCGAGGAGTGTTCATATGGTTGCTGTAAAGCATGTTCTGAGGTACCTGAAGGGTACAGTGGATTATGGGCTCAAGTATGAGGCGAATCAAAAGTTTAACCTGCAGGGTTATGTTGATTCAAATTGGGCTGGTAGTGCTGCAGATAGGAAGAGCATATCTGGGTGCTGCTTCAGTATGGGATCAGGTGTGATCTCTTGGTTTAGCAAGAAGCAGTCCTGTGTAGCACTGAGTACAGCTGAGGCAGAGTATGTTGCAGCCTGTTTAGCTAGTTGTGAGGCAGTATGGCTACGGAAGCTACTGTCTGAATTATTTGATCTCCTGTTGGATGCTACTGGTATCTTCTGTGATAACCAGAGTTGTGTGAAGCTGTCCGAGAACCCAATGTTTCATGACATGTTGAAACACATAGAGATCAAAGATCACTATGTCAGGGATATGGTGCAGAGAGGAGCTGTGAAGCTCCTATATGTTTCGACGGACGAGTAGATTGCAGATGTGCTGACGAAGCCACTAGCCAGGGTGAAGTTCGAGTACTTCAGAGAGAGACTTGGTGTTCTTCGGATTGATGACACTTCGAGGAAGAAGTGATGGACACATTTGTTGAAGCCATTCCAAGCATGTTGGAAGGAGGATCCTTCATATGGCTGTGGATGTAAGCGCTGGATGATGAGCATCAGGATGATGTTCTGGTTTCTGCTTTTTATGATCAGTTGGATCATTTTTATATGTATGTATGTATGCATCATGTTGGATGCTGGATATGATCAGTTGGATCATTTATATGTATATGTATGTACACATCATGTTTGATGCTGGATATGATCAGTTGGATCATTTATATGTATGTATTCATCATGTTGGATGCTAGATATGATCGGTTGGATCATGTGTATGTATTTTGTATAAGCATCATGTTGGATGCTTGGACCATGTATCTATATATGTATCGGGTGGATACATTGTATGATCAGGTAGATCATGTATGTTGATATGTATCAAGTATTTATATTTGTATCAGGTGGATACACTGTATGATCAGGTAGATCATGTATGATGATATGTATCAGGTAGATACTTGGTGAGCATCAGGTAGATGCATTGTATGATCAGGATGATCATGGATGACGAGCTTCAGGATGTTGCTCCAAATGACATGCAGTAGGATGTTGCAGTGATGATGATCAAGATGATCATGTGTACATCAGGATGATGTATGGTGAGTATCAGGTTGATACTCTATGGCCGTGGAACAGGTTGTGCAGATAAGCATGCAATTTGTGCCCTGGGAGATTTGCAGATAGTCTTTTGAGGTTTTGCCTATGGCATGTAATTTGTACCTTGGGATATCTGGCAAATGCTCTTTCGAGGTTTTGCTTGGGAGGACATATAATTTGTGCCCTGGGAGATCTGCAGATAGTCTTTCGAGGTTTTGCCTATGGCATGTAATTTGTGCCCTGGGATATCTGGCAGATGCTCTTTCGAGGTTTTGTCCTATGGCATGTAATTTGTGCCCTAAGAGATCCGATAGGTTGAGCCGTGTGCTCGTAATCAGTCCTGGGATGCTCTTTTGAGGTTTTTCCATGACCACATGTAATTTGTGCCTTGGGAGATCCGATAGGTTGAACCTTGTGCTCGTAATCAGTCCTGGGATGCTTTTTCGAGGTTTTGTGGTGACCACATGTAATTTGTGCCCTGGGAGATCCGATAGGTTAATCCTTGTGCTCGTAATCAATCCTGGGATTCTCTTTCGAGGTTTTGTGGTGGGGTCACATCTAATAAGTCCTAGAGATCTCGATAGGATGTAAAAGGCCTCAGATGCTCTTTAGGGTTCTTGCTAGTCAAGAGACTCTTTTAAGGTTTTTTGACACACATAATAAGTCCTAAGATTTCCATAGTATGGCCAGTGATGATGAAGACCTGCAGGTGGTGGGCCTACATCCAGTATGAAAAAGGATTGGCTCTGTAGAACTTCCTATGACGAGTAGAGTTAGAGATTGGTTGAGATAGCAGCAGCAGTGACGATGATGATGACGATGCATCGATGACGATGATCCCGAGAAGAAGACTTGTCTAGCAGATCTGTGTCGAGAAATACCTTCCTAGTTAAGATGGAGTGTTGATGTATATGCAACTTCGGAATGTATTTCATCTATGTATTTCATATATATTTATTGTACCCTTATTAGAGATGTGTTATTCCTCTATAAGGAAGTGTCGTCATGTGGATTGACAAGTGTCGCAAGTGTGTGTACTTGCCGATGGGTTATTAGACCACCATGTGTGGGGTCAGCCCTGAAATATATATTATATTGTGGAAGTCGGCCCCATAAGTTCACTGGGAAAACAGGTTAGTATAAATAGAGATTAGAAGATCTCTATTTAGATCATTCGGAAAGTCATCTCTCTCTCACTCAAAAAGTGGCGCACTAGTGAGGAGGAGGATCATTTGCTTCTAGGAGACTATCTCAAGTGTGTTTTGGTTGTACTTTGGTTGAGCCATTGCTATTTCTATCTCTGAGGAAGTTGTGGGGTTTTTCACCTTAGGGTTTTCCCCATGGAAACTCTGTGTCTCTTGTCTCTCATGCTTTTGATTCTTGTGATGCTTGTCATGCTTATTGTGATTGTTATGCATTGATATACTGTATATGTTATTCTCTCAGTGAAGATCCTAGAGTATTGTGAATTAATGCTCAAAATTTAACAATTTCTATAGTTATGGGCCCCATTTCTAGGATAATCATATCCTAGATATTGTTTGAATTAGATGACAGGGTCCAAGTCCAACTTACGGTCATTCTCTAATGACAAAATAAATAATTGGCCTAAACATGTATTTGTATGCTCAGGTTTTTTGTAGATGAGCCATGTGCATAGTGATGTATTAACCATATCTCTTTTACCCGATATTGCCCCGCTGCCAGCAGGCATGTTCAGTTCCCCGACGGGTTTATCTTGGTACCATGCAAGCATAGCCCCACTGCCAGCGATACTGTTCAGTACCCCGATAGGTTTACTTGCATTTACCGAGCTTCATTGTTTAAGATTTTACATAGCATGGACCCGCTGCCAGCGAGCCTGTTCAGTACCCCAGCGCGTTTGCTTTGTATAATGATTTTTAGTATGTGGAAGCTGGTTGGCTCTAGAGTGTGTTAATCCTGCTAAACAAATGATTCAAATTTTTAGAGCGAACCTTATGAGTAACTTTATTTATAATGGCCTGGATTATAGATCATGTCAAAAGATAATAACCTAAAGCTGTTCTTTGACCTCTTAGTCTATCTTCTTCATAAAAGATTAATAATGTTCCCCACAAGTAGAAAATATCACTTACTCTTGGGCTACCTTTTTAAAGAATTCTTAAGAGACATGTTTTAATAATGAGTCTAGGATGAACTAGGAGTCCATAGGTGTAAGATAGAACTTTGAAAATTATGATGATTAGAGTAGGTCTTAAGAAACTGTTCTAATGATAAATCAGAAATGTGCATGTCTGAATCAAATACCATATATAAAAGCATAAAAAATGAGATTAATAAAAAAAAGAATCATAGAAGGAAGTGGTTAGAAATGATATAAGGAATACTTTAACTTTTCACTATAAATTTTCAATTTTCAACAATCATCGAAAGAGCAGGAATTATGATGCATTATGAGTTTTTTTTTTTAGAGCACTTCCCTTTTCAGATAATATTTCATGAGATGATTATAGAGATAAGGTTCTTGTAATCAAATTGGAAAACCACTTGTTAGATGATTCAAATTTATTCATAACAACAACATATGTACAAAGAAAAGTCACATGAAATTCATCAGAATTAGGGAAAGGAAAAGAGTCTTCTTGTTTTAATTGACAAAATTCCATAAGCTGATCATAAAAATGAATTTCCTATATAAATGCAATTAGTTGTTAGAAATGACTCTTATTCATTAAAAAAAGAAGATATTTACATATATATGAAGATAACCCAAAATAAATCAAGAGCCAGGAGAAAGAGGAATGACTTCCTCTTCAACTAGCTCCATCTCCTTCTGTTGTAAGGCATCTTGCACAAAATCTTGTTTAGATATTGGTTGATGATAAAGTCTAAGTCTATATCCATTTACAACAAAGGAAATTTGCGAATCATCAATCGTCTTAATCTCGACAGATCCATTATCGAACGCGGTAACAATTTCATATGGACCCATCCAACGAGTAGTTAATTTACCTTTAAAATTTTTGTACCTAGAATAAAAAAGTAATGCCCAGTATCTAGTTTTGAATTACTTCTGTTTGATGTATTTATCATGCCACTTTTTGCGTTGGTTTTGTATTAAAATTGTGCATTGAATAGCATCTTGTCTAATCTCGTCTAATTCATTTATCTGCAAGATTCGTTGTCTCTAGGATTCTTCCAAATCCATCCCTAATTGTGCAGCCATACGAAAGGTTTTGACTTGAAATTCAATGGTTAGAAGAACTTGTTTACCATAGACAAGTCCATAAGGTGTGTGGCCAGTGGTATTCCTCCAAGTTATTCTATAAGCCCACAAGGCTTCTGGAATCCTATTTGCCCAGTCTTTGTGGTGTAACTGGATAGTCTTAGTCAGGATGTCTTTTAATACTTTGTTGGTAGAGTCTACCCGACCATTGGCTTGCAGGTGATATGGTGAAGATTTACAATGTATAATACCATATTTTTCAGTAAGCTCTTTCCTCAATTCGGAAGTAAACTGAGATACTTGATCAGTTACAATTTCTCTAGGTACACCGAATCGAGTAAATATTTCTTCATATATAAAATCTACCACAGATTTATCTGTGGCTCGGAATAAAGCTTTAGCTTCTACCCACTTGGTGACATAGTCTGTACAGACTAGGATGTACTTCTTCTTGTGAGACATAGGGGAAATTGGCCAAATGAAATCTAGAGCCCATTTTTCAAAAGGCTCAATCATCACTTGGGGATGTAAGGGAATCTCATCGGATGGCATAGGTCTACACATTATTTGGAAACTCTCACATCCCTTGACATGTTTGGAATCATCCTTAAAAATGATTGGCCAATAATACCCAAAGTGCAACACTTTGTATGCTGTTCTCTTGTCAGAAAAATTCCTACCACAAGGTCCACCATGACATGCATGAAGGATCTCTGCCATCTCATCCTCTCGTACACATCGTCTAATAATAAGATCAAGAACAGTAAGAAAAAGATCATTGTCCACCCAAGAATAATTAGAACTTTGAACTATGATCCTACATTTCTCGGGTGGGGAGAGATGGTTTGGTAGCTTTCCAGTTGCTAAATAATTGGCTATGTCTACAAACCAAGGGGTTTGAACAGACACAAAGAACAAATGTTCATCTGGAAAGCTATCATCGATAGGATTGGCATTATTGTCAATCTGAATTTGAGAGAGAAAATATGCTACCACATTCTCTCGACCGGGATGATCAACAACAGTAATGTTAAATTCTTGTAACATAAGAAGCCACCGAGTCACCCTGCCATTGGTGATTGGTTTATTCATTAAAAATCTAATGGCAGAGTGGTCTGTGTGCACGAAAACTTCATATCCTATGATATAATGACAAAACTTGTTGATGGCATAGACTACTGCCAGAAATTCTTTTTTCAGTAACAATGTATTTCGATTTTGTAGGAGTCAAATTTTTACTAGCAAAATAGATGGCATGTGATGTTTGTCCGTCTTTTTGACCTAAGGCTACTCCTATAGCTATGTCAGAAGCATCAATGGATATATGGAAGGGAAGGGACCAATTGGGGCCCCTAAGTATTGGTTCCACCGATAGCTTTTCCTTTAAAGTTTCAAAGGCATGTTGACAAGGTTAGGTCCATTGAAATTTTGTATCTTTCATGAGTAGTTTGAACATAGGTGCAGCTATCTTAGTGAAGTTTTTAATAAAACATCTATAATAGCCTGCATGGCGAAGAAAACTTCTTACTTCCTTCGGATTTTTTGGAGGAGGAAGATTAACAATTATTTCTATCTTGGAAGGATCCACCTTGATACCTTGAAGAGAGACATGATGTCCCAAAACTATGCCCTCAGTTATTAACATCTTACATTTTTCATGACTAAGGGCTAAGTTCGTTTCTTGGCACCAAATAAGAACTGTTTCGAGGTTATCGAGGGATTTTTGGAAGGTATTACCATAAAATTTAAAATCATCCATATAAACTTCTACACAGTCATGTATAAAGTCAACAAATATTCCTAAGGCTGCACGCTGGAAGGTAGCAGGTGCATTACATAGGACAAATGGCAGCACTCTATAGGCATATGTCCCCCAAGAACAAGTAAAAGTTGTCTTGTCTTGATCTTCAGGTGCTATTAATATTTGGTTGTATCCGTTATACCCATCAAGGAAAGAAAAGTATTGTTTCCTTGACAAGGTATCTACCACTTGGCCAATGAAAGGTAAAGGTAAGTAGTCCTTAAGAGTGGCCTTGTTCAATTCTCGAAAGTCAACATGGATACGCCATTTCCCTATAACTTTCTTTGGAACTAACACCAGGGGAGACACCCATTTACTGTTAGAAATTGGGTAGATGAAACCAACGTTAAGGAGTTTTTGTAATTCATCTTTGACTATATCCTTTAGGGATGGATTCATTCTTCTCTGGGGTTTCCTGATAGGAGGTATGTTTGAATCTGTGTAAATGTGGTGAATACAGGTATCAGGGTGTATACCTTTCATATCGGTGTATTCCCATGCAAATGCTCTAGTTTGACTCTTGAGAACTTTTAGTAATTGTTTTTGCTGACTCTCATCTAAACCTGCATTTATATATAGAATTTTTTTGAAACTAACCTCACAAGGTATGGTATAGAATCCTAAATGTTCTTCGATTGCAAAGACACAGGGTGTACTTGTAAATTTCAAGAGGCTCATCTTTTCTTGGAATTCGTCTCGAAATATTTGGTCAAGTTGGGAAAAAGATTGAGGAAAGTCTATACATGTTGTGGAAGAGATAAATTGGTTCAACACATTCTCAATATTTTGTTCTTCAAGTGCCCAGGAGACACTAAAAAGGGAAATTTATTCCAAGTTCTCATCCCCAAAAGGACAATCTAACCAAAACAGATTTTTAGTTACTGGCTATGCTGGTGGGTACTAATCTAGTTTTCTTGTAGATAACCCATCAGAGATAATCATCTCTCCATCCCTACATCCTATAAATGCATTAGCAGTGGCTAACCAGAATCTTCCCAAAATAATGGGGTGACCTTTAGAAGGGTCCTTTGATTCTATGGCCATAAATTCCACGGGATATTCCCATGACGCCAATGATACAATGATGTCATCTAATATCCCAGCAGGTTGCACCATAGTGCGATATGCTAATTCTAGCATTGTTGGGGTAGGGAGGAGAAACTGTCCTAAATGGAGAGTTTCTAAAACTACGGTAGTCATCAGGTTAATAACACCTCCTAAATCAATAAGTGTGTTTCCTATGGCAATGTTATTAATGATAACAGTCACCACAGGATTTCCTGGATTTGTATATTTTGGAATTCTTGGTTGGTTTTCTATATAATCTAACATTTCACCTATGACATGAATCGTCGGACGGTCTTTTTGTTTTTTACCTGGTCTTTTAATAAAGAGTTCCTTTATCACTTTACTATAGATCGGTATATCTTTAATGGCTTGTAACAAAGGGATCTTGATACAAATATTTTTCAATTCGTTAATGATATCATACTCTGGATAAGTTACAGATTTTTCTATTACTAGACGCTTCGGATATGGGGGTGCTTTTTCTCTTGGAATCACTTCTTCATGAGGATGGTTGTGTGTTGAAGATTTAGAAATAACCACATCTACAAGAATGGCATCATTCAAAATTTCATTAGGTATGTCTTCTTCTTCATTCTCTTCTCAAATAACAATTGATGATTTGGGCTGATCTTGCAAAACTCTTACAGACCGCAGTTGAATATCATGACTGGTGCGGTCAAAATGGCATATGATGGAAGAGGTAGCAGCCCAATGCTATTAAGAGCTTGATGTTTATCGGACAATCTACCGAGAGCGGACTCAAGGCTTGATCTCCCTAGCTCAATGTAAGTCTAGAACAAATAAGACAGGCTACGAATGCATTTCCTAGATCTACTTAAGGATCGAGTACTAGATGTTTTACCTTTCACTTCACGATCCTTTCTCCTGAATGCTGCTCCACGTCTCATGGTCATCAGATACAAGCTGCAAGACTTGTAAAGACAAGAAACAAGAGAAACAAGTAAAGGGCATCTATACAATAAGAGATCTCAGTGAACAGTTAAGTAGGTAGACTACTCAATATCATTACACACATGAACAATATTGGTGGAAAGCATTTGTATTACTGTAAAAATATGGAAGTACATAGCAGAGATATAGAACTACAACCAAGGCTTAACGCTACAACCCTTCTCCAACAAAGCCATTTTCCATTTCCTCCTAAGGAAGCTTGAGTCTCTCAAGGATGAGTAAAGATCTCTCAAGAGTGATTTCACCAGCACGTAGACACCATAGACTTCCTCCTTTTGGAGAGGGGTAGAGCTTCACTTATATAGGACTAAGTGGATAGGGTATGGATAGGGTAGGTTGAGATATGGTAGGAGAGAGATAAGGGATCCTTCCAAGAGGTTAGGAACCGAAGGCCAGCTCCCCCAACAAGTGAGGGATAGGGATCCAAGTCAGCAACCTTTGAGAATGAGCTCGAAGAAGCCATTTTTACCATTTAACTGACTTCGTCACGCTCTGTAATGGAGAAAGGTGTGACGTCACAGGTTGCATGAGTGCAGCCTGCGACGAACTCTCAAAACCTAGCAGAAGCACAATGATGTACCTTCCAGGAAAATGACTTAGCCAATGGAACTTTAGGGATGTATACACTGAATCTAATGGTGGTAAGATTTCAGGTGTAACAGAATGCCCCCTAAAGCGTGAAGCTATTTAAAGATTGGACTTGTGAAATGCTTTGATAGAAAGAATGGCAAAAAGGACTTGGCGGATGAAGGATGCTGTTGCAGTACAATTGACTCTGAACTGACAATCTCATATTATGTACAACATGGCTGCCGAGCAATACAATGCAAATCCATGGTAGTAATGACCGACTGAACACAATCATGGCTACTAGACACAAGCGTAGATCCATGATGAGATGGTAACATAGCCATGACCAATACAAATGTGGATCCGTGTAATATGACTCAGTACAAACTCCATCGCAACCTGGGTAAAACATGACTCCCCAGGGTCTTCAAGCTGAACCCGCAATGATACAAATCTATCCATGTGATTACAAATGTCTTGACGTCGAACATGGTAGAAACCACTTGATTACTGGTCATTGATGTAATCGTTAACAAGCACGAGGGAGATCATCATTAATGTCAATGATTCCAAAGGTATCACAGTACATATCATCAAGCGTGAATAAATGAGTTGAAGTCGAACGCAAGATGAAATCTTTCGATTAAGAGTCAATGATGTAACTCATATCGAAAGCAAGGTAACCTGCCATTAAGGCATGCAGGGCCAAGGTACTTGGTTGGTTTCTAGATTCAATATTTGGATGATGTGTTGAAGTCGACAAGGATGAATTCGTCGAAGGAGGGCCATGATGAATCCCCCATCATCGACATGAAACACGACAAAGGATGTGTAGAGTGGATCGGATGGTACAATAATATGTGAGACTGAATCAGAGCAGACTGACATGATTGAAGGTGTACTGACTGCAAATAGATGAATAGTGAAAGTATTCTTGAACATGGGCATGGCATGACTTGGCAGTATTGACATGACGAGTATGACACAAATTCCTAATGCAACTGATGAGGGAATCTTTCTTTGAATCTCAAAGGAGTAACAAGACTCAGGAAGTAAGCAGAATTTGAGGACAAATAGATGATCCAAGTGCTATATGCAAATGCAGATGAGTGCCATGTTCAAGAATGCCTAGGTACTGCCACTGATAAAGGTGTAATACAAAAGCTTTCCTTTTTTCCCATCATGAATGATGAGTGCCTCATGTGTTTTTTACGAGCTTGATGAGGGTAACCAGATGCTCGGTATAGCTCATCTCATAGATGAGTCCAATCCCAAATATTTTCCGAACCTGGGATAGGAGGGGTTCATCCCATGGCGGGCCCTTCAATGTAAAAATTTAATGAGTCCATAGAAGGTAAACTCGGTCGTCATTTCATGCTTAGAGAGTCTGAAAAGAACTAAAGAAGACTCCAATGGTCCTTTTTCATAAAGTTAGCCTCATCGCCCGAAAAGAGGGCAAAACAATGCGGGAGAGGACTCTTCCAGTCATGATTGGCTGGAGTATACCTTTTTCGTAACTAGTGCCCCTTGGTTCGAAAAAGGGGTAAACTATCAATAGGAAGATGACCATTCAAATTCTTTTACAAGCATGAACGCGACAAGTCAGCTTGGAAATCTTTTTGTATATTGGAGATCCTGAAAAGAGCTTAAAGATAGACTCCAGGGGGTTCCTTTTCCGTAGGAGTTTAACGAGCCCGGAAAAGTGATAAATCATAACTCGGTAACGTATTCTCATCGTTTCAAGAGCACGAGAAAGAACAAAGAGTAAGCTCATTAATTGCAATGTAAATGACAAAAATCACAAGGGGTGTTCATACCTGAGATGACCGTTCCAATATGAAAATGGCGTAGAAAGGCACTTCACAACTCTTGCACACTCGAAAACTAGGTCAAATAGTCAACCGAACATTCAAATACAATAAAACTGATCCAAACTATAGCAAATAGCATAACGGCATCAAATATTTGAAAAAGGAATATTCCATTTTGTTTTATAAATAGAAATAAAAACCAAATATAGTCACCATTGTTCTATTTGCCAAATTTGGGAGGAATAGTGCCATTCGCTACCATATCTTCACTTGTCGATTCCGAGAGCTACGATCAGCCATTTCACCTACCGTCAGGAACAGGTAACCCTAAACTTCAGCCAGCAAAATCATAGTGGTTTACAATTTTGATTTTTAGTCATGTTTTTGGGTTTTGGCTTGATTTGGGAAGGGCCATTGCACCCTCGGCTCATCGCAGTTTGCCCTTTCGGGAACTGCGACGAGATCGAGTCGTTGCAAATGGAGTATACATGGACTACGAAGATGTTGCCCTATTTGCAAAAATGGGGTGTGACGACGACGACGTCCATCCCCAAACTCAAACAAAACTCAAAAGAAGGATTTCCAGTGGGTGAAGCAAGTCCTAACATTGTTAAATCTTCCTGTTGGCAGGTTCCAAGCATCCAGAATGGTTTTGGAATGGTGAGAAAGGGAACACGAATTAGATGATGAACAAGCTGCAAATGATCCACATTGTGTGGAAGCATTGAGGAACGTGGGCTCCTCAAGTTCTTTCACATTCAGGGGATGAGATCCCAACTTCCACTACTGAACCATATGCTCCAATGTTGGGATGCGGCCCAGCAGTACTTCATGATTGGTGAGCATGAGCTTCACATAGATGTTGAGGACATCTATTTTTTGACTGGTTTGTCCCGAAGGGGGGACAATGTGACACTCACTGGATCACGTGGGAGTGATCGAACCGTGGAAGATTTGATCCGACAACATTGTGGTCCCAACGCCCATGCATCTAGCGGGAATATTTGCATCAAAGATGTACGGGAGCGCCCATTGCGGGCCATTTTATTCACCATTATGAGGATGGCGGGGAGTCAAGCTCCTCACTTAGACACCAGGGCACAGATACTTTATGCATAGGACTGTTTGTCTCCAAAAATATTCAACTGGTGTGAGGGGGTCCTCGCAAACATGCGAGCTCAGCTGACAAAGTGTCGGTGGGGAGAGCTCAAATAGTTCGGCTATGGATCTATAGTGATATCGTTCTTGCTGGAACGGGTTCCCCTTTTGCATCCTTAGGTACCACTAGAGGATAGGGACCTCAGAGATCCACACATGGCCAGGTGGACCAATGTGATGGCTCGGCATGGTGGGGGTCCTATCATCGGATTCCCTCCTAAGTTCTTCACTTGGCTGGCGGGCCAGTTACTAATGGTGGAGGACTTTCCATATAGTGTCACTGACTTCATAGATGACCCAGACTTGCTGCTGCTCGAGGGAGCAGCACAGGGAGACCTCGGTAAGAACAAATGACCCTTGAACTTTTTAAGTTTTGTGCATTTATGATTTTTTTTTGATATAGTGTTGACAGGAAAACAACATGTGTGTGCAGATGTGGGGCCTATACGACCAGTGGGGACCTCTCTTCTGGCTAGGAGAGAGAGAGGAGAGGGAGCGATGGTGGATCTAGCTTTGCATGCTGCCATCGTGGATATGGACAGAGTCTATGCCAACTTGAGTGGGTTGACATTGACTGTTCCTGAGCCGACGGTAGATGAGGTGCCGCGGCCTATGCAGGTGCACACGGTTGGAGAGACTGCGCGCTTCAATGCACTACTTCGCAGGGTTGAGAGAGCAGTGGACTGTTTCTAGACTTAGCCGGCTAGGGCTGTTAGACCACCTAGGGTTGTACGGGCCAGGCGATAGGCCACATGTTGTCATTGTGTGTGTACTGAGAGCTTAGAGGCCTAATATTTTGTACTACTGAAAGGTACAGAGCTTCATATTTTGTAGAGACTTACTGAAAGCTATCGTGCTTCAGAATTTTGTGTCAGCACTACCTTTTCGAGATTCTATTTATATATACAGACAGTTCGGCGATTTATACATTATGTGTTTCAAAATAAAATGATGTGATCTTGTTTATATGCTTTGATTTTTATACGATGCATTATTTACATGTTATGAATGTTTTTACATGTTATGAGTATCATGTGTTTGATATGTACCAATCTAGAATAAAGTTGGCAATTGAGTCAGCAACTGTGTTTAACTCTCATGGAATGTGCAGGTATTGAACGGATTCAAATGACCTTTCCAGGAGACGAACTTGTCTAAAGAGACGAAGTAAGGTAGGATCACAGATAGCGTAAACCCAGTTAAGATGGAAAACTACCAGTTGAGAATCCATGTGGATGACAATGTGGTCCATACCCAAGGAAATCGCATCGGTTAAGGTTCCAACAACCACCAGGTATTCTGCGGCATTGTTGGTTGCGAATCCAAGGCAACTTCTTCTTGAGCTGATGAGCTCGCCTGTTGGGGAATACAGTACCCAGGCTACCGAAGCAAAGGTTACGGGTATGCCGGCTGGCGCCGTACACAAATCTGTAGCACGTTTCCATTTGCACACGCAAAAAAAACATGGTATAAGAAGTGGAAACAAGATCTAAAGACAGTAAAAAACAAGCGCGTCACACCACGCAAAAACACACAAACACGCCATGTACAGTATATACATGAAAATCTATGCATGAGAGGGTTAGGAATAGTACCTCTTCAAGTAAAGCCCATTACGGGGTTCACCCAAAGATATTCCGTCATATCGTCAAGCTCGTAAGCTCCTTTTTCCAAAACACATTTGACAATGTAAGGTCCGTGCCACATGGACTCGAACTTTCCTGCTCCTAGTTTGTCATGTCTCTGGTCGTATGTGAGGACCAGGTCACCCTTGTTGAAGATACGAGGTTCAATTGAGTTGTCGTATTGAGCTTTGATGCATTTCTTATGTGCTTCGTTAGAAAGAGTAGCATCTCAATGAGATTCGTCAAGTTTGGCTAAGTACAGGAAACGTTCTTCCTCGGCAGTAGTGTTAGGAAGAAGTTCGACAACGAGTTGTAAAGACGGAATTTCGCACTCTATAGGCAGGACAACGTCCAATGCATACACCAATTGGAAAGGAGTGAACCGTGTGGTGGTTTTAATGGAAGTTTTGTAGGCCCATAATGCTGAAAAGAGCATGTTATGCCAGTTGGACTTATGCGTACCTACCATCCCTTAGACCATAATTTGCAAGACCTTGTTAATGTCCTCGACCTGTCCGTTGGATTGCGGGTAGTAGGGTGTTGAGTTTTCATGATGAAAACCCAATCTATCGCTCAATTCATTGACCATATAGTTCTAGAAGTGAGAACCATGGTCGGTAAGTATCGCCTACGGAACTCCAAACTGCGTTATTACATGATTGAACATGAAGAGTGCGGCGGTTTTGCTGTTGTTTTGGTATGTAAGCATTGCCTCGACCCACTTTGTGAAGTAATCCACAGCTACAATAATGTAACTATGCCCCCCGGGCGAGGTAGGCTTACAAAGCATAAAATCAATGCCCCATTTTGCGAAGGGGCCCACGGCAATAACCAGGTGTAATGGGGCGAGATGGGTGCGCTTCTTCGTATGGAAGTGTTGACATGGAGGACATCTCTTCATGGCCTCAATACAATATTTGAATATAGTAGGCCAGTAATATCGTGCGCGCAAAATATTATGGGCTGTAGCCATCCCAGAGAGGTGACCTCCACGCACCCCAGCGTGACAGTCGTTCAGAATGCGTTCGGCCTCATCGTGAGTTAGACAACGTCGAAGAATTGAATCGATGCCACGTCGGTACAAAGTATCACTGATGATCAGATAATACTTCTCATGGTGATGTATTCTACGACGGTCGTCGCGTGATAGTTTAGGGTTGAAGCATTGGGTTTGAAGATATAATGAAATATCTCCATACCACGGATCAGTCGTACTGATGAGAAACAATGATTCATCTAGAAAAGAGTCATTGTGCTCAACTTCTACATCAGAACGGGGAAGGTCACAAATAAGCTCAGCAAACACCAGGGACTTTTTGGACTTGGCTTTCTCGAAAAGAAGGTCAAATTCTTGTAGTATCACAATCTAGCGTGAGTACTTGCCCCCAAGCACCTGATGTGTCAGTACGTGGTACATGGGGTTCGAGTCTGCGATGACGGTGGTGGTGAGGAGCAAGATATAGTGGTGGAACTTTTGGACGGCGATGACCGCTGCGAAAGCGAGTTTTTTGACATGCGAATATCTAGTTTCAGTGTCAGTGAGACCCTTACTTGCATAGTCTATTACATGTTCTTGGGCGTTTTGATCTTCCCGTACCAAAACCATGGCGATAGTGGTAGCAGAAGCAATGAGATATAATATGTAATCTTTGATATAATTTGGCGGTTCGATTATGGGGGCATGCGTGATGGCATGTTTGATGCTGTCAAAGGATTTCTGCGCTTGATCGTCCCAAATGAACGGGACATCCTTCTTAAGAAATCTCATATACCCCTTAGTCTTTTCCGCAAAGTTGCAAACAAAACGCCGTAAATAGGTCACCTTCCCTTGGAGACTTTGAAGTTTCGTCACATCGGTTGGAGGTGGTAGGTTGACAATAGCCTCCACCTTTAAGGGATCGATGCGGATCCCATCTTTCGAGACGATAAATCCTAAGAGGCATCCAGATTCAACGCAAAAGATACACTTATGAGGATTCAGACGGATATTGTATCGTCTGCATCTAAGGAAAATGGCCGTCAGATGATCCATGTGGAACTCACGCTGCTTTGAATGAGCAGGGAGATCATCCAGGTAAGGTTCCACAAAATCCTTAATATCATGGAATGCATACGACATGGCTTGCTGGAATGTGGCACCAGAGTTTTTAAGGCAAAACAGGAGTTTGCGATATGCAAACGTCCCCCAAGGATAGATGAAAGCCATCTTATGTTGGTCGGCTGGGTTGATCTCAATCTGGTTGTAACCAGAAAATCCATCCATGAATGAAAAGATGACACTTCTGGCACAATTGTCGATAATCTGTTCAATGAATGGGGTCGGGTGGTTGTCCTTTGGACAAGCCTTGTTAAGGTCTCGATAATCGACACAGAGGCGAATGGTTCCCTGCTTTTTGTTCACAGGGATGATGTTTGAGACCCAATCCATCAACAGGACAGGATAAATGAAACCAGCCTTTGAGAGTTTTTCAATCTCTTCCTTGATCACTGCAGTCTTCCGGGGGTGTATCGGTCGCAAATTTTGACGTACAACTTTGATGTCGGGATAGGTTTTTATTTCATGAGAAACAATCGTGGGGTCTATCCCAGGCATCTCCTCATAGGTCCAAGCGAATACGTCTCGAAATAGCATGAATAAGGCCGTACCCATAGCTATTTCTTCAGGGGAACACTTCTGGCCTATGCGAATGTGTTCCACTACACCAAGTTTTACTGAGATGTCTACCAGGGTGGTAGGGTCAATGTTGTCCAAGTTATCCTCAGTGTCCGAAATACATGTAAGTATGGGGGACTGGGGGAATGGGTAGATATCCGATGAAAATATGGCGCTGATGTTGTTCTCTGTGTACTCCAATGGGGGAAGAAAAGATGACCTATGGTGGAGGTCATCCCATGGATCGTCATTAACATTCATAACTTCCATGATGGACTCATCTGACTGAAAAGTATGAAGTAAGAGATCAGGTAAAGATGATGCCCGTTGCAGAGAACAGGATGGGGAGGCCAAAGTTAAGTGGTCCTCCAGTGCTGATTGGATAGCCTCGTAAATACACTCGGCGGGTGAAAGAGGCATCACATTTCCAATCAGGTGTGTTGTGGCTTAGTCAGGTACAAGCCAAGTATCAGTGGAGTGAGATGGAATCTCTGCGGAGATCATGTTCATCGCGGCAACATGATTACGGGGGTCTGAGATTGGAAAAATGCCCATGAGAGATGAATCTGTCAAAAGGCCAACCCCTATACTCTCATACTGTTTGGACATTTGTCCAATGGAGGGAACATGGTCACCAGGGTGAGTAGTAGTGTCCGATGTGCAAAAATCTAGTTGGTCAACAGTAACAATTCGTCCTTGGTGGGGGAATTGTACTACACGGAAGAATGAAGAGGCTACCACCTGCATGGCGTAAAACCAATTGCGACCAAGCAAGAGATTATAATCTATCGGGGCCGAGACCACTTCCACATTAATTGTCATGGTCTTTCCACCCAACTCAACTGCGAGAGATTGTAGGAGCCCATGAGGTTGAAAGCCACGCCCTTCGAATGCTTTCAACGTGGTAGGAGAACGATTCAATTCGGGAGAGCCGATGGCTCTCCAACAGGCGATTGACATGACAAAAGTAGAGGCACCTTCATCCAAAATGGAGCAATGGACAATTTTCCCAGCAATGTTTGTAGCTACTTGGAATGCAAGCTGATGGGAAAGCCTCGGCTTGAAGTAGTCAAGACGGAACATGATAGTATTCGAAAAGTCAGGGTCAACTGCACTGATTGCTGCGAGGAGAATTTTGCATTGATTGGGACAATTCTGCAAAACTTCCAGCATGGACATGGCGCAAGGGGCTTGTGCCAAGTCTTGCACGATATTGTAATTTTGTGTTGCCCAAGCATTAGAATTGAAAACAACTTTTCGAATCGTGCTCTTGGGTGGTCGCAATATCGAATCTAGAGATGGCTTCTCAATGGTGAGAGAAGTTCGCGGTACAGTGACATCAAGTATAGAGTTGGAAGTTTTTTCAGCATTGCTTCCAACGGGTTCTTTCGAAGGGGCCAAGTCGTATGATCATGAGCGAGTGTTCAAATTGATCATTTCGTTATGCACCATGAGAACATGCACGGTATTGGATGGTTCCCCCTGGGCTGGGGGGGTTGAGAAATCATTTGTTGATTTTGAGTGGGAAACGAATCATTGAGGACTGCGGGAGGTGGTTTATGCCTAAGAAAATTTTGAACTTCATCTCTACGGGGACACTCATTGGAGAAGTGATCATCTCCACACAGTAAAAAAAGATATTTTAGCTTCCGTTTTTGTTTGGTGTCATCGGGAGTGCTCTTTTGTTCCTGCTGGGTGGAATATTTCTTAGGTTTCCCTTTGTTCTTCTTCTTTCCACCGGACTTCTGAGATGAAGCTGATTGGACATAATTCACCTCTTCAGTTACAACAGGAGTGGTTGATTTGGTGGTGCTGTGACCAGCCTGAGTTGGTAATGGGGAGGAATCATGGAGGTTCGATGATCCAACAGTGTTAGAAGCAGGCTGGGTGTTAAGGGATCCAATGATGCCATCAGTTTGGGGTCCCTTAGGAGGTTTCATGGGGTCATAAGTGTTGCGGGGTGCATTGGGAAGAATCTCAAACAACGTGCTCGATTGAGCGTAGACTAAGTCTAGGTAATGGGCACGAGTGATAGCTTGCTCTTCAGTGACAGCATCGCCCATGGCGACATCTCAAGCTATGTGAGGTATGAGGGACTTTGTGAACCAATCTGCTAGGATTTGATATGGAATGGGAGCCTTAATCAAACGTCTTCTCATTCGCCACTCATGTATATGAGTAGAGATATGAGTAGCGGTATTCTGACGGAGAGAGGTGAGAAGGTTCGTACCAGTTTTGTACCGTATAGGCAGTTGGAAATGAGTCAAGAAATTCATATCAAGAGAACCAAAATCATGAAAATAATGAGGTGGTAGTTCAATATACCACTTTGCAGCCGAACGAGTGAGAGTCCGTTGAAATAACCTTAGATGGATCAAGTCGTCCATCAGAGAGTTGGATGAACACCACAAGTGGTATGTCATCACATGGTGTTTAGGATCCTCGTCCGACTTTCTGTCAAACTTGGGGATATCCGATGGAAGTTTCACCGGAATCGGGGGCCAGTTAGTTCCGTGGTAGATGGGGTCGTTTGTCATTCGAGACAGATCGGGTAGGTCCAAAGTAGCCAAAAAGGGCAACTGTTGATTAGGCTGCAGGTACTGATAATACTGATAAGGCATGTAAGGACCGGTAGGACCTTGTATCGATTGATTAAAAGGTGACCACGGGGGAAACTGACCGTAGGGGGGCATGCCGCCCAGACCGTAAGGGGGTCCACCACCATAAGGTGGTCCGTTCCAATAAGGTGGGGTTCCACTTCCACCACCGGGAGGAGGTGGAGGTCCACTGCCACCACCGAGGGGAGGTGGGGGTCCATAACCATATTAAGGTGGGCCACCACCGCCTCCACCTGGAGGGGGTGGAGGACCATCTCCACCGCCAGAAGGATGGGGGCCCCCACCATCTCCGCCGCCGGAGGTATGAGGGCCTCCACCACCACCAGCACCATAATAATTAGACTCGCCCCCGCCCCCGCTTGGAGGGGGTGGGGGCCCACCTCCACCACCTGAAGGGAAATGTCCTCCCCCACCATAATAGGGTGGTCCTCCGTCGCCTCAGCATGGGGGGGTGGTGGACCATTCCCACCCCCGCCAAAAGGGTGGGGGCCGTTGTTGGTAGAATGGGTTGGACCTCCGCTAGAAGGTAGAGGTCTGCCTCCTTGAAAGTTAGGTGGGGGTCCACCGCCTCCGGTAGGAGGTGGAGGTGGACCGATTGGGGGTGGTGGCACTTGAGGGATAGTTGGTTGGGGTCCATGTTGTAAAAAGGGCTGTTGCCCCCATAGAGTGTATGGGTTTTCGGGATAAGGTATCCTGTATGGCGCATTTACGGGGTGAGGTTGACCCGGCATAGGGTTAATGGAACCTAGATACGCTTGACTCCATGAGGGTTGAGTTACATTGGATGGCCCCCCAACATGAGATAATCCCACGGTGGATGGTCTAGTGGGTTGAGAAGTTCCAACGGGAGGCCTGTTGGGGATTCCGCCAGCCATGTTCTGGGTAGGAAACGGGGGTTTCCCCCTAGACATGATAGATTGACCATTATTCAAAGGTTGAACCAACATAGGTTGTTGATCAGCTACCATAGTAATAACATTACCAATGAGATAATCCATGGGAATGGAATATCCTCCCCTTGAATTTTGAGGTAGGGGAGGAGCTGGTAAAGTAACTGTCGTAGTAATAGGTGTGTTGGACTGTTGTCCTTCCACCGGTTGGTTTGCTTGAAGTGCAGGACTGGATTCTTGTGAGGGATGACTAGTCTCATTAACGGTTGCGTGGTGGGAAGATGGTTCTGGTGAACCTTAGGATATCGGATGAATTGAGGTATCTCTATACCCAGGTTGTTGCTCGAGACTTTGTCTTCGAAGTTCATTACCCTTAATATGTAACCGATCCAAGCATTCTTGAATGGGTGCAAAGATTTTGGTGGGGTCGGGCATGTAGAAGGGTCTAGAGAGCTCTGGAGTAGTCCAGTTGGGTGGTGATGCGATGGAAAAATGGGCCACTGGGTGACCAGTAGAAGATGTCCAGTAAGTTGCTGAAGGACCAACAGCTGCTATGGGGTCATCCTGGGGTTGATTTATCCATTCCAACGATCCAGGTTCTCCTGGGATGATCGAAGAAATATATTGCGAAGTGAGGACTTGTGCTTCTTCATCCTGTAAGGGATGAGAGGCAGGTGAATCCGAAGGAGTATGTGGAAACAAATGTCCTCCAATATTCAAAGTGGGGTTTTCCACTTCAGTAACTACGACCGTGTTACGTTGATCCATTCTTACCCTCGAAATAACCTTCGGGTTAAGAGGATATTCAGGTGATAAGTTTAAGATCCTACAGGACATTCTTTAGGGAAAATCCTCCAGAGCGTCAGGAACGTCAGCCAGGAAGGCTGAAACAACATTTCTCCTAAGGGTATGCTACAAAAGAAAAGCAGTCCAGAAAAACCTACTCAAAATAAGGCAACAAGCAGACTTATGTGACAGAGTGGATTCAAAGTCTGGAACCTCACGGGACTATCAAGGCATTGCAAACCGTGATATACTGTAGGGTCCAACAATATGATGCGACAAGGAGGATTGGGACCATACCCTTGCCTATATACCCGATTACCTGGACAGTACGTGCATGCTAATCTCCCCGAGTGTTGTTCTCGGTGTATTGCTTTGCCAAGACAGCCAAATGGTTAACTCAGTTGGTTTCAGGAATCCTAGTGGTGTCTCCCGATATACACAAGGTATGTGGGAGCTCAAATCTATAGTGGTGCTGTCTAATGCACAACCGTTTGGCAAGAGACCTTCCAATATACTACCGAGTACGTGATACACCCTTCGATATACGCCAAGTATGGATTATGGTACTTAGTGGGTACGTGAAGGAGCTCGATATACCGATAAGTACGTGGAAGACTACAATTTCCCTGGGATACAGTGCTGGCAAATAACGACAGCTGCCACACTTAACGACGCCGGAACACGTCTCTAACTTACACAGAAGTTGCTATAAAATTTTACCTAGTTCTACCGTTAATTTTATTTGGATGGTTAGGTGAATGCATGAAGTGAGTACATAATCGGAAGCATAATGCAAGTCCTATATACATGCACGAAATCTTCTTTTCTTTCAATGAATTCAAGCTATGGGAAGGATAAATCTTTTTCTTTCCGACGAGATTGCCAAAACAACACAATGCAACAGTTCCCAATTCAGACAATTTTGACTATGAAAGTATTCTTTTCATTTTTGCGAAACATAAAATCACAACATTTTTTTCTTTTTCTTTTCAAACAAAAATGATATTAGGTAATGAAAAGAGAGAATTCTAAGATGGAGTATGCAAGATTTTCAATTTCACTTTCAATGGCCAAAAGCAATGAAAAATAAAAAATGCACCTATCTTTCCCTAGCATGGAAATACTTTTGCAAAATTGTAAGTGTAGCTTGAGTCTTTCAAGAAGATGAGCGATTCATAATTCAAGAAAAACACAAATGATCATACATTCATTCAACTTTCCAAAATATTGATAAACGAAACATTCCAATGCAAGAACGATTTTCTTCAAAAACATTCAAGAAATGATGGGAAAGAAGCACTTTTAACTTTTCAATGGATGCATCAAAGAATAAACTTGATAACAATTGAGCTTTCATATCTAAATGAACAAGAAGAAACACTACTTGCAACACTCAGTACACTCAGAAAACCCAAGAAAAGATAAGCACTCAATCAAGCTGAAAGACACACTTAACTCAAAATCAAACAGTAGCAAGCAAACCAAGCAAGCAAAGCTCAAGAAATAATGTAAATGAGGTCTCGAGGCTGATCTAATGCAATGATCAGATCAGGGATGGAAGGAAGGGAATGCAAGGGTGAGCGGATGAAGGTGGGGGAGACAAGAGTATCCACCACTACCGGTCCCCAGACTTTTCCAAGATGGAACCCAAAATCAATCCAAATAACCGAACACTCAATACACGAATCAAGGAATGGGATCTCTGGCTGGATTTTGCAGCACAGAGGGAGTTCATATAATAAACCAAAGTTCAGATTGACAAATGGAGAGGGGATTCCTGCATGCCAAATTTTGACAAATCGATGCACTCTGTGCTTGTACACAGTGCGACGTCGCAGTTCACCAATGCGGGAAGTGCGACGATGTCGCAGTATACCAATGAAAAGGCTGCGACGAGTGACTAACAAGTAAAGAATAGAGGTTAGAAATGACATAGTGTCGCTCTGTTTCCACTAACCAGGTGCGACAGGTGAGATCTAAGTCTAAAAATGAATCAGATATCCAAGCAATGAACTATGGAATGGTTTGGGAATGAGTAGTATAAACTCAGAGGAAGCAGATCAGAGTCTTCAAGACGAAGATCTGATAGTGAAATCAACTCACGAAGCAAATGACAAATGGAAGGCTTGTATCAAGCAATCAACTGAAAAAGACTTTCAGGCAATTACAGAATCATACATGTTTCCCCAATATGGTTTCCAGATTTGTTTATCGGACAATCTACCGAGAGTAGACTCAAGGCTTGATCTCCCTAGCTCAATGTAAGTCTAGAACAAATAAGATAGGCTACGAATGCATTTCCTAGATCTACTTAAGGATCGAGTACTAGATGTCTTACCTTTCACTTCGTGATCCTTTCTCCTGAATGCTGCTCCACGTCTCACGGTTGTCATATCCAAGCTGCAAGACCTGTCAAGACATGAAACAAGAGAAACAAGTAAAGGGCATCTATACAATAAGAGATCTAAGTGAATAGTTAAGCAGGTAGACTACTCAATATCATTACACACATGAACAATAATGGTGAAAAGCATTTGTATTAATATAAAAATATGGAAGTACATAGCAGAGATATAGAACTACAACCAAGGCTTAACGCTGCGGCCTTTCTCCAACAAAGCCATTTTCGATTTCCTCCTAAGGAAGCTTGAGTCTCTCAAGGATGAGTAGAGATCTCTCAAGAGTGATTTCACCAGCATGCAGACACCATAGACTTCCTTCTTTTGGAGAGGGGTAGAGCTTCACTTATATAGGACTAAGTGGATAGGGTATGGATAGGGTAGGTTGAGATATGGTAGGAGAGAGATAGGGGATCCTTCCAAGAGGTTAGGAACCGAAGGCTAGCTCCCCCAACAAGTCAGGGATAGGGATCCAAGTCAGCAACCTTCGAGAATGAGCTCGAAGAAGCTATTTTTACCATTTAACTGACTTTGTCACGCCCTGTAATGGAGCAAGGTGCGACGTTGCAGGTTACAGGAGTGTAACCTGCGACGACCTCTCAAAACCTAGCAGAAGCACAATGATGTCCCTTCCAGGAAAATGACTTAGCTAGTGGAACTTCAGGGATGTATACACTGAATCTAATGTTGGTAAGATTTTAGGTGTAACACTTGAGTTGGCTTGTTGTTAGGATTTGGTATTGGTTGTGCAGGTAATATTGTGGGCCTTGTAGGGGTCATATTTTTGAAATGGTGAGGTTGATTTGTGATAGGGGGTAGTGAAGGAGGTACAAATCGAGGGAAGAGTTGCTGGATATTAGGTGGGTAAGGATAGTTAGGAATAGGAGGAGGTGGTTGAGCATAAGTTGTCCTCTCTGTTGAGGTGTATTTACCGTCTTAAAGAATCACAAAAATATTTAATTATCGACCAGGGTTGGTAATCTTAGAGTTGAGGCACAATATATGCTGAGGTAGAATGGCACCTAAGTTTCGGCTTGTCAGACCTTAGAAATTGTTTAATAAAGAAAAGATTGAAATATCTTTCAAAATGAAAAACCAAGTCAAACTTCAGAAAAGATAATAAATGAAGCAACTAAGCCTTGCTAAACCAACAGATCAGAATAGTATCAAGTCATACTACTCTACTCTATGATTAAACAATGGAAAAAGAACAATTATTGATTAAAGAGAAAACTATTTTTATAAGAATGGAAACTAGTTAATCAATTCTTCATATTCTAATCTAGGAATTAGAAACAACTGTAAATGAAATTAAAGACCTATCTATGAAACGACTTAATTTGATAATAAATTACATAAACATAAAACTATGTTAATTCAAAGCAAAACTACAAACTATTAATGAATTCAATAACTATTTATGCATTCAGTTAATACTCCAAAACTACACTAAAGCATCTAATTCCATTCTCATTGATGTTGTATGTCAAATGTGATAGGAACTGGAGTGAATGAATCGTAATGACTTTCAAATGTAACAACAAAACAAAATGGAAGTAAATCTAACCTAATTTCGATAAAGAGATGTAATCTACAAAGAGACCAATTACAATTAACCTTAAACATTATGATCTATCTTCTATCCATAAGCAAAATGATATGAAACTAATGGAATCTAGAAGCAAGTAGAAAACTTAATAAAGATATTTATTTCTAAATTCAATTTGGAAGCAAGTAGAAAACCTGATAAAGATATGTTATATAGAAGCAAGTAGAAAACTTGATAAAGATATTTATTTCTGATCCAAATTCTATTTCATGAACATCTTCATTATCTGTATGAGTGGGAAACTAATCCTATACTCAACAAAGAAACTATTAAGACTAGAATACTTGGAGAATGAAATTATTAAATCTAATCTGAAATAAATCTTAAGATCATGGAATAAACTACACTAAGAATAATACTGATAAATCTGAAAGCAGAAACATATTAGTAAATCAGATAGGAAAGACATAACTTGAGAAACAATAGAAACAAAGTTAAGGAAAATGAGATGGAAACTAAGAATAATGACAAACTTTAATTAAAAATTTTATGGGATATAAAGCAAAGTTCTAATTATGGTTAAAGATGCTAATTAAGATCAAGAAAGATTACAATTCAAAAACCTAGGAAACTAGATTCAAAATAAGCATGAAAACAATGCAGAAAGTATGAAAGTCCGAATGACGATCCGGATGGATGAAAAGGAATTAAACTAAGGAAATAAGCAGTTTTGATGATCTTAACGTCAGCTGGTGAATGCAGATGAACCTACAGTGAAAAGAAATCAGTGAGAAGACTATTGAGAAACTAAGATAGTAGGAAGCAATCTATTCTAATTATTATTTGAAAATATGAACTACTTCTATAACATAGTTAAACAAAACTAAGAGTAAAACTTAACCTACAACTACAGAGAAAGAAACTAATGGAACTAACTCTAAAGCTTGAAACAACAACTAACTAAACAACAACTATCTAAACTCTATCTAATTGCAGAAGACTGAAAACAAATTATCTACTTGCAAAGGACTGAAAGCAAACTATAAACACTATGCTTGGTCGACCATTATCAATTCTAGAAATATAAATTAAGTTAGAAGAGAAATACAGATTACAGAGAGATAAAGAGATGACATATATAGGAAAACATAATTAATTACATATACTGGAAAATGAACTAGCTATTTGCAGAAAAGAAAATGCAGAAAAACATAAATAAAACCTTCGGTTGATGAGGGGCCCTTCCCAGTAATCAGAGATGGAAACTAAATCAACTTAGTTACCAACAACAACATATCAACAATAAAACGCAGGAGATTCCATTAACTGAGAAATTTACATAGTGTTTGTAGCTTAAAAAGACTAACAATTACCTAAACTCTAGAGACTCGGAGACTAACTCGTCTCAGTCACGAAGAGGTCTATATATACAATTTTACAATGGGGAGAGCAAGTCAAACCTTTAGTGGTCGACTGCTCTAATAATAGGTAGTTTTTAAGACTGTAAAATGGCTGCCTGTGATTCATGACAATGCAAAGGCCGCCTGCCTGTTTTCACGGCGTCGATCCTACCTGATGCGAACAGTTGCGTGTTCGTTTCCTTCAACCATGGGAAGAAGCATGTGCTGGCAGGTCGAGCATGGAAGGATGGAGCTGCTGGAGTGTCGACGTGGGCATGAGCGTGTGCTGTCAAGCTAAATGGATGAAGAAGCGAGTCTTCTAGAGTGTTGACATGAGGAAACGGTGTGTTGTCAAGCTAGCCAGGCAGGGATGCAAATCGTCTAGAATCGGGGCTCACCAACCATAACCACCACGTTGCTAATCGAACCCATGTTTCCGTTTCTGTCTTTAATGGCCAGGAATATGCCAACCAACGATCTTGCGTGCTAGATTAAGGGCTGGACGACGGATTAAACGCTGCTAGCATCTTTGGCGTGAAAGTGAGTCCAAATGAAGGTCCGTTTGAAGACCGCAGCCTATAGAGCAAAAACTAACTGCCAAGCATGTCTAGAAATATGAGATGATTGTTAATAAATCATAAAAAATGTTGATAATTATTCACGATTTGTATGATGTTCAAATAAATGCATACCTGAGTCTGTTTTACAGTCCGAATGGAAAGAAGAGTGATTTATTATACAAAAATAGTGCAATTAATGCCACTCAGAATATATTTGATGATAAAAAATAGTGACAAAATGGACACCAACACTCCCCCAAACCGGAGATATGCTAGGAAGAGGAAGTGGTTTTAGCTTTAAGCTTTTGGAGCTTCCTAAACTGGTCCTTCAAGGTGTCATACTTCATCTGGAGAGTAGTATGGGATGTTTTTTTGGCATTGACCAAGCATTCAATGCTTCTTACTTGTGTGCGCAGTGCCTTGTTTTCTTTTTGAAGCTGAGAGATTATTTCCACATAGTTTTGTTTATGGTTTGTCAACCGTGCTTCCCTCGGGTCAATCTATCCACTTCCTGCTGATTCAGAATGGGCTGTTCTATGCGATTTTCTAGGTCCATTTGAGGACTTAACTTTATTGAATATGTTTCAAGCTCAATAGTATGTTCTTCAAGAACTCTATCTTTGTTGTGTGCAGGGGAACTTTCAGCAGCAGGGGCTTCACACAATCGAGCAGATACATTGGCTAATGTGAGGAGAGGTGTTTCAAGGGTATGGTAATCTGACTGGTTGTCTGAACGTGATGGATGAATGACAATCTAGATGACAGACTAGTCGACGAATCAGTCACGATTTGTTCTCGTGGATTTAGTGGGTACTAAAAAGAGTGGAGGTTCTGAAGTAGGGTCACCAAGGGTAAGCTCAGGAGAAGGCGATGGATGGACAAGGTGTACATATCCTGAGGGGTTCTAATCAAACAACACATGCTTGGTGTCTTGTTCTCTTTGCATAGAGGCTTGGGTAGGTTCACTAATACTAGCTTGGAAACGACGATGTTTTCGAGAAGCAGAGGATTTGGAAATAGGGTTCTCGATCAAATGAAGGTTTAGTATTTCAAAAACAAAACGATCCCAGGTTTTCCCTCTCTTTTCCAGCTGGTGAATGATCAAGATTTTAATAAGAAAATGATGGTACAGGATTCCAGAGGGATTAACAGTATTCTTCCTGAAATGGCTTGAAATTTTCACTAAACTTTTCAGGAAATAGAATGGAAAATTGAGGGTCTGATTGTTAACAAAATGTGCTAGAAATCTAAAATGGCAGACTTTAAAAACAATAAACTTACCCTCACAAGTGATCATATGGATGATGACAGTCAAGGGATCTAGGTATTCCGGCTTGACCCACTCCCGGTGGAATCCTTTTGTTCCAGCAACATGTTGATATTTGGTCTTCAAAGCAAATTCACGAGCCTTCCGTAGAAGGAGGAGATGTTTATGCCAACGGGCTCCTTCCCTAGGGAGCTTCGTGGCTAATGCGATAGATTCTTCCATCACAGAAAAAGTTTGATGGTCAACTTTGGCCCTCTTTCCATTGAATCCTTTGGTGAACAGCAGTTAAACTTCGTGGTCGTGGCCTTGGAAAAGGAGGAGAAATAGACCCCACCCGACTCGAAGGAATACCTCACGACACTCTTTGAACTCGGGGATGCAAAGTAAATCCTAGTAACTTCCAGGTTCATGATGGATTGGCATAACTAGATGTAGGTCGAGGGATGCAGATAGGTACAGAGGATGCAAAAGATGCAGGAGACACGACTTAACAAAGAAGATTGAAAACAAATAGGAATGGAGCGAAATTCACGCAGTCATCAATTTAAATTGAAGTCCGTTTGAATGGTTGAATGATGGACAAGGTGCATGCTTGAGAGATCACACTTGTCATTCAAATATCTTGAATCGAGCACCAACATAGAAATGCGCGAGTCAGAGAATAAGTGTGGATATGATATATTCAACCATGTCCAAAGCCGAGCTTTGGGCAGGTTGAACGTAATTCTCGAAATGAAATTATAGAAGTAGATTATACGTGGGAGATCATGATAACTCGATTAATATGATGACAGGTCATACGATAGGATAATTAAAACCATATGGCGGTCATGCAATGATTTTGAAGATTGAAATTATGCATAATCCATTCATTTAATGGAGGCGAGATAGATGAGGGAATTAGATGACGTGCGAAATTGACATTTGATTATTTCTTGACATAATTAGCCAATTAGATTTATCAATAATATTCAAATTTGGATACTTTGGCATGTTTAATAAAGCCATTATAAGCTATGGTTTCATGCAGCACTTCATTCAGATTGTTATACATTTTCCTCATTCGTCACCTCATTCGGATCGGCATTCAACCCGTCATTCAACTCTTCATACAGACTTTTGTCTGTACAAGATTTGCTTGCTAATGCTGACTGAAGCTGATTTTGCAGGGAATTTCTGAGACTGTTAGTGCACAAAAGATGCTGTAAACCTTGCTTTTCTGGTTTTTTCAGTTGCATTCCTCTTTATTTGTCATTGATTAAGACAATCCTTCTTCTGCTATTTCGCATTATTCCTATCAGAGATAAATAAACTTGTTTCTTTATAAATTTTCTGAAAGTAAAAACAATTCTGATGATCCTCCCCCAAACCAAAAATATGGCATGTCCTCAAGCCATCAAAGAAAAATTGATTAATATTTAGATATTTTTAATACATGGTTCAGGCAATAACTTCTAAAAAAATGCTGTGATAATTTTCGCAAGAAAATGGAATATTAACTAATATATGTAGATGATTCAGATATGTACATTCGTAAAAAGTAGTACAACAGTGCTTAAGAATACCATATGAAAAATGATAATACAGTCGATGTGGAATGCCATAGGAAAACTAGTCATCCATGACTCATTGTAAAGATCTCTTGTCATACAAAGCATATAGATAAGGTTCACCGTAAAGTTTGTGAGATTTACTATAGTTATTGGTCCCATTTCTAGGATAATCATATCCTAGGTATTATTTGAATTAGATGACAGGGTTCAAGTCCAACTTAGAACCATTCTCTATTGATAGTATAAATAATTGGCCTAAACATGTGTTTGTATACTCAGGTTTTTTTATGAGCCATGTGAATAGAAATGTGTTAACCAAACCTCTTTTACCCGATATTGCCCCGATGCCAGCAAGCCTGTTCAGTACCCCGTCGGGTTTTATCTTGGTACCATGCAAGCATAGTCCCGCTGCCAGTGAGCTTGTTCAATACCCCGACGGGTTTACTTGCATTTACCGAGCTTCCTTGTTTAATATTTTACTTAGCATGGACCCGCTTCCAGCGAGCTTGTTCAATACCCCGGCAGGTTTGCTTCGTATAATGATATTTTTAGTAAGGAAGCTGGTTGGCACTAGAGTGTGCTAAGCCTATTAAACACATGATTCAATTTTTTAGCATGAACCTTATGAGTAACTTATTTATAATGGCCCAAATTATAGATCATGTCAAAAGATAATAACCTAAAGCTGTTCTTTGATCTCTCAGTCTATCTTCTTCATAAAAGGTCAGTAATGTTCCCCACAAAATAGAAAATATCACTCACTTTTGGGATACCTTTTAAAAGTGATTAAGAGACAAGTTTTGATAATGAGTCTAGGATGAGCTAGTAGTCCATAGGTGTAAGATAGAACTTTTGAATATCATAGTAATTAAAGTGGATCTTTAAGCAATTGTTCTAATGATAAATCAGAAATGTACATGTTTGAATCAAATACCATATACAGAATCATAAAAGAAAGTGGTTAAAAATGATATCAAGAATGCTTTAGTTTTCATTATAAATTTCAATTTTCAACAATAATCAAAAGAGAAGGAGAACTATGAGTATTTCATTTTAGATCACTTCCCTTTTCGGATAATATTGCATGAGCTAATTATAGGGTTCTTGAAATCAAACTGCAAAACCACTTGTTAGATGATTCAATTTTATTCAAAACAAAAACATATGTACAAAGAAAAATTCATATGAAATTTAGGAAAAAGGGAAAAAGAGTCTTCCTGTTTTGATTTACAAAATTTCATAAGCTGATCATAAAAATGATTTTCCTGTAAAGAATGCAATCAGTTGTTAGAAATGACTCTTATTATTGAAAAACAAGAAAATATTTACATATATAGAAAGGAAGATAACCCATAATTATTCAAGAACTAGGAGAAGGAGGAATGACTTCCTCTTCTACCAGCTCCATCTCCTCTTGTTGTAAGGAATTCTATACAAAATCTTGTTTAGATATTGGTTGATAATAAATCTAAGTCTATGTCCATTTACAACAAAAGAAATTTAAGAATCATCAATTGTCTTAATTTTAACGGATCCATTATCAAAAGCTGTAACAATTTCATATGGACCCATCCAACGAGTAGTTAATTTACCCTTAAAGTTTTTGTATCTCGAATAAAAAAGTAATGCCCAGTCTCCAGTTTTGAATTGTTTTTGTTTAATGTATCTATCATGCCACTTTTTGCTTTGGTTTTGTATTAAAATTGTGAGTTGAATAATGTCTTGCCTAATTTCGTCTGATTCATTTATTTGCAAGATTCATTGTCTCTGTGCTTCTTCTAGATTCATCCCTAATTGTGCAGCCATACGAAAGGTTTTGACTTGAAATTTAATAGGTAGAAGAACTTGTTTACCATAAACGAGTTCATAAGGTGTGTGGCCAGTGGTGTTCCTCCAAGTTATTTTGTAAGCCCACAAGGCTTATGGGAGCCTATCTGCCCAGTCTTTGTGGTGTAACTGAATAGTCTTAGTCAGGATGGCTTCTAATACTTTGTTAGTGGATTCTACCTGACCACTGGCTTGCGGGTGATATGGTGAAGATTTACAATGCCTAATACCACATTTGTCAGTAATCTCTTTCATTAATTTGGAGGTAAACTGAGATCCTTGATCGATTACAATTTACCTAGTTACACAGAATCGAGTAAAGATTTCTTCATATATGAATTCTACCACAGATTTCTCTGTGGCTTGGAATAAAGCTTTGGATTCTACCCACTTGGTGACATAATATATACAGACTAGAATGTACTTCTTCTTGCGAGACATAGGGCAAATTGGCCCAACACAATCTAGAGCCCATTTTTCAAAAGGCTCAATCATAACTTGGGGTTGTAAGGGCATCTCATCAGATGGTATAGGTCTACCCATTCTTTGGCAACTGTCACATCCCTTGACATACTTGGAAACATCTTTGAACAAATAATACCCAGAGTGCAACACTTTGTATGTTGTTCTCTTATCAGAAACCACAAGGTCCACCATGACATGCATGTAGGATCTCTGCCATCTCATCCTCCCATACACATCGTCTAATAATAAGGTCAGGATCAGTACGAAAGAGATCATTATCCACCCAAGAATAATTGGAACTTTGAACTATGATCCTACGTTTTTCAGGTGGGGAGAGATGGTTTGGTAGCTTTCCAGTTGCTAAATAATTGGATATGTCTGCAAACCATGGGGTTCGAACAGACACAATGAACAAATTTTCATCTGGGAAGCTATCATCGATAGCACTAGCATTATCGTTAGTTTGAATTCGAGAGTGAAAATCGGCTACCACATTCTCTCGACTGGGACGATCAACAATGGTGATGTTAAATTCTTGTAACAAAAGAAGCCATTGAGTCACTCTGCCATTGGTGATAGGTTTATTCATTAAAAACCTGATGGTGGAGTGGCCAGTGTGTATAAAAATTTCATATCCTGTGATATAATGATGAAATTTGTTGATGGCATAGACTACTGCTAGAAACTCTTTTTCAGTAACAATGTATTTTGATTCCGCACGAGTCAGATTTTTACTAGCAAAGTAAATGGCATGTGATGTCTATCCCTCCTTTTGACCTAAGACTGCCCCTATAGCTATGTCGGAAGCATCATTGGATATATGGAAGGGAAGGGACCAGTTTGGGCCCCTAATTATTGGTGTCACTGACAGCTTTGCCTTCAGAGTTTCAAAGGCATGTTGACATGGTTCAATCCATTGGAATTCTATGTCTTTCATGAGTAGCTTGAACATAGGTGCGGCTATCTTAGTGAAATTTTCAATAAAAAGTCTATAATAGCTTGCATGGCCAAGAAAAATTCTTACTTCCTTCGGAGTTTTTGGAGGAGGAATATTATCAATTATTTCTATCTTGGCAGGATCCACCTTGATACCTTGAAGAGAGACATGATGTCCCATAACTATGCCCTCGGTTAGTAACATCTTACATTTTTCATGACTAAGGGCTAAGTTCATTTCTTGGCACCAAATAAGATCTGTTTCGAGGTTATCAAGGGCTTCTTGGAAGGTATTACCATAAAATGTAAAATCATCCATATAAACATCTACACAATCGTGTATAAGTTCAGCAAAGATTCCTAGAACTGCCCACTGGAAAGTAGTAGGTGCATTACATAGGACAAATGGTAACACTCGATAGGCATATGTCCCCCAAGAACAAGTAAAGGTTGTATTGTCTTGATCCTCAGGTGCTATTAGTATTTGATTGTATCCACTATACCCATCAAGAAATGAAAAATATTGTTTCCCTGATAAGGTGTCTAACACCTGATCGATGAAAGGCAATGGGAGTAGTCCTTAAGAGTGGCCTTGTTCAGTTCTCAAAGTTAACACAAATACAACATTTCCCTATGACTTTCTTTGGAACTACCACCAGAGGAGACACCCATTTACTATTGGAAATTGGGTAAATGAAACCGACGTTAAGGAGTTTTTGTAATTCATCTTTTACTATATCCTTTAGGGCTGGATTCATTCTTCTCTGGGGCTGCCTAACAGAAGATACGTTTGAGCTTGTGTAAATGTGGTGGATACAGGTTTCTGGGTGTATACCCCTTTCATATTGGTATATTCCCATGCAAATGCTCTAGTTTGACTCTTGAGAACTTTTAGTAATTGTTTTTGTTGACTCTCATCTAAACCTGCATTTATATGTAGAAATTTGTCGGAACTAACCTCGCAAGGTATGGTATAGGATCCTAGATGTTCTTCGATTGTGAAGACACAGGGTGTACTTGTAAATGTGGAGAGGCTCATGTTTTCTTGGAATTCATCTCCAAATATTTGGTCAAGTTGGGAGAAAGACTGAGGAAAGTCTACACATGTTGTGGAAGAGATAAATTGATTCAACACATTCTTGGTATTTTGCTCTTGAAGTGCCCGGGAGAAATCATTAACAAGGGAAAGTTCTTCCAGGTTCTCATCCCCAAAAGGAAAATATAACCAAAACAGGTTTTCAGTTACTGGCTGAGCTGGTGGGTATAAAGCTAATTTTCTTGTAGATAACCCATCAGAGATAATCATCTCTCCATCCCTACATCCTATAAATGCATTGGCAGTAGCAAACCAAGGTCTTCCCAAAATAATGGGGTGACCTTTGGAAGGGTCTTTTGATTCTATGACCATGAAGTACATGGGATATTCCCATGAAGCTACTGATACAGTGATGTCATCTAAGATTCCAGTAGGTTGAACCATAGTGCGATCTGCTAATTCTAACATCGTTGGGGTAGGGCGGAGGAAGTGTCCTAAATTGAGAGTTTCTAAAGCTGTGGTATCCATCAGGTTGATAGCAGCTCCTAGATCAATAAGTGTGTTTCCTATGGCGGTGTTATTGATGATAACAGTCACCACAGGGTTCCTTGGGTTTGAATACTTTGGGATTCTAGGTTGGTTTGCTATGCAATCTGATATTTCTCCTATTACATGAATCATCAAAGTGTCTTTTTGTTTTCTCCCTGGTCTTTTAGTACATAATTCCTTTATTAATTTAATATAGATTGGGATATCCTTAATGGCTTGTAACAAAGGGATCTTAATACAAATATTTTTCAATTCGTTAATGATATCATACTCTGGATAAGTTACAGGTTTTTCTATTACTAGACGCTCCAGATATGGAGGTGATTTTTCCCTTGGAATTACTTCTTTATGTGGATGGTTGTGTGTTGAATATTTAGAAATAACCACATCTTCAAGAATGGCATCATTCAAAACTTTGGTAGGTATTTTTTCTTCTTCATTCTCTTCTTGGATAACAACTGATGACTTGGGCTAATCTTGCAGAACTCTTCCAAACCGCAGTTGAATCTCACGTATTGGTGCAGTCGAAATGGCATATGATGGAAGAGGTAACAACCCAATGTTGTTAAGAGCTTGGGTTGGCTTGTTGTTAGGATTCTGTATCAGTTGTGTAGGTAATATTGTGGGTCTTGGAGGATTCATGTTCTGGAAATGGTGAGGTTGATTTGGGATAGGGGGTAGTGAAGGAGGTGTAAATCCAGGCAAAAGTTGCTGAATATTAGGTGGGTAAGGATAGTTAGGCATAGGAGGAGGTGGTTGAGCATAAGCTTGTCCTCTCCACCCATGTGGCCATTGTTGCTATTGGGTATTCTGAGGAGGGTACTGCAGAGGCCAATTATGCCAAATTGAAGTGTTCCATTGTTGAAGAGGTTGATAAGGATAGTAATAGGGTGGAATTTGTGATGGATCTTGATATGATGGTTGATCTGTAGGTTTCCAAGGCCTCCTAGATGATTCACCAAAGTTTCCACTCTTATACACAGCTTGCAACCCCGATAATGATGGACAATTATCAGTCAGATGCTCTTCTGTACAAAAGTGACAAACTGAAACATTATTCAATGGAAATTCTTGTTGAGGATGTTTAGTTCTACACCTAGGACAGAAAACACTCATTGCTGCACGCTCTTCATCCTGCCTCTTTTTAGATTGTAGTGCATCTAGTTGAGAACCCATGGCTCCTTAGATATATATTTTGAAATTTTACAATAGGTTTCCCAACTCTACCCTTGTAACTCCACTAGGATTGGATGTGCTCCCTTTTGGGTTTCTAGCATAAGATTCTCGAAAGTGTCTTCCACCTTTCCCCCTGCTCCTAGAGTAATTCCTACATAGTTCACAAATCCGTGCAAAAGGATGATGAGAGATATCTCCTGCTGCCATGAGATTAAGGTTCTCTAAGAATTCTTTTGAGATTCCCTTGAGGAAGAGTGTTCTTACTGCATCTTCTTGAAGATCACTATATTTAGATTTATGTAACACATAGTTAAATCTCTCGAGATAGTCATCTAAGCTCTCATATTCAAGTTGTTTAATTTTAAAGATATCATTGCGAGAGTCCTTATCTCTACAGTATTCCTTATATTTTCGTAGAAATGCATTCTTCATGTCTTCCCAAGTTCTAATACTAGATTCTCCTAACCCCATAAACCAGCAAAGAGAAGAATCTTTTAATGTGGCAGGAAATAGTTTTAGTTTTTGGCCATCTTGTAGGTAATTATAACTCCTACACAAAATGTCAAACTTGAATAAGAATGTATCCGGATCTTCACTACTCTTCCCATAGAAGGTTGGTAGTGAGGAGGGAGGAATATTTCTCATAGTTACATCTTGTGCAATGTCTAAGATAGGGAATCCAAAAGTACCTTCGGTTATAACCTCTCCTTCTCCTTCATCTTGTCGAACACGATCTTCATTTTCATCCTCCATGAAGATTCAATTGCCAAAGAGAGAATACCTAGTTGGATCCTTTCTTGGTGAATATGGGATGTACCAACGTTCTGTTTCAAGAAAAGTATTCTTCTTTTTAGGAGGAGAATTACTAGCTACGTGGGTATCAAGTTTTGAAGGTCCTACTATTGTTGTCTCAATCTGTGAGATAACTATGTTTACAGAATTCTCAAAAAGAGCATCTACTTGTGCAGGATCAACAAAATCTACTAAGTTTGGACCACCTACTATTGAAAAAGTAGTGTCCTTGGGTTTTTGGACTAATGGAGGGTTCTGAAGTTCTATCCTTTGGAGTTTCCTCTTGTCTACGTTCAATCTCAATATGAGCTTGAGGTGCCTTTGGAATTTCTTTATGAACAGACTTTTCTGATGTCCCTATGGTTTCCCCTCATTGATTTCCACAAAGGATTTCATTTTCTTTCCAAGTAGGACTATCCCGTTTAGGTGTCTTCCGATACCTTTCTGCTGAGTTAGTAGTTGGGTGGAATGCCCCCTGTATAGGTTAGTAGGAATTTTAGTTTTAATAAATCTACCCTGCGAGTCTCTAGACCTATTCATGAAAAACAAACTATAACTAAAATAAATTCTAACTGCATCACTACTACTGCTGGGTTTTGGGGATGCCTGTTATAACAGATGCACAGGGTCTTACCTCTCGTCTTACCGCTCACCCGCCACCAACCTATTTCTAAATTTCAAAAGAAAAAAAATCAAATCTATCCCTAAGTTTTTAAGAGAAGGTCCTATTTATCTACAACTGAATTCTACCTATCTATCTACAACTCCCTGGCAGCGGCGCCAAAATGTTGAGGTGTATTTACTGTCTTAAAGAATCACCAAAATATTTAATTATCGACCAGGGTTGGTAATCTTAGAGTTGAGGCACAGTATATGCCGAGGTAGAATGGCACCTAAGTTTCAGCTTGTCAGACCTTAGAAATTGTTTAATAAAGAAAAGATCAAAAGATCTTTCAAAATGAAAAACCGAGTCAAACTTTAGAAAAGATAATAAATGAAGTAACTAAGCCTTGCTAAACCAACATATCAGAATAGTATCAAGTCATACTACTATACTCTATGATTAAACAATGGAAAAAGAACAATTACTGATTAAAGAGCACACTATTTTTATAAGAATGGAAACTACTTAATCAATTCTTCAGATTCTAATCTAGGAATTAGACACAACTATAAATGAAATTAAAGACCTATCTATGAAACGACTTAATTTGATAATAAATTACATAAACATAAAACTATGTTAATTCAAAGCAAAACTACAAACTATTAATGAATTCAATAACTATTTATGCATTCAGTTAATACTTCAAAACTACACTAAAGCATCTAATTCCATTCTCCTTGATGTTGTATGTCAATGTGATAGGAACTGGAGTGAATGAATCATAATGACTTTCAAATGTAACAACAAAACAAAATGGAAGTAAATCTAACCTAATTTCGATAAAGAGATAAAAACTACAAAGATAGCAATTACAATTAACCTTAAACATTATGATCTATCTTCTATCCATAAGAAAAATGATATGAAACTAATGGAATCTAGAAGCAAGTAGAAAAATTAATAAAGATATTTATTTCTGAATTCAATTTGGAAGCAAGTAGAAAACTTGATAAAGATATGTTATTTAGAAGCAAGTAGAAAACTTGATTAAGATATTTATTTCTGATCCAAATTCTATTTCATGAACATCTTCATTATTTGTATGAGTGGGAAACTGATCCTATACTTAACAAAGAAACTATTAAGACTAGAATACTTGGAGAATGAAATTATTAACTCTAATCTGAAATAAATCTTAAGAGCATGGAATAAACTGCACTAAGAATAAGACTGATAAATTTGAAAGCAACAACATATTAGTAAATCAGATATGAAAGACATAACTTGAGAAACAGTAGAAACAAAGTTAAGGAAAATGAGATGGAAACTAAGAATAATGACAAACTTTAATTAAAACTTTTATGGTATATAAAGCAAAGTCCTACTTGTGCTTAAATATGCTAATTAAGATCAAGAAAGATTACAATTCAAAAACCTAGGAAACTGGTTTCAAAATAAGCATGAAAACAATGCAGAAAGTATGAAAGTCCGAATGACGATCCGGATGACTGTCCGAATGGAAGAAAACGAATTAAACTAAGGAAAGAAGCAGTTTTGATGATCTTAATGTCAGCTGGCGAATGCAGATGAACCTACAGTGCAAAGAAGTCAGTGAGAAGACGATTGAGAAGCTAAGATAGTAGGAAGCAATCTATTCTAATTATTATTTGAAAAGATGAACTACTTCTATAACATAGTTAAACAAAACTAAGAGTAAAACTTAACCTACAGCTACAGAGAAAGAAACTAATGGAACTAACTCTAAAGCTTGAAACAACAACTAACTAAACAACAACTATCTAAACTCTATCTAATTGTAGAAAACTGAAAACAAATTATCTACTTGCAAAGGACCGAAAGCAATCTATAAACACTATGCTTGGTCGACCATTATCAATTCTGGAAATATAAATTAAGTTAGCAGAGAAATACAGATTACAGAGAGATAAAGAGATGAAATATACATGAAAGCATAATTAATTACATATATTGGAAAATGAACTAGCTATTTGCAGAAAAGAAAATGCATAAAAACATAAATAAAACCTCCGGTTGATGAGGATCCCTTCCCAACAATGAGAGATGGAAACTAAATCAACTTAGTCACCAACAACAGTGTATCAACAATAAAATGCAGCATCTTCCATTAACTGAGAAAGTTACACAGTGTTTGCGGCTTAAAAAGACTAACAATTTCCTAAACTCTAGAGACTCGGAGACTAACTCGTCTCAGTCACGAAGAGGTTTATATATACAATTTTATAATGGGGAGAGAAAGTCGACCCTTTAGTGGTCGACTGCTCTAATAATAGGCAGTATTTAAGACTGTAAAATGGCTTCCTATGATTCACGACAATGCAGAGGCCGCCTGTGTACTTTCATGGCATTGATCCTACCTGACACGAACAACTGCGTGTTCATTTCCTTCAACCGTGGGAAGAAGCATGTGCTTTCAGGTCGAACGTAGAAGGATGGAGGTGCTGGAGCATCGACATGGGCATGAGCATGTGCTGTCAAGCTAAACAAATGGAGAACCGGGTCTTCTAGAGTGTTGACGTGAGGAAATGGTGTGCTGTCAAGCTCAGCGGGTAGGGATGCGAATCTTCTAGAACCAGGGCTCACTAACCATAACCACCACATTGCTAACCGAACCCATGTTTCCGTTTCTGTCTTTAATGGTTAGGAATATGCCAACCAACGATCTCACGGGCTGGATGATGGGTTAAATTCTACTGGCGTCTTTGGCGTGAAAGCGAGTCCGAATGAAGGTCCATTTGAAGATTGCAGCTCGTAGAGAAAAAACTAATTGCCAAGCATGTCTAGAAATATGAGATGATTATTAATAAATCATAAAAAATGTTGATAATTATTCACGATTCGTATGATGTTCAAATAAATGCATAACTGAGTCTGTTTGACAATTTGAATGGCAAGAAGAGTGATTTATTATACAAAAATAGTGCAATTAATGCCACTCAGAGTATATTTGATGATAAAAAATAGTGACAAAATGGACACCAACACTCTCTATCCATGTGGCCATTGCTGTTGTTGCGCATTCTGAGGAGGATACTGAGGTGGACAATTCTGACAACTTGAAGTGTTCCATTGAGAAGGTTGATAAGGATAGTAATAGGGTGGAAATTGTGATGATGGATCTTGATATAATGTTTGATCTCTAGGTTGACAAGGTCTCCTACATGTTTCACCAAAGTTTCCACTCTTATATACAGCTTGCAACCCGGGCAATGATGGACAATTATCGGTTGGATGTTCTTCTGTACAAAGGTGACAAACTGAAACATTATTCAATGGACATTCCCGTTGGGGATGTTTAGTTCTACACCTAGGACAGAAAACACTCATTGCTGCACGCTCTTCATCCTGTCTCTTTTTTGCTTGTAGTGCATCTAGTTGAGAAACCATGGCTCCTAGGATATCTGTTTTGACGTTTTCTAATAGGTTTCCTAACTCTACCCTTGTAACTCCACCAGGACCGGATGTGTTTCCTTTTAGGTTCCTAGCATAAGATTCTCGAAAGTGTCTTCCACTTTTACCTTTGCTCCTAGAGTAATTCCTACACAGCTCACAAATCTGTGCAAAATATTTATGAGAGATGTGTCCTACTGCCATGAGATTAAGGTTTTCTAAGAATTCTTCTGAGATTCCCTTAAGGAAGAGTGTCCTTACTGCATCTTCCCTAAGATCACTATATTTGGATTATGCAACACATAGTTAAATCTTTCGAGATAGTCTTCTAGGATATCATCTTCAAGTTGTTGTATTTTGAAAATATCATTGTGAGAGTCCTTAGGTTTACAGTAATCCTGATATTTCCGTAGAAATGCATTCTTCATGTCTTCCCAAGTTCTAATACTGGATTCTCCTAACCCCATAAACCATCGAAGATCAGAATCTTTTAATGTGGCAGGAAAAAGATTTAGTTTTTGGCCATCTTGTAGGTAGTTATAGCTCCCACACAAAATGTCAAATTCGAATAAGAATGTATCCGGATCCTCACTACTCTTCCCATAAAAGGTCGGTAGTGAGGAGGGAGGGATGTTTTTCATGGTTACATCTTGTGCAGTGTCTAAGATAGGGAACCCAAAAGTACCTTCAGTTCTAACCTCTCCTTCTTCTTCCTGTTGTCGGACATGATCTTTATTTTCATTCTCCATAAAAACTTGATTTCCAAAGAGAGAATACCTAGGTTTTTCCTTTCTTGGTGAATATGGGATATCCCAACATTCTGTTTCAGGGATCGTATTCCTCTTTTTAGGATAGGAATTACCAGCTACGTGTTAGTCCAGTTTTTAAGGTCCTACAGTTGTTGTCTCAATCTGTGAAATAACTATGTTCATGGAATTTTCAAAAAGAGCATCTACTTTTGCAAGATTAACAAAGTCTACTAGGTTTGGACCACCTACTATTGAAAAGGCAGTGTCTTTGGGATTTTGCGCTAATGGAGGGTTAAGAGGTTCTGATGTTTTATCCTTCTGAGTTTCCTCTTGTCTAAGTTCAGTCTCAATATGAGCTTGAGGTTCTTCCAGTGGAATTTCCTTATGAACAAACCTCTCTGATGTCTCTATGGTTTCCCCTAAATGATTTTCAGAAAGGATTTACTTATCTTTCCAAGTAGGACTATCTCCTTTAGGTGTTTTTCGATACCTTTTTGTTGAGTTAGTAGTTGGGGTGGCATGCCCCCTGTATAGGTTAGTAGGAATTTTAGTAGGAAGGCTAGTTTTAATGTATCTACCTTTTGAGTCTCTAGACCTATTCATGAAAACAAAACTATAGCTGAAACAAATTCTAATTGCATTACTACTAATGCTTGGTTTTGGGGATGCCTGTTATAACATATGCGTAGTTTCTTACCTCTCGTCTTACCGCTCACCCGCCACCAGCCTATTTCTAAGTTTGAAAAGGAAAATTCAATCTATCTCTAAGTTTTTAAGAGAAAATTCTACCTATCTACAACTCCCCGACAACAGCGCAAAAATGTTGGATGTATTTACTATCTTAAGGAATCACCAAATATTTAATTATCGACCAGGGTTGGTAATCTTAGAGTTGTGGCACAATATATGTTGAGGTAGAATGGTATCGAAGGTTTCGGCTCGAAGGACCTTGGAAATGTTTAATAATGAAAAGATCGAAAGATCTTTCAAAATGAAAACTGAGTCAAACTTCAGAAATACAACTACTGAACTGATTAAACCTAACTAAACCAATAGACCAAAATAGTATCAATCTATACTACTCTATTCTATGAGCGATAACTGAAAAGATAAAAACAACAAATATTATTCCAGGGAACAAGACTTGATAAAAACATAACTACTTTGATGAAATTGGAAACTACTGGTTAATAATTCAAAACTCTAATCTAAGAATTGGAAAACAACTGTAAATGAGTTTAGAAACCTATCTACGAAAATGATTCAATTGACAACTAATTATGGAAACAAGAAACTATATTATCTACTCAATAAATTCAAAACTATTCGTGCATTCAACAAACTAAAATACCTAAATCCATTATCCTTGAGGATTATGAGGAAATGTATCAAATGTAATAGGAACGGGAGAGAATGTATCAAAATGACTTTCAAATGTGACAAGGAAACATAATGGAAGCAAATCTAGTTTAACTTCTACAAATAGATGCAAACTAAAGAGTGTCCAATTAGCTAAATTTAAACATTGTAATCTATTCTCTATCCATAAGCAAATGACATGGAACAAATGTAATCTAGAAGCAAGTAGAAAACTTAATAAAGATATTTACTTGAAAATGAATTTGATCTAGAAGCAAGTAGAAAACTTGATAAAGATATTTTATTTCTGAACCAAATCCTATTCTATGAACATCTTCATTAACCATGTGAATGGGAAAACAAATCCTAAGCTTAAACGAAGAAACTATCAAAACTAAGATACTTTGGAGAATGAAATTACTTAGTTTAATCTAGAATCAATCTTAATAAGAACATAATAGATTAATCTAAGAATAAAATTGATAAGTTCTAGAACAACAAAGTATCGAGAAATCATACATTAAAAGAGACATAATTTGAAAAGCAACTAAAGTAAAGTTAAGGAAATGGAATGAAAACTAAAAATGAATAAGAAACTAAATAGAAACTCTATGTAGTGTAGAACAAGGTCCTAATTACTTATATAAATGCTTATCAATTACAAGAAATATTATAGTACAAAAATCTAAGAAATTAAATTCTAAACCAGCATAAAAAAAATGCGGAAAATATTAAAGTCCATATGACAATCCGGATGAAAGTCTAAAAGACAGCCCGAATGACAGTCCGGATGACAGAAAACAATAGAAACTAAAGAAATAAGCAGACTAAATGATATGAACACCAGCTGGTTGATGCATATGAACCTACAATGCAAAGAAAGCAGCAAATAGACTATTTAAAAGCCGAGATAACAAAAAGCCATCTATACTAGCCATTATCTAAGGAAACGAACTATTTCTACTAAATGATAAAACAAGGTTGAAATGTAAATGGAACTAATCTATAGCTACAAGAATAAATTAACCAAACTGTATCTAACTATGAACCAAACTTGAACTACTGAAACATTAACTAGTTAACATTATCTAATTGCAAATGAAAAGACTAAAAACAAGCTAAGAAGAATTATGCATGATCGGTCATTTTAACTTCTAAGAATGTAAATTAAATTAGCAGCAAGATATAAATTACAGGAAATAAAGGAATGACATGTACATGAAACCAAGTGAAATGCATATATTGAAAATAAACTTATCTACTTGCAGAAAAGAAATACATAATATACACAAAACCTTTGGTTGTTGAGGGGCCCTTCTTAGCAATCAAGGATTGAAGCTAACTTAAGTTATTCACCAACAACAGAGCATCAACAACTAAAATTGGAAACTTCCATTAATTGGGAAAGATTACACATCGTCTCTATGTATAAAAATTACTGCTATCGTCTATGTGTGCTACGTTTCTCCACAGGAGGCGTCTTTATATAAGTTTTTACAAATAAGAGAGGAGGTTGACCCTTTTAGTGGTCGACCTCTCTAAAAATAGAGATCTTTATCGCTATAGAATGACTGTAGGATGGTTTACGACAGTGCACATGCCGTCTGCATGAGTCCACAGGAGTTGGTTTACTTCACGCGGGCAGTTGTGCATTGGTTCCTTTCAACGTGGGAAGATGATGCAGTGTCTAGCTAGGAAGACAGGAGAGCGGATCTTCTAGATTGGAGGCTCATGAACCATGAGGGCCACGTCCCCTACAAAACTGACATCATCGTTTTTGTCTTTAATGCCTCGAAATATCTCAACCAACGATTCTGTAGGTGTGAACGAAGGGCTGAACGACGCTTCGGATGTGGGTGGGCGTCTTCAGCGTGAAAACGTGATTGAATGAAGGTGTGAATGATGACCACAACCTGTAGAACAAAAACTAAATGCCAAGCACGTCTAGAAATGTGAGATAATTGTCAATAAACCATAAAAATGATGATGTTTAACCAATTCATGTGATATGCAAATACGTCCATACTTGGGTCTGACTGATGGTCTGAATGGCAAGGAGAATGACTTATCATATCAAAATAGTGAAAATAATGCCAATCATAGCATGTTTACTGATCAAAATGGTGACAAAAATGGACACCAACACTAGTGTATAGCCTTCCTAGTAGTACAATTGACACCAACTACAATTAAAGCAAACCATCTTTTTATCAACTTATTTATTCTAAAAAATAACCAAAACAATATGAATTTATATAATTGAACTCATCCTTGGTACTTGTAGGTGTAGTAGGGGGAAACTTTGGTTGGGAAGTACTGGCTTCAGTCTCTAAAAATTTGGTTGGGAAGTACCTATATCTACTTATCTTTCCTACAATAGCATTTGTAGAATTGTTATATAACCACATAATGTAGAATTGTACTTTATAGTTAATTATTCAATCAAAAACCATTGAGATTGTATACCTCATTCATGTTGACAATAGAGGTGTTAGTTGCATTGGCCTTTTTGCTTTCAACTAGGGCGTTGTAGCCTCCTTTGAAGGCAATTTTGAGGTCATCAGATGTGGGCATGACGCCAAAGTCGGCGGACTACATATCCCACAACATAACGTATTTTGTCAAGGAAAGTGATTAAAACTCAAATGAAAATACAACAAGGACAAATTTTAAATCTTAACACTTATATATCTGCCCTTCACTTTAATGTAGCCTCCCGGGCCAAGTTTGTGCTGGCCAATATTCTCAAGTCTGGCCTGTGGGGCCTTTGTTGTGTCTTTGAGCCTACGAAAATGATAAAGTACATGTTTATGCGGTTAAAAAATCCTGGACAAATGCAATATACAAATTATAACTTCAATGTTTGTCACATTATTTTATTTACCTTGGTGTTTCCGTCACACTTGGAGGAAAGGATCCTTGTTTTCTCATTTTCTTTTCCTTGGTATCCTTTATTAGTGCAACCCAATCATGTTCTGGAATTAGTCCATGATGCTCATAACCTGACTGGTGACCGATATTAGTCGGTAATTGTCCCACACATATTTCAAGTACTTTCCCGCCATGGTTTGGACCGTCTTTTGGTTCAACACAGGACCAAACAACGTGGTCATGTGGTTCATCAACTCCTTCTTCAAGTCATTGATCTGATATTTATAACCTGTTCTAATTGTTGTTGCAAATAGGGAAAATTCCTTTTCATGCAACTGTTGGTAGAACATGTTATTGCCTACAATGCAATAAAAATTCTGATTAGATATATTGAATGAATATGAAAATATTATTCTTTGAATAAAATCAATGTATTGCAATGGATTGGATGTAATTACCATGGAGTTTTAATCCCTTTACTGACACCAAATCATGGTTCATCTGTAATTCAACTGGTAACTGACCGTTTCTCTTTACTACCACGCCTAGTATCATGGCACTCGAATTACCCTATGATGATTGAGGCACAGGAGTATTAGAACCGACGCTCCTATGTCCATATGGGGTTGTGGTATGCCCCCCACCCACAGTAGGTGTAGAATAAGGGGTATATGGGGAAATTACAGGAGTAGCATGTGCATGAGGAGTACGGGGTGAAACCATAGATGGCTGTATGCTACTCCCAACACCAGGGTCTGTCTGTCTCGTGAATGCCTAAGAAAGCATAATTCATCGAGTCAAGCTCTTGGATTCCCTTACAACAATGTCATATTATTTAAAATAATTGATGTAATAAAATTTTAAAAATCTTACATTGTACTTTGCAATGCGGTCCATCAAGAAGCTGCCTCTCCTTTCATTTTTAGTAGTTTCTTCTGCATACCACAATTTAGCTAGTTCATCGGCCATTATTTTAACATTTTTTCTGAGAGCTTCCAAAGGGTCATCAACTTTTGATATCTCCTTGTCAGCCTCATCAGGATCAGGCATTGACATGGGAGCCTACAAATAATCATATCATATAAGTATGATAATCTATGTAACAAGGATCTCCATGGTGGTATAAAAGAGAACAATGTGGAATACAATAACGAAAAATAAATGACCATATATATATATACACTTCCCATCATCGATGCCTTTCCCTTTTCCCTGATCTTCCTATAACATAAACCATGATTTTTTAAGCATAAATACAAAGATGATTTGTTAACGACATAAAGCATATGTAATGAAAAATAATGAATAAACAATATACATTCTTTTTAGTAAATCATGGACATGATTGTTAAGCCATACTTACCTAATTCCTAGATTCTGTTCAAATGATAATTGAGCAACAAATTCTTGCCAGTGGGTATTGATATTATTGCATTGACCACAACTTTGTTATCCTCACCCTCAACAAAAAGACAATTGGGTAGTTTGTTTGGGCTTCCAGGACAAGTATTGCTTGTAAACCTAGCAACATTTCCATTGTCTTTGGGTCTTCCATCTCTATATATGGAAAATCATTTATGTTGATTGTTTTCTTTCATTTCATTATAATTTGCACAAATTCCATATATACAGATACTCATTAGATACCTTGTTAGCCTACCCCAAGCTGTGTAATCATACTTGGCCAACATATTCCATCTGTTCCACTTCACTATTATATGAAACGTTCACACCGTCATTTTAAAGAGCCCCAAACCATGTAATGTAGATGGAGAAATTCGATATGTTCTTCCATCAATAGTGAAATCAATGTTTAATTCAAGAAGTGGGTTCGGTTCCCAATTCTTCAAATAATGCCTGCACTTTAATGGAACTTCCTTTCCTTAGGAAGACTCCTTCAACAGAAATACATCCATACTATTTTGAATTTTCTTCTAACATTGCTACCTCTAGTTGATCTTGATGTACTGCTTGTCACTTTCCCTTATTCAACATGTTCAGGACAACCATCGCTATCTGAAGATAGATTAGACATATATCTATTGGTTGTTCCTATAATTAACGTAAAAAATTTGGTAATGTTCCAATCATACGATTTCGATAGAAAAAGTAGAAATTAAAGTAATGTACATAATTCACATAGTCAAGTTTCATCAATTGCAAATGATCCCCATATTTGTGCAAAAACATCCATTTTAGAGCCCCCGTATTACAATTCAATGCCTTAATAATTTCCCAATAGCATATGAATATTCATTCATTCTCTAATTCCCATGATTTATCCCATTACCATGGTTAAAACCTTGATACTAGCCCTGATGCACAAAAAATCACATTGATTCACCCATATCCCTATTGAATGACAATGATCCCCCTTTAAGAGGACATGTTATGTTGTTTATGGAATTATTTATGGTCCTCGATCCTTTCCCTTATCCATGTCTAATTCCTTAAGACCCATCCCTAGCATGCAAGACCTTATAATGGTAACCCATATCCCACTTGGAGGCCAAAGATCACCTCTAAAGGGCACGTGTCTTGGTTTGAGATCATGTTCATGGCCAATAATCCATAGAGATCCATTTATGGCATAAGGCCCTTGTCATCCGATCTTGACTATGGTCAACATGTTAAGACCCATCACCTACACTAAAAAAATTGATCGCATTCACATCCCATTTTGTTAAAAATGTCTATGTTGTGGCTCCAGGACTTGATCACAACCAATTAGTTATGGTATTAATTGAGTAAGGTAGAGAGGCCTTACAAAGGTTCACAAGTGTTTAGGTAGGATTTTGGTACTAAGTGAAATGTACACAATTCAATAGGTTTCAAATCATGGAGCTCATGTTAATGTTCGATGCATAGGTATGTGTTTCACATTTATTGTAGGCACTCTCTTTGCCTCGATTATATGAAAATGTTTGTATTGGGCAATGTTAATGAAATGATGTCTATTGGTTTCAAGCACTAGATCTATGATATTTTCAGCTACTCCCTCCAAAAATTTGGATGGTGTTTTCTTTACTACAATACTAAGATAGGATGTAAAGATTAAAGTTGCCCAAGGTTTTATGAATTTCATAGAATACATAATTTGTAACCATGGTTTAGAAAATACAACAACATTATCCTTAAGCATTATATCCTTTAATGGACCCTATAATGACACTCATTGAATCTTTATAGTATTATTGGTGAATACTCATAGTGGTATTAGGATAAATAAGGAGGATCACATGAAATACATCATGATGCCGAAGCTAAATAAGAAACTATAGGAAAGATGGAGGAGTCCATGCCTACTACTCTGTTGTTATAACATCATTAAGAACTTGATAGGTCTAATAGAGATCAAATTGATAGTATAGTTATTCCTCTACTCTCCCAAAATAGCTTAGATTATACTACAAAGACATAAGGCAAGAGAAGGTATTTTCATTGGTTTGATGATTCAACTACAAATATGAAATACACTAGTAAGAACAATGCTAATGGGAATATTAGGTCATTGCTTTGATGGGTGAACATATCTTGTGCATGAAAAACATAAATGTTGATGCATATCTATATGTGATAGGAGGAACCATATGTGGACCTTAAATTGTTTTCTATGGAAGGATGAAAATCCTCCTTCATGTATTGATCACATCCACAACTTGTGAACCTCGAGTCTAAGACCTTGGCTCACAAGGATAACTCACTAAACTACTGATGTATATCCATTTCCAATTACGTGAGGAATAAAACCTTGAGATTCCATGATAAAACATATGGTCACGTGTTGTCCAATAATAAATGGAATTCATTAGATAATTAAAGAGAGATAATGACAGACATATCCAAATAAATTTCATGTTTCTTCCTCTACTTTAGTGATTGCAAGAGCCCCAAAGGAATCCACAAAATTTTCATGCTTATCCCTACACCTTGGTGATTGCAAGAGCTCCTTAACCCCCTGGCCTTCCATAGTACATGCAAATAAAATATTAGGTTTGATATAGAAAAAAATTAGGAAGCGAACCATATGTAAATATGGGCATGTTGAGGTGTCCATAAACCTTTTATAACCAAATTTGAGTAGAGATTAAGCAAGCCTTTTGAGGGTTTCGATGTCTTCACTCCTATTTAGAATTATAGGCTCTCCCACTTGATGGAGAAGGTATTTGAGTATACATATCTAAGATGACATTCACCAAGAGAAAGGTCAATGATGGGATTCAATACACAGACCTCTTAACTATTTTTTCATAGGGACACAACATAACATGTAAACTGACTAGAGAATAGAAGGATTCTAGAAATTAATTACCCAATTTACCACTTGTATGCATGACTAAGAGAAAAAAATCATATATTTGGAAGAACCCATGTTAATCATTATAATAACCCTCCAATTTGGAAATTATATTTTCAATTCAAGCTAAATTCCAAATTAATGATGAATGGTTCATTAAGGCCAACAATAAGCTCAATAAAATTTCCTTGCTGAAGTCTTGGAGGGACCAAGGAAAAAAAAAAGTCATCTTCCGCAAGATTTTACAAAGCTTCCTATTCTAAAAGGATATATCAAATTCTCATTTCCTTCATCCACATATTGTATGTAAAGAGGGATGACAATGTATTTAAGGATTCATGGATGCCCCTGATCTCTATATTGCTTATCATGGCATAATATTCTACTAGGGCGCTATCTTGTCTACAAATATGAATTTGGACATCAAAGCATCCCAAGATACTAAAGACAATTCAAGTTCAGATTTTTATATGTCTCCATATCAATTAATGATGCAATATGTGGCAAACAATATTTCCCAGGAATGAATTGGAGATGGCTTCCAAGAGAACCTCTGTTACATGTTTATTGTGAGATCCTCTAGGAACGCAAGTGTAGGAATAACTATCATATTATTTTTTGGGGGGGCATATTCAGTACCAAGTTATTCAAGGTGCACCCCTTTTCCAAATCGATAAGCGGTAATGACTATCATACAATGTTTTGGGGGCATTTTCAATACTAAGTTATCCAGGGTACATCCTTTTGCCAAATCGATGAGAATATTCAAGCATTAAAGGCCAAGATACCCATCACACAATAGAGTTATGGATTGATTGTTGAATGAGTTTATAGTGTGAAGGGACTATGTTGAGAGTTTTTTTTATGAGAGAAGACTATGGTTACAGAAACCAAATCCATAAAAAACGTTTTCAACTGAAACATTGGAAATTTTTCCAGAGAAATCCGTGGATAAATTCCAGGGTACTCACCGATTTGGGAGGCATTATGTCCTCTGTGGCTATGATCGAAAACTTACAATTCCTTTGTGACCTCCTCAGTGACCTCTCCGACCTCCTCTGTGGCCTCCTCTACAACCTTTGGGCTTGTTCGTGGGTAGGCTGGTAAGTAATCTCTGGGATTGGTTCGTGGGTGAGATGGTAAGTGAATATATCTCTTGGCATGCGGGAGGAGAGGTAGGTGGTGCATGCTTTGAAATGTTTTGTGTTTTTTTATGTTTATTGTTTATTATTTTTTATGTATTATTATTATTTTTAATTATATTTAATATTTAATATTTATGTATTATTTACTATTTATTTATATATACGTATTTGATTATATATATATGTATGTATGCAATTATATATCTATATCTCTCTATATATATATTGATTTTTTTTGTAGAATATCCTTGACTTGCGGGAGTGGCCTTTGGTCTAAGAAACCATGACCCAGGGGAATATAAGCCATCAAATCACCCAGTGATCGTACCCGACCTAGGACACACCAATCCTCAACTGGTTGGATTTTGGATGTCTCCTCCCAACTAGCTCACCCATAAGGGGAATTGAAATTGGGTCGCCCTGCTAATGATACCCACACCTTAACCAGATGAGCCAGTGAGATTTGACTTGAAAAATAAATTTTAATTTAAAATGAAGAATATGATTAAATTTGATAATAAATTTTGATTAAAAAAATATTAAAAATGATATGACGATGTCAGTGATGATGACGCTGAAGACATTGGTGCCGATGAAAATCATCATCCTCACCAAAACCACCATACTAATCATTGTCATCATCATGATAATAATAATAATAATAATAATCATCATCATCATCATAAGATCATCATCGTCATCATAAGCATAATAATAATAAGAACATCATCATCATCATAAGCATCATCATCATCATCATCATCATTATCATTGTCAATAATCATCATCATCATTGTGTGGTAGCCACAACGGATCCCATCTAATCCAGGTAAGATGGGAGCCCCATTTCAATCTCATTTGCAGATAGCTATTTTATTTATTTTGGTTTTCAGAGTTATTGGATCAATGGTTCAAAGCCTTGTTCAAATACAACTTAATCATGATTTTGAAGACTATAATTTCAAGCAAATCAAGTTTTACGCACTTAATCAACTTGTTGGTTTGCTTTAGCAAAAATTGTGAAAGTCAGAAGTTAGGGAAAAATTTAGCAAGATTGGTTTAAAGTATCCCGACTCCCAAATTTCTCCCTCTAGATTTTATGGAAGTAGGAAGTCGGGACATATTTACCTCCAAATAAGTTTACATTCCCCGACTCCCGACCTTCGACCTCTCAAGGCCAATATAGTTGCGAAAGTCGAAATTTCGGATGGTTAAGTCTTTTAAAATTCTCATCCCCGACTCTTGACTACCGACTTTTCTATGACCAAAATATCGACAATCGACAGAATTTTATGTTGAAAACGTTATTAATCCCCGACTCTCGACTCTTGAATCTACAACACCTACAAGGAAGAAGTCGACAGCCGACTCAATTTTGGATTCCTGCGTGTTATTCACCTCGACTCCCGACTCTCTGTTAGTTTTTCAGAGCTTTCAATCTGATCTAGGATCTTAACTGAGAGAATAACATGTACAACATATCTACAGCATATCAATCATGGACACAATAATACAAGCACACAGGAGACACAGAGATTCACCGGGGAAAACCAAGAAGGTGAAAAACCCCACAACTTCCTCAAAGATAGATAGAGCAATGATACAACCAAAGTACAACCAAAGTACAAGAGATAGTATTCTCCTAGCAGCTAATCCTCCTCCTCACATGTGCGCCACTTTTCAAGTGATGGAAGAGTGAGTAATGAGATATCCAAATAGAGATCTCCCGATCTCTATTTATACTTGTCCTGTCTTGCCCAATAAACTAATGGGGCCGACTTGTCTAGCTTAGCCTAATAACCCATGGTTAACTTAATTAGAGCCAACCCACACATGGTGGTCTAATAACCCATTGGCAAGTTACGACACTTGCGACACTTGTCAATACAAATGACGACACTTCCTTATAGAGGAATAACACATCTCTATAGGAGTACAATATACATAGATGAAATACATAGGTGAAATACATTCCAAAGTTACATATACATCAACAAATACATTCCAAAGTTACATATACATCAACACTCCCGACTGTTTCAAAGTCTAGGATGTGGAAGTCGGAATTTGATCAGTTTTCTACCAGAATGCACAAGTCATCCCCGACTCCCGACTCCCAATTTTTGTGGGACCCCCTTTAGTCACCAAGTTAATTCACAGGTTGGACCTCAATCTCTTTACACGCTCCAAATTTATTGAGCTATGTGTCAACCAATCAAATCGATTTTTGGTTTAAAACTTAACTGTTGGTTTTTTTGGTCACCTACCCTAATTAATGCATAATAAAAGATTATGTAACTTAATCCTTACTTAATCAAAATTTGAATTTTTTTGTCATTACCGCATAGTAATTTCCTGCTTAAGCACCCCTGTAATTTGGCACTCTGTATTCGATCTTTCTTCGCTTAGTTGGATCGCTCTATTTGATTTACAGGTATCATTTAGTTGGTATTAGTCAGATTGATTTTTATACATTTCCAAGTTACTTTTCGTAGTCTCACTCTTTCCAAAATGGCGAAGAGAACCAGGTCTAAGACCGCAGCTGAGGAATTGAAGTTCAAGGACCTACTTAGGGTTCTATTCTGACACATATGCAAGAGTTTCAGATACCCTATATCTGGATTGGGAAAGAATCTACAACATTTTCGACCGGGATGACTTCTCTGAGTTCAAAGACGATGCCCCACTGTACTAGAATATCAACAACTCACAACTGCATGCAATCGTTGCACAACCCGCAGTTATGCCATTCACATACCTCGTGAAGTGGATGATAGATTATGCAAATATTGTGATAAGCACTTCCAGGGACGTTGGTCAAATTTTTTATGCTTCCTTCAAGTTGGATACCTTTGTCAGGATCTACAATTTGAAAACTCCCTAGAAGCTGCTCACACAGGATTTAATCCGAGCATTTGAGACAAAATATGAACTAGATTTACTTTTAAAATCCTATATGGTTGACCCAGACACATTTGTCCTCATACCTAATAGGTAGTATCCCATTTCTCTACTCAAGGAGCCCTACAAATTGCTGGTGGCTATGATTTGCAAGTTCTATGGAGACGAGGCGTGCCGGTATTTCAAACTGGAATGCCCCCCCTTGGATCACTACATCACTGTTACCGATAAGATTTTCATCTGGGCCCAAATATTTTCTGTTACATTTCGAGATGCAATTTCCACAGTACAAAAGACCCCAGCAGTGAAAAAGGCCATGTTTTTCATGTTAACCTATATGATGGATATCATGTCCACATATTTTTCCTATTCTACACTGGAATGGAATTGGATCAGTGAGAAACCCCATATTCACATCTATTGTTTAATTCTATGTGAAGATAATTATGCCCCAACATCTACGATATTTGTGACAATTTCATCTTTGCGGCTTATTATGCCATTTTCAAAAGGGCCGCTCCCAGGATTTATGACGATGCCATTTCCCTAGTTTCCAGTATGGGATATTGGTACGTGGGAGAGAATTTCACTTACATTAGGATTTGGGGAAGCAAGTCAGTTCACCTTCATCCTAGGGTGGTCCTGGACATGATGGTTCTCTCAGATGTATCCTTCCAGACTGTATATGAGGGAGGTCATGGCCAGTGCAATTCCTCGAAGAGGAGGGCATGGCCTAATTTTCCACTATAGATTGGATGTTTGGTTATTTCAAACAAAACCCATGGCATCACCTTAGTGAAAGAATTGGATTGGCTTAAGCTAGGGTTTGATTGAAAGAGAATGCATGACCCAAAGGGTCTTATAGAGGAACATTTAGTTTAGGCTCATCTAAAGAATTCTTATGTTCATGAAGTCCAACCTGATCACTTCATATATCAAAATGCTCATTCCTTCAAGGAAGTGATTACGAGACTTCCTGATGTAGGTCAAAGGATTCTAGTACATGAAGCACAACAACATCAAAAAGTTAGGGTATTGGAAGAAAGAAAGAGGTTCTTCCAACAACAACAAGATGTTGCTAGATAAGCCTTGGAAGCTACCAACAAATCTATCATCCTGAGTTCATATGCATCTCATTACAAATACACAGCAAGAGTTGGACAAGAAAAATGGTAAGCAACCTATAGTGGAACATGGTCCTTCTACCACTCCTCTTCAAAATGTTAATTTGCTTATACAAAAGACCCATGTTCTCCAAAGTAAGTCAACCACTCACACTCAATATGTTTATGATGCTTCCTCTATTTCCAAAATAATTTCTGGTCTTTCTATTAAAACTGAGAAGTCTGCCACATTGGTAGTCGATCCCCCTTTACATACTTCTACTAGTGAGATTATTGATTTAGAGAAAGAAAAACTTGTATAAGTAGTTAACCCAACACCTGTGAATTAAGAACCATCTGAACCATTAGTTGACAATTCTATTCAAAGTGTTAGTGGTAATATCCCTCATTAATCACAAGATACTGGTATGCCATATGTACCTATTGTAGATGATCCTATGCAACAATATGTATCCATCTCACCTCACAATCCATCTACTACACCTAACCCTTCTTCCATAACCACACAAAGTTCTGATCTACCCGTTACCTTTACATTGAATACTCCAGTTGATACCGCCATTGTCCAACAATATACCAGAGCTCATCCCAATCCTCCATTAACTCCAAATATCACTTCTTCACAATTTCAAACCAACACCCAAACTGCTACATTTATTCCTTCCACATTGTCTACCATGTCTTCTTCTTCTCTACATGATCCATTTACTTCTCAGAGTTCATCATAATCTATGGCTGCTACTGTGATTCAAACTGATCCTATTCTTCCAGCTACTAGGCTATTAGCCTCTGCAGTAGAGGATACAACATATTTTGGTGAAGATGCCATGGTATCCCTGGGGGATTATTGTTTTAATAAAAGAAGAAGAGTAATACTTAAAAGGGCACCAAAAAGGACTACCTCAGGGCAAGTACAAGTTGGAATAGCCCCTAATGAGGTCATTTGGAAACAAACCACAAATGATCCATAGAGAGAAGTCATTGATGTTGATGCTACCATGGGAGATTTTGCTGGAGCTAATTTTGACTCTGTCTCCACCTTGAATGCTACACTGGATGAGGAGAAGGAACAAAATTTAGAACTTTAGGCCGAAAAGGATTCCCTTCAACAAAATTTGGAAAAATAGGTTGAAGACTTAAAAGCTCAACATAACTCTGCCTCACCAGCTCACTTAGCAAAAGTAGATTGCTAAGTCAAATCCCTAGGATCAAATTCACTAGCTCACTCAGCAAAAGTAGATTTCTGAAGAGAAAGTACTGGAGCAAGATAATGCTTTAGTTGAACTTAAAGTTCAAATAGAGCAAGTTAAGGAACATGGTCATTTTTTTCTGAATTCTTTAAATTAATTGTCCAAGAATTCAAGGATGAAGCCATTGCTTGTAACACAAAGCTCTAGCAGACTCAAACTTAGTAATTTTTGGGCCTAAACAAAATTCAAGATGACTTCAATGATTTTTAGAGCTTGATAGACCGTCTAGATGACCACATAGATCGAAGAAAGAAGGCACACTCAACTTATGAGAAATTGTGCGAGTGGAAGGATCATATGAAGAATATCCCACAGACCATGCGTCGGCTTGATCAACATAAATTAATGAGAGCCATAATTTCTATCAAGTCCCTGGGACTTGTTTGTGAAGAAGTTGCACAAATGATTGAAAAAGCAGAGAAAATATGTGCTAGGCAATGGATGTTGATAGATAATTATCTTGAGAGTATGGAGATGCATGTTTTTGCTGAGTTAGAAGACTCAGTGCTAGGTAATCTCAGGCTTTCCGAGGTGGAAGATCAAAGGGAGAAAACCTATCAATCCATATGAGATGCCACTCAAATGTACATCTCACTCTTCAGATCCTTCACCATGGTTCTGAATCAGTTGGAGATCACCCTGTAGATTTTTCTGGATTCTTGGTCCAAGATCCGCAACAAGGATATCACATCTTATTTGTGCAAATCCCAGCTGCGACTAGAGCATGTGGATTACCTTGATATTGCACATATGGTAGGTGTATATGCTACATGGAAATATCACATAACTAATCCAGATCAGGGGAATTAGATTGGGATCCCTTAGATGTAGGAAAACGGGCCTCTTTTTTTGGATCTAAGATCCCAGCTGTAATTGTATTTATTTTGGTCTTCGAGGTTATGAAAAGGGGTTATATAGGGACAAGTTAGAGGAGCTCTGATGTAATTTATTTTGTATCAGACTTGTTGGAAAATATTTCTTCCAAAAACTTGATTGTGATTTGTTGCAACCTATTAATGAAAGATGGATCCTGCCTGCAGTTGTTTTTCACATATGCTGAGATAATTTTTTCCTTTCTCATGCTCTTCCTATGTTACATTCAAATTATAAATATCTCACTATTTTGGTTCAATAGAAATTTATAAAAATGTTTTCATTATTAATGTTTTGTGGGTCCCAAGGTAATGTGAATGTTTTCTAATTATCCCTGTTGATTACTTTTTCTTTTGAATCAACAATGTGATGATATGTTTGACTTAATGTTCACTAACTCTTTGGTTACTTCTTAGTTCAGATGCTATGTTTCTGTGATATTAAAGCTGATTTGATTATTTGATGTCTCAGTGATTTTCATCTGAAAGGGGTTTGTGAAATAGGGGGATTTAGCTTTCCTGTTTTGATCATTTATAAAATGTCATCAGTAACATAATTTCATAATTAAACTAATTCCTTTCAAACAGTTGTCTCTGTCTGGAAACAAAAAAAAACTAATTTTCCTCATTAGTATATTAGGACAAATAGAATCAATTGTTTTCTCATCATAAGTCTCCCGTAAGGAGCAAGACAAAAAAAATTAGACAAATCCAACGGAGGATTAAATCCATCGGAAGTGGTCATTTTCAACGAGTGGGAAATAAAGGATCTCTTACACAGAGTTCTTTGAAGTTCCTGTCTCAAATCACTATCCTTAGCATTGACTCCCCAAATATTCTAGCCAACATCGGGGCATCAACAAATGCCACTAGAAGGAGGGACATCTAGAGTTTAATGGCTAAACGCAATTAGAGTAGACATCCTCCAACACATTCTCCAATTGCAACATGTAGTTATACCATCCCACTAGTCACATCCGATCCTACCACTTATCCATAACCTGATATCATCCTTACGCCACATCAACAGTTGACTCAACCCGATACTGGAGCGAATATTCTCACCCCATTCCACGATAATCCTCAGCTCCATGCACATATTGAAAATTCATGAAAAATATTGGCTAGATCATAGTCTAGGATCGCTAGGATCCAAGAACTAGAAGAACGATTATCTCATCGATTCCAAAGCAATTCAACCGATAATACTGATCTTGAGACCGATACAGTACCTCAAACTGGTCCGTGGTTGGAAACCCCAAACCAACAAATTCACGATATATTAATAGGAAATGCCAATCCAAACCCTGCTTTGGATCTAGACGATGCCTTATTCCAATCCGAATACCAAATCAGGAAACCTCATTTCTTGATCACCACAGGCCAATTCTCGGGACAGGTGGTCTAGGGGCACCCCCTTTATCTCATGATTTACCTCCCGAATCACGCCATTCCGATGGTTCTCACGAGAATTCTGACGAATAAGGTGGTGAATATCGATGTATGCCTAATAATCAGAACAGACCTTGGTTGAATCAGGATGCAGTGGATGTTCCATGGCCTCAACACCCTCTTCCAAAGAATCCTAAAAAGTTTTTACCTAAGTATGATCCCGACAAAAAGAAACCAATGGAAGATCACATAAATAAGTTTATGTTGGCTATCCGATTACAAAATGTGGAACATGAGGACATAGTGTATACACTCTTTCCCTACACTTTTCAAGGCAGAGTCTCAACCTGGTATTTCACTCAAGAACCTCAAACTATTAAGTCTTGGGAAGAATTCGAGAAACTCTTTCTTGAAAAATTTGGTGATGATAAGACACCTGAGTATCTGGTCATGGATCTATCTACCATAAAAAAGGAGACCAAGAAAGGATCAAAGATTTCAATCAAAGGTTTTTAACCTCGAAAAACAAAATTCTCTCTTAATCAACGCCAGGCGAAAACTTGATTATAACCTACTATGAAAAATCCCTTCCTATTCCTATAGCTATGTGGGTCAAGTGATATCGCAAAACCACTCTTCAGGAAGTGTTTAGTGAAGCTATCCTAGTTGAGAAAGACATGTTGATCCTTAAAGGAAACCCAGATGCCGATAATGAACAACCCACTTGTTAACACCCAAAAAGTGCTCACTAGCTCATTTCCCTATTCACATGACCCATTTATCCACTTTTTCACCATCAGAGCCTCTGAAACCAACAAAAGGTCACCAAAAGACCTTAGTACACCCCTTTTTCCATTAAAAAAGATTATTTTTCCCCAAAAAGCATAAAAAACCCTCAAAAAGGGTCCAAATTCCCAAAAATATTAAAAAGGGAATTAAAATATTATTTTTATTCAAAAAGGAAAAAGGAGGGAAAAGTACCTAAACCATGTTGGTCAATACCATTTGGTTTCCACAAAACCACAAATGGTATTTCCCACCACCAAAACCTATAAAAAGGTGGTAGGGGCTCCTCATTTATCATCCATCCATTATCTCATCCTTATGCTGCTGAAATCTCCCTTGAGCATTTTAGCCATTGCAAACCACATTGGAGAAGAGACCATTGGAGATTGGAGTTGCTCATCCTTGGAGCTATTCAACCTCACCATTAGAGGTATTAATTCCGCAAGCACTTGCTTGCACCATTCTTTCAATACAAATTCTTTATTTTATATGTTCTTGTTCTTGATTTTAAATTATTTTTGTTATTTGCTTAATATCTTTGCTTAGATCCATGAATAGTCTTGTTTAATTAATTTATTGTTATTTATTTCCATTGAAACTGCTGCTACTAGTTAGCAGGTGCCCATAGCACTAAGCCTAGTTGCAAAACCGGGCCAACAGTTTTTGGCGACTCCGCTTTGGTTTGAACTATAGATCTCTAGTTTTGCCTTTAATCTTAGTTTTTTATGAATTTTTAACCTTTAGATCCATAGATCTGCCATCTTAGACAGCAGATCCATTGCTGCTCTGAGTTTTGGCCCCATAAACAGCCCGAAATTTACAATTTTCAGGTTCGTTTCTCGGTTTCCGTGCACGGCTTCCGCCTCGCGGTTTTTTGCCAGACAGTCGCGCGGTCCATCGCGACTTTTCTGCATTTTTCCGCGCGGTCCATCGCGGCTTTTTGCCAGATAGTCGCGCAGTCCATCGCGACTTTTCAGCGTTTTTCCGCGCTGCACACCGCGGCTTCGCGGCCAATTTCCGCGCTGCCCATCGCGACTGTGCGGCTAAAAACCGCGCGGTCCATCGCGACTGTGCGGCCAAAACCCGTGCGGTCCAACGCGACTGTTCGACAGAAACCCGCGCGGTCCATCGCGGCTTTTCTGTCAAAACCCGCGCAGCTGAATTTTTTCATTCGGCCATCCCGATTTTGAAATTTTTTTTTACTGTACTTTTTGCCCATACCACATTTTTTACAGTATTAAATCCTGCATATTTTACAGCTTTGAAATTTTTTTTTTACTATTTAAAAAGTGCATATCTAGAAATCTTTTTAAAAATTTTCAAGAAAGTGAAAGAAAGACTCATTTTGCATTTTCATCTAGATTCAAATTTTTTCTTGTTTACTTCTTTAAAATCTTGCCCTTAGCAATTTTCCTAAACGAAGAAATCCATTTATTTCTTTTAAAAAGAAGTCTATTATTTGCTTTCATAAATCCAAAAAATCCATTATTTTTTGAGTTATTTTTTGAAAAGCATTTAAATTCCTTTTAGTGAAAAGTCATAAATATTTGCTTTTTATTTTCGAAAAATCCTTTATTTTTTGAAAATTTCCTGTAAAGCATTTAATTTTTTCAAGTTCAGTTTACAACACCTCACGTGCACTCACACGATCACTTAATTGAACTAAGCCTTAAAACGTACCCTAATTTGAACACACTTTTAACCCCACTTGGGGAACACTAAAATAATTCTTGTAGCTAGGTAGTATTGGGGGGATAGGTGTTCCAATAACACCCTCCAGTTCATACATCTGAGACATAGAAGTTGTCCAATTAGGGAGCTAAAATCTCTTAGTACTTTTTGGCGCGGTCACAACCGGTTTGTGGGAAGGCCTCTCCCTTAGGAGGGTTGAAGTCGCGAGGATGGTTCCGGAAGCCTGAGTGGAATACCGAAATCCATTCAGTAACCGAAGGGCTACCATTCGCAGTTCTCGGGATATCCCTGTATTGGGATATTGCGATCAAAGGACCAAACGGCAGATTTACCTTTTCTCGACGCGTCATGAACGGAGTATCCTAGTAGCATGTCTTTAGGATTGATTACCCGATGTCCCTCCCGGTAGGGGGATATCTAGCCGTTGTCTCAACATTCATATTGTCTGACTTGGATTTCATCACCTTGCAGAGGATATCGTCTGTTTGAGTCACAATACTTTTAGATTAGGTGTTTGCATGATTTCAACCTACCTGTGGTCTAGTTACACCTATTTTTTCTAGGAGCCGTTTGCATGTTGGTATTCTGACCAGTTGTTGCATTCCTCCACTTATTGTAGCACAGCTGCTAGAATAAGTGCCTTTTTTGAGGATTGATTTTTTGGCCTGAGAGCCTTCTTTTTTCACTCCCCTTCTTGCACCCTTGGTTGCATTAGGGTTTTGAGTCTTTTATATATATATCACCACCTGATACTTAAACAAAGTTTTTACCCAAACACATTTTCTCGCCATTGAGAATTTTAGACGCTCTCGTCGTCTACAGGGCGAACTCCCAGAGTTTAGTCCACTTGGCTCTCCACGTCACGAACGCAGAGCCTTATCCCTTGATTCGACACATCGTCAATCAATTAGACAGTCATCTGATTCTGACATACCTCACTTCACCTTTGATTTGGAGGTAGAATCCGAAAACCCCACAGAGTTACCACCAACCACCATTATGTCTGGAATACCATTTGATCCACTATTTACAACTACCATAGGTCAAACATCCGCAGACCCTTCTGCTGTAGTATCATCCACGGCAACAACTACCCCCCTGGGTATGCCCAATATGGGTAACACTCCACATTTAGGAATGCCTAACACAGGGCCACCACCTGTCATGGGTATACCCAACATGGGGGTCATACCCCCTTTGGTTTCCACAAACCCCATTCCAGGAATCCCTAGTACGATTCCCAACCCAAGTGCAACCCATGTTGCACTTGGGAGTGCTATCCCAGGAATCCCTAGTGCAATTCCTAACCCAAGTGTAACCCATGTTGCACTTGGAAGCGCTAACCCATACCAGCCCACACCTATGGGAGGGCACATACCTTCCATACCTAGCGTACCTTTAGGCGCTACTGGACCCCTACACCATACCACAATGGCTAGGCATGTCCCCGCCCCAGTTACCACACCTACTAGCCTACCATACATGGCGAGTCTGAACCTGCCAGACTTAGCTAGGCTAACAAATGACCCCATCAGACATGATCCTGCGTGGCCCCATATGCCCACCAAACTTCCCTCTGACATCCCTAAGTTTGAGGGTAAGGCAGGGGAAGACCCCCATAACCATGTCATGTCCTTCCATTTATGGTGTTCCTCCAACTCCATAGTGGACGACTCAATCCGCCTCCGGCTTTTACAACGCACCTTCACTAACTCCGCAGCCAAATGGTATATCGAGCAGCCCCATGGGACGCATGCCACATTTACCTCCCTTGCCTCGACTTTCCTACAATTCTTCCAATTACCTGTCCGCTACAATGCGGGCGTCGAGATCCTACTGTCTTGCAGACAGAATACGGCCACCCACATCACGGACCACATTCATGAGTGGCGTCGCCACCGAAGCCTCTGCAAAATCAAATTAGACGACCGTATCTTCTTAGATTGGTTCCTAAAATCCCTCCTCCCTCTCATTGCGAAGGATGTGGCATCTGAAAGACCCCAGTCTGAAGAGGAGGCCATCCTCAAAGCCCGACAGTTTGATCTCATATACGCCTAATCAGGTTATCTATACACAATCATACCTGACGCCCCACGAGGTGACTCTTCACGTGGTGACGCACCGGGGGCATCACATGCCGCTGATGGCATCATTGGCCAAATCACCCCGCAACCTAAACCTTTCAGCATGGTGAGCACCATGCCCGCCCCAGACCTCTCTAGGGCTACATCCAGTTCCGGAGCAACAACTTCTTATGCTCCAACAAACCAGACCCATCACATTCATGGACCCTCTTGTCCACAACATTGTTATGGGAAAACGCCATCAGCGTATGTACCTCCTACATACTATGCTCAACCTACTACACAGAACCCCATTCAGTTCTCACCACAACCGTTGCAGTACCCACAGCAAACTGCACCAGCTAATCTACAACATCCAATAGCTCAGGGGTACCAACAACCCCAACAGGCAACTGGACCACCTCCAGCTCCACCTGCATACTACCCACCGCAACCTGCTCCCGCACCTGCGGCTCCTCAGAATCCCCCCAATGCTCAAGGGCATGTGTACGCACAACAACATCAGCCCCAATACCAAAATAACCAACGCAACCAGGGTGGGCAACCAAACCGCGGAAGAGGACGTAACCGTGGAAACAACCAAAACCATAACCAAGCTCCACAACCTACCCATCCTCCGCAAAACAATAACGCGGCGCCTGCTCATCAGAATCCTGATCGGCCACCTAAGCAAGCCAAAAATGCTAATCTACGAACAAACCATCCTTGTTCCATTTGCGGTGTCTATGGCCACTATACCCACGCTTGCCCACATCTTAAGCGAGCTCGACAACTATGGACAGATGACGCCCATCGTCAAGGGCAGGAGGCTCCTTAGCCGCCACCCAACCCTCCACCACCTCAACAACAGCCTTTGGTGCTACAAAACCCTTTCCCAACACAAGGAGTGGTGAACACTCAGCCGTTATCCCCCCCACAGGGCAACGTGCAACCACAACAAATCACTTACGCCGCTCCTGATCAACCCATGTTTGATTCAGGCACTCACCACTTATTGATGATGTCCACTGCCGACGTCAACATCCAAACCCGACGGAACCAGTATGGTCCCACCTCCGAGGCTACCCCCGCCGACAAGGATACTAACGCTAATCCCACCGATCAGACGTTACGGATACCACCTCTTCCACTCGATGGTGCCTCTAAAGCACCTCGTTTCCCTCTCCATCGTATCAACAATAACCCCAATGCACGGGCTGCGTCAAATTACAACATCGTAGATGACCTAGCTCAATCTCCCGCAGCCATGTTTGCGTTAGAAGTCTTGAAAAACTGTCCTACGTAGCGCAAGACTTTACTTTCCGCCATTGGGGCGATTGACCCAAATGATTCGAAATTGATGACCTTTGATTTGGACCAGTCCGAACCACGTCTGCCTTCCACCATAGCAGTCCAAGTTTCTGTTTCTATTCGGAATCTTGTCATCCATCGATGTATCATCGACGAGGGTGCTTCCACATGCGTCATGTCCACATTTGTTTGGCAGAAGTTGGGATCCCCTACTCTCCAGCAATCCACCACTGCATTGCGGGCCTATGACGGCCGATCAGCTCAACCTCAAGGTCTACTACCTAAGGTCCCCGTCCAATTGGGTGGGAAAACTGTGCTCATTGACATAGAGGTCATTAACGCCCAGCTCGATTATAACCTTTTACTTGGCCGTAGTTACATGTACGCCATGAAAGCGGTCGCCTCCTCCGTTTTTCGTACCATGATGTTCCCCCATGAGGGACGCGTGGTCAAAATCGACCAACTCACCTACTATGATCCCAATGCCCCGGCAGCACCCAAAAATGTTCTTCCCATGATTGAACAACCCACTTCTAGTGCAGTTACCTCCTTTGTGTCTTCTGTGGGACCCGGACTCTACTCAGACACACCAATGACCTCTACATTCTAGGCCATTCCACCACCGTCACCAGAGACCCATGTCGCAAACCTCTGTACTCTTTCACAGAATGCACAAACACCCGGTAGTCAACCACCATTGGTACCGAGTCACATCGGTGTCACACCCATCCACACCATCCCATTTCTATTTCCTCCTTCGGGGGTAGTAAGCGCCCCGGTTATGGCTACCCTTAGTCTACCCGGGTTAACATTGGGATTACCCGTGTGGTATATTTCACCTCCCGTTCCACCGCCGACACCAAACGTCATCCTCCAACCGGTACAACCTATTGTTACCACAAATCAACCTCCTCCTGGTGTCGCAATCCCTCCGTCGTCAACGAAACCTTCTCCTGGTCTCACGTTTGCTTCGACGTCAACGAATCCCCCTCCATTCGTCAGGCCCACTGGGGGCAGAGGCCCACAACCATACACTGCGGTTCCCCCACCCAAGGCAGTTAAACCTCCCCCCGTATTTCGTGCTCCAAAATGCTCGCTGTGTGATGAGTTAGGCCATCCAACCCATCAGTTCCCACAGTTACCTGCATTGCAGGAACACATGCAAATGCTGGACGACGACCCCAACATCCCGGTGGTCAATCTCGATCCAAACCCCATGCCTCGTGATAAATCACTGCGTACCAACCACCCATGTGCGATATGCGGTATTTACGGCCACTACTCCCACAACTGTCCTAACATCCCAGACTATAGAGCAGCTCTCTACGAGATGAACAATTTGGACCTAGAGACGGCACACCCTACTATCGAGGAGATTTACCCTCCCACATCATCCTCATCCGGATAGATTAACACCATCTACATAATCTCTTCGACTACCACTACCTCATCACTCGATTTGACCACTCAAAGCTCCCGCAATGATGAAGAGGTTCTCGAGACTCCTACTACCTTTGATTATCCTGGGGAAGACATGCACCATCGTCCATACTTCCTCCTGGAAGAGACTTCATCCACCACCGCTACCCAATCCGCGGTTGAGTCCAAGGATTTCCTTCCTACTAAAATCGAATGGTTAACGGATCCCATGGCCGATATTTCTCCCGTCATCCACATTGACATCTCTGACCCACTTGGTGCCCTTCATACCATCACATTAGGAACCTCCCACAGTGAGCATGAGATCGGAGAATACCAACAACTCTTCCAAGAATTCACTGATGTCTTTACTTGGTTAGATACCGAAATGCCTGGCCTTGACCCCACCATTTATACGATCTCCACTGGATACCCCTATGTCCGGTCGGCCCCTTCCATTGATCCCTTTGACACACAGGTTCAACACTTTCAAATCGACCAGGAAACCACATGTCCACAACATGGGGGCAGGCCCAAAACCTTGCCTACTCATCATCATCGTGATCCTCGTCGGAGATACTGGGGGAATCCACCCCACAAAGGGAATCCCCCATCATCATATCATCACTTCAGTATGCCACCACGACCCACAGCCTCATGGTATAACACCCCGCCAGCAGTTGCTCACTGCCCTATTGATCTCTCTCTGAGACAACATCTGCACCACATTGACACCTCTGAGTTAGGGGGCATAATAGATTACCTCGACCCCGGGATAGGGGGCATGATCAATCATTTTGAACCTTCCCCATCATCTCTATCTCAACACCTCAATGAGCCCATCGTCCAAACCAACACATATGTGATCCACAATCACAAACCCCATGCACATAGCATGGGGGCAGGTCATTAACCCTGCTCACTTTTTCATATTCGTGATCTCAACCATTTTTGAGGTCACGTGTCACTTGTTTATTTGAGTTGATTTTATACACATAGTATTTCCCCCCGCGGGTCATCATTTCCCCCCACCACTGCATCATTGGCTGGGTGGGATCACCTTTATTTGTAGCAATTTTTTAACCTAGTTATTTGCTTTGACCATTCCAAAGTCCTTATGACCTCCGTTTTTCACACCATTTGCACTGCCGGATCCAGTTTTCTACACTGATGACGATGCTTGAGACCTTTTCTCTCCCTCATCAATCCGTTTTTGTTCGGTATAATTTTATCCCTTTTTCGGGCCGAGCAACCCCTTTTACGAAAAAGGCACTTAGGGAGTTTCTGTTAAGCTCTTTTCTGACTCCTAAAACAATGAAAAGATCGCCGAGCAATCTTGCTTCCTTTCATGCTCGCTAAACGTATCTGAAAGGGCGTCTACCTGGTATAAGTTTACCCCTTTTCCGGACCTTGTAGCCTAATTACGAAAAATGTATACTCTAGTCACATCGGCTAGAAGAGTTCTCCATCCGCATCATTTTATCCTTTTTCGGGCCTTGGAGACTAAACTTATGAAAAAGAAACACCAACAGAGTCCACTTACCGTTTTCAGACTCTCTAAACATGAAAGCAACCATGAGCATGAGCCGTCCTGGGCTCACAAAATCCACAGGACCGTACCATTTCAGAGCACACTTTTATCCCTTCTTGGAGCTCATTAAAACTACGAAGAAGGAATCAATGGTGCCTCTTGGCGCCACGACAGATCACATCTACTCATATGGCAGCTTCCCTATTTTGGTCCCCTTTGTTCAGAATATTCTGCAGTATGTCACCTTGATAATCCCTCGACAGCACCTATCAGCTCGTCCTCCCCCCCAGAGTCAGTATATACCATTCAGTCAAAGCAATGATCCCCACACCTACAAGTCAGTTCCTTACGCTGCCAGGTCAACCTTGTCATCATGCTCTGAACAAAGGAAGTTTGAGTCTACCTATGGATACAACCAGTTACATTTTTTCTATCGATATCCGGGTTGCGTATGGCGACAGTATTCCAGATGGCTCACAGTCATTGCGTCCATACAGATGTTGGACACCTTCAGGTTCAGCAGTTCAACAGTTATTCCAGTGTATCAGTTATTGAGATCAGCCATGATCATGAGTATATCCCACAATAATGTCCCCTCTGGACCATTATGATGTACCAGTATATTTCTTTACGTATTAGATCCCCCTTCTTGGGACTAATTGTTTTGTATATGTCTTGATACGAGCATGGTAATGCCCGCCTCGTCCTTTATCAGAGATTATACCTCATTCATATTGAGGCCATGTAATATTTTTTGTTTTTGCAGCTTCCAAGGGCCGTGGCTCCAGTCTCCAACCGGTCTCTTCTCTCCCCTAAAACCCCAGAAAAAGACAAATGAACTATGATGTCTATCGGCCATACGATGAGCTCCTGCCCTCACACATCAGGGGGCAATCTGTTAACACCCAAAAAGTGCTCACTAGCTCATTTCCCTATTCACATGACCCATTTATCCACTTTTTCACCATCAGAGCCTCTGAAACCAACAAAAGGTCACCAAAAGACCTTAGTACACCCCTTTTTCCATTAAAAAAGATTATTTTTCCCAAAAAAGCATAAAAAACCCTCAAAAAGGGTCCAAATTCCCAAAAATATTAAAAAGGGAATTAAAATATTATTTTTATTCAAAAAGGAAAAAGGAGGGAAAAGTACCTAAACCATGTTGGTCAATACCATTTGGTTTCCACAAAACCACAAATGGTATTTCCCACCACCAAAACCTATAAAAAGGTGGTAGGGGCTCCTCATTTATCATCTATCCATTATCTCATCCTTATGCTGCTGAAATCTCCCTTGAGCATTTTAGCCATTGCAAACCACATTGGAGAAGAGACCATTGGAGATTGGAGTTGCTCATCCTTGGAGCTATTCAACCTCACCATTAGAGGTATTAATTCCGCAAGCACTTGCTTGCACCATTCTTTCAATACAAATTCTTTATTTTATATGTTCTTGTTCTTGATTTTAAATTATTTTTGTTATTTGCTTAATATCTTTGCTTAGATCCATGAATAGTCTTGTTTAATTAATTTATTGTTATTTATTTCCATTGAAACTGCTGCTACTAGTTAGCAGGTGCCCATAGCACTAAGCCTGGTTGCAAAACCGGGCCAACACCACTACTTTCCGCAAGAAACATGGACCACCTCCTAAACCTTCTATCCATAAAAGGATTAGGGGGAATTAGATATGGAGAACCTCCAAAAAGTGTTACAACAAGTATCTAATGAAGTTATTGACCTTAAGAAAAATGTGAATGAAAGTTCTCAAAATATATGTTTCTACAGGAATCCCTACAAAAGGCCATATGGGCCAACACAGAATCAGAACATGCCCCCCTCTGAGGGATTAAGCATTGAAGATCTAGCATATGTTCTTAGAGTTGTGATTAATGAGTCTCAACCCCCTACTAAGGAAGGTGAAAGTAGTTTGCATATAATCAACAACTTCATGATGGATATCCCGATGGACAAAACTCTCAAGATACTATCAACTATTTTTCTGAACTTCCTGAAATTTTTCAGATGATGAATTTGAGATGATCTATGCCATGCAACACACGTATAATACCTATAGAAAAGCACAATTGGCTCAAGATTCCCCATCCATATCCAATCCGAGTAAGAATGCATCTGCAAACCCTAAAGCCAATTCACCCAGGGAAAATATAATGCTTGACATGGATTATGACCCTATTGAAGACCTCAAGAAAACCCACACTAACATTTCGCTGTTTGATTTAATGAAGATCCCTACAATCCACGAGAAAATTCTTAAAATTTTTACATCTAGTGATGCAACAGGCCATAACACTTTTGAAACCCCTATCACTCAGAGCAATCAACAGTCATTTACTTCTCCTCCTATAGGAAAGAAATTAAAGATTTCTCCGTTTCTATTATCATTCAAAATATTCAACATAAATGTGCATAACTTCATGATCGACTCATGAGCCTCATCTAATGTGATGCCTCTCTGTGTGTGTAAGAAACTGAATGCGCAACTCGAACCATCACCAAATCAAATTGTCCAGTTAGATCGATCTAAAGTTAAAGTGGCGGGAGAGTTGAAAAGTGTCCTAATCAAGTTATCGTTAGATCCTCGGATACAACAAACCATCGATATTGTTGTAGCTGATGTCTCATAATCCTATGGGATTTGGTTGAGCCGAGATTGGTCCTAGAATCTTAAAGTCTACTTTACCATGGATTGGTCTCACCTGTGGCTTCCTTATAATGGTAAACCTAATAATATCAGGATTGATAGGGAACCCTATCTTAAGCAAACATTCATAGATTTGAATGATCCAAGCGAACCTGCCTCAGTCCCTGTCCCTAATTTTGGAAACTATACTATGGATACATTTTTTGGATATTTACCAGCCGATATATCGCCATACACTTAGTCTGATATCAAATCAGAGGTAATCCACTTTACACGGATAGAGTCATCGCAAACCATGGTACATAATGTATATAATGTAAATACTAATTTTCATTTAGATAAGACTTGTTGGAATTTGTTTTTTGATGGTTCCAGATCCAAGGAGGGAGCTGGAGTTGGGTGTGTTTTAATCAATCCAATAGGAAACAAAATTTTGATAGCTTGTAGAGTAGAATTTGAATGCACAAATAATGTAGCTGAGTATGAGGAACTGATTCAAGGTTTAAAGAAGGTGATTTATTTAAATGCAAAGGTCATTAAGGTTTATGGAGACTCGGAAATAACTGTATTCCAAGTTAGGAATGCAATTCATTGCATTTAAGCTCATTTAAAAAATTACCAATGTGAGGTTTCGGATTTGATCAATTATTTTGAATCTTTTAATATCAATTCCGTACCTAGGTCCCAGAACCTTGATGTAGATCTTCTGGATAACGTCTCCTCTAAACTCATTCCCGCAGAAGGATTTGCGCCTGATGCATTTTCTGTAGAATTGATGTACAGACCGTCCATTCCTGATAATATCACTAATTGGAAAGTATTCAATGATGATCGACATATATTAGACTTCCTCACATCACATGATACGTTTAAAGATGTTTCTATTGATGAGGAAAGTCATGACCAGTCCCTGTCTTCTCATCGGAATCCTATCCGGTCTACCTCCGATATCCAATCACCTGTTCCTCTTATGCTTAAGTCCATCATTAGACTAGAATTTTTTTAAGATCCACAGGACAAGTTCAAGAAATTTACCAATTGAAAAACTAATAGTTCTTGTATGAATTATCAGATAATGAATTTAGGAACTGGGCACAATCCTCACTGTATTAATCTTGGCACATAATGTTCCCCTACTGAATAAGTTACGTTTATCAAATTATTTAAAGAGTTTAAGGACCTATATTTTTGGACCTACGCTAATATCAAAATGTTTGATACAAATATTATGCAACACAACATAGACATGAAGCCCGATACTAAACCTTATTAGCAGAATTTGAGGAAAATGCACCCAAGTTTAGAATGCGCGATTAAAAAGTAACTTGAGAAGATCCTTTCAACCATAATTATATTTCCAATTAGACATACCCAATGGTTTCAAATATTGTTACGGCATGGAAAAATAACAGAGATATACTTCTCTCTGTTTATTTCCATAATCTCAACAAGGCCTCCCAAAAAGAAAATTATCCAGTACCTTCAATGGAACATATACTATAGAAGGTATCAGGATCTGAAATGTTTTCGTTGTTGGATGGTTTTTCTAGATACAATCATGTATTTGCATCACAACCTGATCAATTGAAATTAAATTTAGGACCCCATGGGGCACGTTTGCTTACAGGAAGAGTCCTTTTGGATTAATCAATGCAAGTGCTACTTTTTAGAGGGTGATGGATATATCTTTCAGGGGTTTGATCCATAATTGTGTTGTAATTTAATTGGATGATGTCACATTTTTTTTCTAAAAGAAGATTTTATCACCTTACACAGAGTCAGGCAAGTTCTCGAACGATGCAAAAAATATGGTATCTCACTCAATCCCAAGAAGTCCATTTTTGCTTTGGCAAAAGGTAAGTTACTTGGGCTCGTGGTTTCTAAATATGGAATAATGATTGATCTAGAATGAACCCAAGCCATCTCCCAGTTGAATTTTCCTGGTACAAAGAAAGCTATCCAATATTTTTTAGGAAAAAATAATTTTGTTAGGAGATTCATTCCTAGTTTTGCTCAAATTGTTAAACCATTGAAGGATATGATTAAAAAGGATGCAACATTTATATGAGGTGACTTGCAGAAAGAATATTTTTGTAGAATTAGGGAAGCAATTGCATAAGCACCTGCATTAATGTCTCTTGATTTTTAAAATTATTTTCTTTTATATTCATTTGCTACTGATATTTCATATGTTGCAGTCCTTACACAATGTAATACTGAGGGTGATGAGATTGCGATATCCTTCATGAGCTCAACCTTCAAGGGAGCATAAGTTAGTTATTTGTAAGTGGATAAACAAGCCTACGCAGTCTACAATGTTGTAAATCACTTCAGGCCCTATCTACTGAAATCTTGAACGAAAGTCATGGTTCAATACCTAGTAGTTTAGAACATTTTGATTTAGAAAGAGCTGGGGGAGAAGCGCACACATTGGAAGACAACATTACATGAGTACGATATGGAAATAAGACCTACTAAGATTGTTTGTGGACAAGGATTGTGCAAATTAGCGGCACAGTTAGCTAGCAAAACACAAGAGAACAATGAAGAACATGTTGAAGATGACCATATGTGTCTCATCTCTATACCTGCAGACTCCTTGTATGAATATATTAAGTTTTTATTGACTCACGGGTATGGTCCTCTCAACCTAGAACTGAAGAAAAGGAGAGCTCTCAGTTTGAAATCCACTCCTTATTTTCTAGTTGATAATGTTATGTATTGAAAAAGATTTGATGGAGTTTTATTAAGATGTGTTGAGAAGAATGATGCTAAAAAAAATTAACATAGATTCTCGCAGGACCTGCTGGCAGTCATTATGGAGGGGAGACCACGACACAAAAAATAACGAGGGCTGGGTATTATTGGCTGAACCTGTTCAAAGATGCACATGATTTTTCTCGTAAGTGTGAAGATTGTCAAAAGGTTGCTTGAAGGATTAAGAAACCTGTCGTTCCACTTCAGGTAGTTTCCATGGAAGCTCCATTCCAGCAATGGGGTTTGGATATCGAGGTTCCAATCAATGCCCCGTCCTCCCTACAACACAAGTATATAATCAATTCTATGGAGTATTTTACCATATGGGTGGAAGCGATTCCACTCAAAGTGGTTAACACCATCCATGTGATTTCTTTCCTTGAGAAATATATAGTAACCAGGATTGGTGTACCTGAATTTTTAGTTTTTGATAATGAATCCTACTTTTATTAGTTGGATCTTACTCAATATCCATTGGATAAAGGTATCAAAATAAAGTATTCAACCAACTACTACCATTAGGGGAATGGATTGTCTGAATCCACCAATAAGATCCTTATCAAAATCCTAAAAAAAATATAGCAAGTAACCACAAAAATTGGCACACCCAACTGTTCAACGCTTTGTGGGAGGATATGGTAACTCCTAAAGCCGCCCTTGGAAATTCACCTTACTGCCTTGTGCATGGAAAATGGGCTATTATTCCTCCTAATATCCTCCTACCTTAACCCTAGTTATCCAAATTTATTTAGGAGGATGATTGTTCTCCCTTGGAACATAGGATTAATGAACTTCTCCATTTGGAAGAAAAAGGAGAGAAATCTATTACAAAATTTCATCAACATCAACAACTGGTTAAACGATGGTTTGATAAGAAATAATATTCCCAAAGAGAATTTCAAGTAGGCGACCTAGTTCTCAAGTGGGATAAACCTCACGAAGACAAAGGTGAACATACAAAATTTCACCGACTTTGGCTAGGACCATTCATTATTTCTAAAAAATTAGGTCCTGACACTTTTCGTTTGCAAACACTAGAAGGATCTCTTGAGCCTTATCCAGTGAATGCCCAAGTATTAAAGAGGTATTTTGCTTAGTGAATTTGTTCACTAGACCTATACACAGTGTATTTTTTCTACTAATTGGTGTGCTTTGTTTTTTTATTGTACATTTTTTCTTTTCCAAAATAAGTGGCCCATTTTTCTCATTGGGGATACCCTTTTTCTCAAAGGTCAAAAGAATACAAGCATGTTTTCACAAGTTATCTAAAATATTAACTTCCAGTGACTTTTTCTCTTATAGGTCATTTATCTGGAAAGCCTCTAAAGTATCTTGACTAGGTACTTGTTATCAGAATGATCGGGGAAGGGTAACATGTTTGTTAGTTTAAAATATCAATGGAGTTTGGGTTACTGTAGGTAGAATTCCATTTGATAAGAATGACCTCGATTGGTATGAGTCTAATTTTCTCGACAATACATCTCTAAATCCTTTACGTCATTCCTTGATATTAAGGAGCATAAGGAATTGATTCCCCATTCACTCAATATTTAATCACAACTATAACCCATATATATTGTGAATGACTGCAAAATGAGGGGTCTCATTGTGGTAGAGAATTCATCCTACGGATAGGTAGACTCTCTCATGGACATTACTAAGCCCCTAGACACTTAATCCATGACATAAAGGAAACAAATAGACACTATAGTCCTTGTAGATCTTTCTCACACATCAGCTAACAAGCTATGGAAAGACAAATAGAGTAGATGGTGTTCCTTACTTTGATGGTTGTCCTCACCGCTCCTAAGTTGCTCCAGCTCCAGCCTTTGATCATGGACTTATGAACCTGTTCACAAAGGAAAGACAATACCTTCTCCAAAGAAATATATGTATAAACAAAGATCTAACTATAAAAACATAGACAATTTCATAAATTAATCTTTAAGACATGAAAATGTGAGGAATAGGAAAAGTTATATTAATGATAAGAAATCCAAAAGACGCTGATTACCATGTTATACCTTGATGTCCAAAGTAGCAGCACCTCCTTCCAAGCTCTCCAACAACACCCTTGCAAGACTCATAGGATCATAAGTTTGGTGTTTCCAAGATCACCCCTTAGCTCATGGATGGTCCTCCTTAAGTAGGATTTGCGAAGGCCAACCACTAGGAGAAAATGATGGATCTAAGTGAATAATATGTGGATCAAGGATCTAAACCATGCCAAGGAGGGAATGTAAGATGGGATTAAAAGGGGCACCTCATCCCAAGAAAATATCGATGAGATCAAAGATCCAAAATCAAAGGGATAAGCCTAAACCAAAATTTTTGCTCCCCTATAACTAAGCAAAGCACAAAAATATTGCAATTTTCACTCCCCCATACGCATGCAGGGCGCGAAAATATTGAAATTGTTGCTCCCCCATAGGCATGTAGGGTGCGAAAATTCCAGTAAGCTAATTTTTGGAGGTGGTTAAGGTGGGTTTCAACCCCTTGATTGTTGGATTTGCTTCCAAATGTGACTAGGGAAGGGATCAACATTAGAATGAAGGGTCCTAACACACTTAGGAGGCATAAACATCATGTTTTCCATGGTGGTGAAACATGTAGATCCTCACTTAAACATGGTGTAGCAATTTGAGGTATAACAGATTCCCCCTAAAGTGTGAGGTCAGAAGGAATATGAGGGACGAAACACTTTACCAATAATAAGTTTTCAAGGATGACTGAAGGAGAACTGGAGTAGAGCTGCAAGAAAATACCAACAATATGTCTAATGACCCCGAGGCGGGCATGCCCATGCTTGGAAAAACTGACTCAAAGCATGGCTGCAGACCAATACATTGTAGATCCATGATAGTATTGACTTAACAATGACTGAAGACAAATCATGGCTACTAGAATACAAGCTTAGATCCATGATAGGACAATGGTACAACCACAACCAATACAAGAGTGGATCTGTGTGACAGTATACAATGAGGTCACCAACATAATGTCCATGTGGGAACCTACTCAAAAAACATCATCGCAACCTAGATGTGCTAAATAGAATTCAAAACCATCCAGGGTCTTCTACCTGATCCCTAAATCGATACAAATCTAACCATGTGATTACAAGGTGTTGAAGTTGAACATGGTAGAAACCACTTGATTAATGGTCAATTATGTGAACTGTTAACAAGTGCGAGGGAAATCACCAATGATGAGAATGAATCCCAAGGTATCATAGTACGTCTCAACGAAATGTGAATGGATGAGTTGACGTTGAACATCCGCGAGATCATTCGACCAGAGGTCAATGATGAAAACCTATTGTCGAATACGATGAAACCTACCATTGAGGCATGCAGGTACCAAGGTACTACGGTGGTTCCTAAGTCTAATTCCTAAATTATGAGTTGAAGTCGACAGGAATAGACTCGTCGAAGGAGGGCCATGATGTATCCCACATCAACGAAAGGAAACCGACATAGGAAAGTGATGTGAAGTAATGAATCAGATGAGTATGGACTGACACAAGGATGTAAAGGCTGATGATATTGCAGAGGTGGACTAAGGTAAACTTCCCTTGAACATGGAATGACATGACAACAATGACTTGGAAGCATTGAATCAACGAGGAAGATACCAAGGCATAATGCAACGATGACTGAGGCATTCTTCAGGAGACTTGAAGGAGTGGGACAACTCATAGAATTGGCATAACCCAGAGACAAGCAGATTACCCAACTGTGTGACGAGACGCAAACAGGTGCCATGTTCATGGGCGGCACAAGCTGCCATGAAAATTTGTAAAACAAACTTAAATTATTTCTCCCCAACCCCCATCATTCTTGATGAATACCTCTTTGTTTTTTAACGAGCTCGAGGAGGGTAACATATGCTCAGTATAGCTCATCCTTCAGATGAGTCCAATCTCACATGTTTTATGAACCTAAGAAAGGAGGGGTTCGGTCCCAAACGGGTCCTTCAATGTTTGATTTTACGAGTCCAAGGAAGGAAAACTCAGTGAATTTTCATGTTCAGAGAGTCTAAAATAATCCAAAGAAGACTCCAAAAAGGAATTTTTCGTAAATAGTCTAAATAGTCCGAAAAAGGGATAAACTACCACCGGATAAACGTCCTTTCAAATCCTTTTATGAGCGTAAAAGAAAAAAGTTCGCTCGACAATCTTTTCCTATTTTAGGAGTGTGAAAAGAGCATAAAGAGGACTCCATGTACAACTTTGTCATGGTTGGTGACTGAGTGTGACAAAGGAAAAGTAAACTCGACATAGTTCCTTTTCCATAAATAGTCTAGCGAGGTCGGATAAAGTGATAAACGTATACTCATTAGACACACCTTTTTACTCAATTTTTAATGAGCACGACAATGGTATCAAAAGCACTTAGAATATTTTTCATGTTTGGATCCATAGCATGAAAAAGGAAAAAGTAAGCTCAAACCACTTTTCATATTTTTAACCAGAGCACAAAAGGGCAAAAAAGTAAGGTCAACACCATCTTACTATTTTTAACGAGCTCGAAGAAAGGTTGGAAGAATCCTCGTGGTATCTGCTTCATTTTGTAACGAGCTTGCAACATAAAATGAACAATGCTCTGGATGATGGTTTAATTTTTAGCAAGCTTGAAGTTGAAATTAAACTATGCTCGAAATGAGGTCCATTGATGGGTTAGTTCCCAACATGATGTCTAGAGGTTGGAAAGTTTGCCTCCAATATAAGAAGTTGATGTCTAACCTCCAGAATGATGTCTAACCTCTAGTATGATGTCCATAGACTGGAGACATGCCCCCCAAGATTCGTTTCGTTTGCCTACTCTTCTTCTTCACCTAATTAAATTCCAGAGGGGTAGGAAGAATGAGGATCAAGTGACATAGGCAGAAGAAATGAAGGTTCAAGTCCTAAATCTGGCGGGAGACTCGACTCAATGGGAGAGGAATCTATTTCATTTTTTAACGAGCTTGACATAGTAGGGGAACAATCCTCATGGAGACCTGTTTCATTTTTTTAACGAGATTGACATAGAAGGGAACTATGCTCAAGATAAGTTTCATTTTGACACAAACTTGAAACTGAAAGTAAACTATGCTTATAAGGTTATGTGTCATTTTTTAATGAGCTTAAAACAGAGTAAAAATATGCTCGAAGTAGCCTATTTCATTTTTTAACGAGCTTAAAACAGGATAAAACTATGCTTGAAGGAGCCCATTTCATTTTTTAATGAGCTTAAAACAAAATAAAACTATGCTCGAAATAGCCTATTTCATTTTTTAACGAGCTTAAAACAGGATAAAACTATGCTCGAAGGAGCCCATTTCATTTTTTAACGAGCTTAAAGCAGAATAAAACTATGCTTGAAGGAGCCTATTTCATTTTTTAACGAGCTTAAAACAAAAGAAAACTATGCTCGAAGCAACCCATTTCATTTTTTAATGAGCTTAAAACAGAATAAAACTATTCTCGAAGCTGGGTTTCATTTTTACACAAGCTTGAAACTAAAAGTAAACTATGCTTGTAGGGTCCTGTTTCATTTTTTAATGATCTTAAAACATAATAAAACTATGCTTGAAATGATGGTTGGTTTCATTTTTATACAAGCTTAAAACCAAAAGTAAACTATGCTTGAGATTGGTTCCTACCAACATGATGTCCATGTTAAATTTTCAGAATTTACTTCAATCTGATCTAGGATCTTAACTGAGAGAACAACATGTACATCATATCTACAACATATCAATCATGGAGACAATAATGCAAGCACACAAGAGACACAAAGATTTACTTGGGGAAAACCATAAAGGTGAAAAACCCCAATAACTTCCTCAGAGATAGATAGAGCAATGATACAACCAACCATGAGATATAGACATAACCTAGCAATAGATCCTCCTCCTCCATAAGTGCGCCACTCCTCCTTGAGTGCATGAGTGAGAAGTGAGTGAGTAAATAGAGTGCCTCCCGCACTCTATTTATACTTGACTTGACTTGCCTTTTTACCTAACTCATGTAGGCTCGAACTTAACCACATAATATAATGCTGACTAGGTCGACCCCCAATAGGGTGGTCTAATAACCCTTTGACCCACATGGCCGACCCCCAATAGGGTGGTCTAATAACCCTTCGACCCACATGACTTATACAGGGCCGACCCCAACAAGGTGGTCTAATAACCCATCAAGTATAAGTTACGACACTTACAATATAAATGACGACACTTCCGTATAGAGGAATAATACCATCTCTATAGGAGTACATACAACATACATATACATTCCGAAGTTACATATACATCAACACTCCCTCTTAACTAGGAAGGTATTTCGCAGCACAGGTCTTACGGCACAAGTCTTCTTCTCTGGATCATCGTCACTGGATAATCGTCATCGAGTCATCATCATCGTCACTACTGCTGCTATCTCAATCAATCTATGAATCTACTCGTCATAGGAAGTTCTACAAAGCCAGTCCTTTTTCATACTGGATGTAGGCCCACCAGCTGCAGGTCTTCATCATCACTGGCCATACTGTGGAATCCTCAGGACTTATTGCGTGCGTCACAAAACCTCGAAAGAGCATCCCAGGATGTTACGGGTACACAACTCCGACCTGTAGGATCTCCCAGGGTGCTATTACATGTGACCCCACCACAAAACCTCGAAAGAGCATCCCAGGATGTTACGGGTACATAAATCCAACCTGAAGGATCTCCCAGGGCACAAATTACATGTGGTCACCACAAAACCTAGCAAGAGCATCTCAGGATGTTACGGGTACACAACTCCGACCTGAAATCTCCCAGGGCACAAATTACATGTGGTCATGGCAAAACCTCAAAAGAGCATCTCAGGATGTTACGGGTACACAACTCCGACTTGAAATCTCCCAGGGCCCAAATTACATGCCATAGGACAAAACCTCGCAAGAGCATCCCAGGATGTTACGGGTACACAACTCCGACCTGAAAGATCTCCCAGGGCACAAATTACATGTCCTCCCAGACCAATGTCTCGAAAGAGCATTTTCAGGATGTTACGGGTACACAACTCCGACCTATAGGATCTCCCAGACATGCTCCTCTGCACAACCTGATCCACGGCCACAAAGTATCATCTTGATACTCACCATACATCAACCTGATGTACACATGATCATCCTGATCATCATCACTGCAACGTCCTGCTGCATGTCATCTGGAGCAACATCCTGAAGCTCATCATCCATGATCATCCTGATCATCAATGCAACATCCTGCTGCATGTCATCTGGAGAAACATCCTGAAGCTCGTCATCCATGATCATCCTGATCATTACTGCAACATCCTGTTGCATGTCATCTGGAGCAACATCCTGAAGCTCATCATCCATGATCACCCTGATCATCACTGCAACATCCTACTGCATGATCCACCTGATCATCAATGCATCTACCTGATGCATACCAAGTATCTATCTGATACATATCATAATACATGATCCTCCTAATCATACAATGTATCCACCTGATACAAATACAAATACATGATACATATCACCATACATGATCCACCTGATCATACAATGTATCCACCTGATACATATACAGATACATGGTCCAAGCATCCAACATGATGCATATACAAAATACATACACATGATCCAACTGATCATATCCAGCATCCAACATGATGCGTACATATAAGTGATCCAACTGATCATATCCAGCATCAACATGATGCGTACATACATACAAAAATGATCGAACTGATCATATCCAAGCATCCAACATGATGCGTACATACATACATAAAAATGATCCAATAGATCATATCTAGCAGAAGCCAGAACATCAACCTGATGCTCATCATCCAGCGCTTACATCCACAGCCATGTGAAGGATCCTCCTTCCAACATGCTTGGAATGGCTTCAGCAAATGTGTCCATCACTTCTTCCTCGAAGTTTCCTCGATCTGAAGAACGCCAAGCCTCTCTCTGAAGTACTCGAACTTCACCCTGGCTAGTGGCTTCGTTAGCACATCTGCAATCTGCTCGTCCATCGCAACATATAGGAGCTTCACCGCTCCTCTATGCACAATATCCCTGATATAGTGATACTTGATCTCTATGTGTTTCGGCCTGTCATGAAACACTGGGTTCTCGTATAGCTTCACACAACTCTGGTTATCACAGAAGATACTAGTAGCCTCCAACGGGAGATCAAATAACTCAGACAGTAGCTTCCGTAGCCATACTGCCTCACAACTAGCTGAACAGGCTGCAACATACTTTGCCTCAGCTGTACTCAGTGCCACGCAGGACTGCTTCCTGCTAAACCATGAGATCAAACCTGATCCCATACTGAAGCAACACCCAGATGTGCTCTTCCTGTCTGCAACACTGCCAGCCCAATCTGGATCAACATAACCCTGTAGGTTAAACTTTTGATTCACTTCATACTTGAGCCCATAATCCACTGTACCCTTCAGGTACCTCAGAACATGCTTTACGGAAACCAGGTGAACACTCCTCGGATCCGTCAGGAACTGGCTCAATGTGTTCACAGCAAAGAAAATGTCTGGTCTCATGTTCATCAGGTACATCAAGGACCCAATCATCTGACGATACATAGAAACATCAACTGGCTCAGATGAAGCATCACATAGAAGCTTCAGATTCGATGCCATAGGTGTGGCCATGGCCTTGCAGTTCATCATCCCAAATCTCTTAAGGATCTCTTACTGCATACTTCCCTTGTCCAAGGAAGATACCATCTACACTCTGCCATACCTCCATGCCAGAAACAAATAGTGCATCATCCCCAAGTTCTTCATCTCGAACTCGGCAGTAAGCTTCCGCTGCATGTCGGCAATCAATCTATCTTCACCTGTAACAAACAGGTTATCCGCATACAAAAGTAGTATCACTGGATTTCCTTCCTCAACCTTGTAGAAAAGGTTGGAACCCACTTTACTCTTGGTAAAGACCAAACTGGATAGAAAGTTGTCTATCCTACCATACCAAGTTCTGCACACATATATGACTACACCATGCTGTCTTGAAATCCATCTGGTGCATCTTCTATTTCATCACTTTTATATTTCTTAATGCTGCCATCTGCAACGTGCTTGATCTGATAGTTCCATTTGGAATTCATAACAAACTTCCCTTCACGTCTTGGGACTACATCCCAAAAATCATTCTTCATGATCGACGGATCATGGCATTCTATTTCTTCATCCCAGATCCTGGGAACTTCAATATCTTCAATAAATATTTTTGTTGCTAGAACAAATGTTGTAGTCCTTTTGTAGGTGAAGATATGCGGTCTTTCCTACAAAACAGGTTAAATTGCATGATTAGAAACATCTCGTAATTTTCAGAACAAATTCTTACACATAAAGAAATATGTCATACAGTCATGCAATTAGCTTAGCCAATGCTTCAATACAACATTTATCCATATTCTGTAACTTTCTAGATGCCTTCCAATCTCTACCAGAACATTGTTCAGAGTGTGCACAACTCCCAACATGTCAGCAAAGAGGTTTCATTCTAGATAAGTAGCAATGGAATGTTGTAGAGTGCCATAGGCCACTTACCCATGTATATTAGTAGTATACTGTTCATCAATGCAACTATTCTAATATGCACAATACATATCCTAAGTCTAGGAACATGAGCATATACATTATTGAACAATTTTATTTAAACAGACAAATATGCAAGAAATTAAAATACTTATCTTTGTTTGTTCATTGGGTGGACTCCCTCTGAGTCTTCGCTTCCTTGTAGGAGCTACTGGAGTCCTAATATGATGAGTAGCTTCTTCTACACCTTTCTGTTGTGGAGTGTAGAGAGATGGTCAACTCCCTCTGAATATCTGCATCCTTGCATAAACCACTGGAGTGTACTCCCTCTTGATCTTTGCTTCCTGAATTACCTGTTCTTGAACTCATATTCATCCTTGGTCCCTATGCATGCTTATTAGTATCATTATTGTGATATCCTTGTGAACTCATATAAAATCATACATTCATTAGTATACTATTAAAACACAATAATCTCAAGCATGTATAGTCATGATCATTTCAAACAGAAATAATAAGCATTAGCATTCAAGGTTTATGTAGGATTCTTATAGTTAGTCAAATCATAAGAAACATAACATATCTAAACCTATAATTACTCAACCCTATGACTCTTCGGGTTAGTTGAATCATCAATTAAGATAAGAGATATAATATGCATAAAACCTGTGATTATTCAAACCTAAGACTTCATGAATAATCATTATCAACAACAGTATAAGATCCTAACCCAAGGTAGGATTCTATCTTGATATAGGAAAAACATACCTGGATTAGCATGCTAGTTAGTTATGTCTAACATACTCACATGATGTCTAATTTTTCTTCTTCAATGACTTGTGCTAGTAACCTGTATATCTCATAGGTTAGCCATTATAAAACCAAGTTATACATACCTCGTAAATGGATCTTCTATGAGATCCATGACAATGGATGAATCTTTGTTCTCATGTTATCATGATCATATGTTCTTGTACCAGAACATGATTTGTCTTTCTTGGTGTACCTTTCATGTTAGTAGACAACATAAACCTCATACAACACCATAATGCATTAGTACAATCATAAGTGTCAACACCTTAATCAATGAATATTTTCTATTGTGCATTCATAGTTTTATTAAGGTGATATGACAAGTCAAGATTGTACTAACTGTAATAACATGAAGAAAAACATACCATAAACTTAATCATGAACAAATCTCAAAACATACCTCGATGAGTCATACCTGTCGAGATCGCTTGTAATCTTCTTATGTAAGGCCTTAGCTTCATCTCCCTCTGAAACAGGAACATCTTCACTTATGCAGGTGACCAATCCATCTTCTTCTAGGATTAACCCAATCCACTTGATTTGCAAGAAATGGACCTGGAGCTGGATATGGGTTTGTTAGAGAAACCCCAAACTTTTCAACTTTGAATTTCAAACTTCTGAAAGGATAGAAATATGCGCCTTGATGAGCTGATCAAGCTAGTATATTTAGAATTTGAAAACTGCAAAGTTTTACTCCTCAATTTTGCCTTTGAAACTTTCGGATTCACTAGACGTGACCCTGAACTGGGGTTTGATGAAGCCCACTCTTCTGCCCAATCAAAAGGTTTGATCCAAAGCTCTAAGCTTCTATTTTTCTGAGGAGCTTCCAGCTGTGGTCACAGATTTAAAAAATTCCCATTTTTATAGAAGCCCTAATCCACTTTTCTGATCAAAGTCCCGAACTAGGGTTTGATCAAGCCCGGCCTTCTGCCCAACCAAAAATTCTGATCTTGGTCTCTAAATTTCTATTTTGATGAGTAGCATCCAGCCATGGTCTCCGATTACAAAAATTCCAACTTTCTCCAAAGCCCTAAATTCCAGAAGCCATGAATGAAGGTACTGAAAAAATAATTCTGTTTTGACAGAAATATGTACCTGATTGTTTCTGGTGTAACTCTGAACTTTTCGATCCACAGGGTTTGAAAACGTTTTCTGAGATAGCCTGACCTGTTAGCTTTCCATTCCAATAGGTCTTACCTCAATTGGATTCTCTGAGAGAGAGTTATGCCAAATGTCGCAACGTGACCTGTTTTAGGATAATACAGGAGTGCGAACTTGTACGGTGTGCCACGTGTCACTGTTTCAACTTCGGCCTCTGAAAACTTTTCCTGAGATACCTCGGCCTGTTATCTTTCCATCTTGATAGGTATTACCTCAATTGGATTCTCTGAGAGAGAGTTATGCCAAGTGTCGCAACATGACCTGTTTATGGGATAATACAGGAGAGAAAACTTGTACGGCGTGCCACGTGTCACTGGTTCAACTTCGGCCTCTAAAAAGGTTTTCTGAGATAGTGCAATCTGTGTAATACCTGTCACTTTTCACGAAATTTCATTTGGAGCTCCCTATCCCAAGTTATGACGTTTTTCCCAAGGTCACTTGAATTTGACTCAGATCTGGAAGAGGCCGAAACCCTATATTGTACAGATCATAAATCACAAAGTACAACGAATTAGAGGTTGTCCTTTGGACACAAGGTACCTGGAGATTTAATATTCGTCCTATAACAATTTCAGATCCAGAAAATGTTTCAAAACGGATTTATAGAAAAAGTGCTACGATGACGGGTTTTTGCTATATCAAGCCCTAGCATCGTAAGTGCAACAAGTGTCATACATGCCATATCATGCCTTCTTTCAGGCTAGCTCTGATACCATGTTAAATTTTCAGAATTTACTTCAATCTGATCTAGGATATTAACTGAGAGAACAACATGTATAGCATATCTACAGCATATCAATTATGGAGACAATAATGCAAGCACACAAGAGACACAAAGATTTACTTGGGGAAAACCATAAAGGTGAAAAACCCCAATAACTTCCTCAGAGATAGATAGAGCAATGATACAACCAACCATGAGAGATAGACATAACCTAGCAGCAGATCCTCCTCCTCCATAAGTGTGCCACTCCTCCTTGAGTGCATGAGTGAGAAGTGAGTGAGTAAATAGAGTGCCTCCCGCACTCTATTTATACTTGACTTGACTTGCCTTTTTACCTAACTCATGTAGGCTCAAACTTAACCACATAATATAATGCTGACTAGGCCGACCCCCAATAGGGTGGTCTAATAACCCTTTGACCCACATGGCCGACCCCCAATAGGGTGGTCTAATAACCCTTCGACCCACATGACTTATACAGGGCCGACCCCAACAAGGTGGTCTAATAACCCATCAAGTATAAGTTACGACACTTACAATATAAATGACAACACTTTCGTATAGAGGAATAATACCATCTCTATAGGAGTACATAAAACATACATATACATTCCGAAGTTACATATACATCAACAGTCCAGAGGTTGGTAGTTTTCCCCCATCATAAGAAGATAGTGGTATTAAATCCAACATGATGTACAGAGGCTGGAAACATTTCCCTCTAAGCTTATCCCATGACATAAAGAAGTCATCGGTTCACTAGCAACTCAATTCCAATTCTGGTGTGATGTCCAGAGTCCAGAGACACAATTGACGATGGGGGAGGAACCACTATGACATGAAGAACATTCAGGGAAGTATGGTGGATGGAAGTCATACAATGATTAGGTTTAACAAAGGAAAGCTGATCGATGGTCACTATGTTTCCATGATGTGGAAAATACATCTCGCGAAAGAGTGTGGACACTACATATTTCATGACGTAGACATAATCTCTCCCAAGAAGTAGATTAAAATCTAAGGGACCTTGGACTACCATAACATCAATGTAGATGGTTTTCCCTCCTAAGGTAATATGTAACTGATGAAGGATCCCTAAAGGTCTAATAGGCCTTCTATTAAAATCCAATATCTGATCAGTGACTGGAACAAGCTGAGGAGATCCTAAAGCTTGCCAAGCAGTTGAGGATAAAATACTAATAGAAGCTCCTATATCAACTATAGTGCGAAATATTTCCTTATCGAAAACTCCTATAGATATCTGAAAAGGAACACTCAAAGGAAGACAAGATTCTGTTAGATCATTCCAATTAAAGGAAATGACCTGAATACTTGGGGGAGGGGGGCTACGTTGAAATGGGTGAAATTCCCCCTTCTCTAGAACAATTTGAATTGATAATGAAAACATCAGTATTTTTTGGTTCACTCTCAATTAGAATAGCAGGATGAGATGAAGAATATGTCATGGTGACTACTTCAGTCTCGACATTCTCCAATGAAAGAGTGGAATCGACCGTAAATGATGTCGACTTGACTACTTCAACTTCACTCTTCAAAGGAAAGTGGAATGAACTACTTGTTTTCCACTAATGGAGGAAAGAGTGGGATGAGTTGAAGATGGAGCAGGATCAACTAATTTATCAACTAATGAGGGGTCAAGGGACAACTTACGATATCCGGTCGGAAGGTGATTCTGGGATACAATAATGTCTTCCAATAATTTTGAAGCTTTATATATGCGAGGACAAAGGTAAGTAAGGTGCATGTCCTTGCATAACAAACAAGGATTCCTGAATTTACCTTTCCAAACCTTAACCATAGAGTTACTAGTCGATGGGGTATCATCAGTATGATGTCCAGAGGCTGATGATATAGGTTGTTCAGAATCTTTAGACCACTCTTCTAATACCTTGGAAAGGCCAGGACAATCCTTAAGAAGGTGATCCCCTTTGCAAATCCTGCAAGGAAACTTGGGTTTTTGAGGTGCATGATTAGAAAAAGCATCATTAGGGGTAACCAATTGGTGCATGGTATCTTTCTTATTCTTCTTATTCTTAACCTTCCTTTTATTCTTCTTCTTATCCTCTTGATTAATAGCAACACTGCTTTTATCAGGCAAGGAAGAAGAAATAAAAGAAGATACATCCAACGAAAAAGATGAAGGATCAATTTGGGATTGATTCTCTCGTGATGGAGAGTTAACATTTGAAGAATTAGGTGCATTAGCGACCACCAGATTGGAGAATAACCATACTGGTAACCCTATAGACAATCCAGGGAGATTGAAAATAACAATAAATTGAGGAACAATATCTCCAAATGGAGGGAAAGCAAAGGTACCCCTTGAAAAGGGGTCTCTTGATTGGTAGTCCTGGAAGAGTTTTCCTTGTACATACTCTCTAAGAACCTCTAAATTACCACACACATCAAACACTACTCAAATCTAAAATCAACAAGAAGTCTGTGAAAGGGATGGATAAGTAAGCCAGATTCTCACCAGATTATCAAATTGTCACAACTTGTGATATACTGTAGGGTCTAACTGTTATACTCAGCCTAATATTTCAGAGCACTAACCAAAGAGGATTGGGACCGTACCCCTGAATGTATAACTCGACTACCTAGCAGTACGTGTGTAGTAATATACCCGAGTGTTGTTCTCGATGTATTGCAACAATAAGACGACCAATACGTTACTTGGATAGTTCCAGGATGCTAAAGGGGTCTCCCGATATACGCAAGGTACATGGGAGCTCGAATCCATAGTAGTGTTTTCTAATGCAAAACTATACGAAACGTGCCTTCCTATATACCGTTGAGTATGTGAATTACCTTTCTATATACCCAAAGGTATGTGAAAGGCCATTAGATATACCAACAAGTACGTGGAAGAACCACACAGACCCAGAAATGCAGTGCAGGCAAATAACGACAACTCCTACATTTTAAGACGCCAGAAAACGTGTCTAACCTATCATTTAAGTTAATAAATATTTTAACTTAACTAGCACTTGATTTTATTTTATGCAGTTAAGTGGATGCATGACGTTTAGACTTGTAAAGTAAACAAAGTGCACCACTAATTTAAATGAAATGCAAATCTTTCATTTTTTCAATGAAAACTAGCTAAAGAGAGAGTAAGAGGTTCTTTTTTCCCAAATGAACAACCCAATGCAAATGCAATTTTACTTTTTAATGAATGATAACCAATCATGTAAAACCATACCCAAACTACCCTAAAGTGACAAAAAGAGATCTTTCTATCAATAACAAATGCAAAAATTGTAATTAGTTTCCTATCTTTTTACAGTTAAAAAGGACACATCTAAGCTATGGGAAGGAAAGATTCCGTACACGTTTCCAATCACATGCAATGCAAATAAAAAAAAACCAATATTTTTTTTGTAACTCAAATGCACAAGAACTTGAAACAATCTTTTCTTCTTCTTATGAATGTAAGACCAAGAATGTCAAATGATCAAACTAATACAAGAAGGAAATTTATGTTTTCCAAGCTTGTAAATCTAGCAAAGAGAGACAAAAATAAACTTTTCTTTGAACAAAAATGGAAACAAAGAATTGATCTACTCCAATAACCAATAAATAGCTAAAGATGGAAAGGAAACGAAGTGAAAAACCCATGAAAATAAGTTCAAAAGACAAGGATGTCCCAATCCTTTCAAAGCCTAATAACCAAACCAAACCAAACAAAAATTTGTTGATGTATATGTAACTTAGGAATGTATTTCACATATATGTATATTGTATTCCTATAGAGATGTTATTATTCCTCTATACGGAAGTGGTTGTATTCCTATAGAGATGTTATTATTCCTCTATACGGAAGTGTCGTCATTTATATTGTAAGTGTCGTAACTTATACTTGATGGGTTATTAGACCACCTTGTTGGGGTCGGCCCTGTATAAGTCATGTGGGTCAAAGGGTTATTAGGCCACCCTAGTGGGGGTCGGTCCAGTCAGCATTATGTTAAGTGGTTAAGTTGAGGCCGACCTAGTTGAGTAAAGGTCAAGTCAAGTTAGTGTATAAATAGAGAGTGTGTCTCTCTCATTTTACACATTCTATTCTCTCACTCACACTGTGGAGAGTGGCGCACTTGTGGAGGAGGAGGCTCTATTGCTAGGAGAAGACTATCTCTTGTATTATGGTTGTATCATTGCTCTATCTATCTCTGAGGAAGTTATTGGGGTTTTTCACCTTTATGGTTTTCCCCAAGTAAACTCGGTGTCTCTTTTGTGCTTGCGTTATTGTGTCCATGAATGATATGCTGTACATGTTGTTCAATCAATTAAGATCCTAGATCAGATTGAAGTAAATTCTGAAAATTTAACATGGTATCAGAGCTAGCCTGAAAGAAGGCATGATATGGCATGTATGACACTCGTTGCACTTACGATGCTAGGGCTTGATATAGCAAAAACCAGTCATCATAACACTTTCGCTATAAATCTGTTTTGGAAAAGTTTTCGAATCTGAAACCTTTACAGGTCGAAGATTAAATCCCCATTTACCTTGTTTACAAAGGACAACCTCTAATTCATTGTACTTTGTGATTTATGATCTGTACAATATAGGGTTTCTACCTCTTCCAGATCTGAGTCAAAATTAGGTGACCTTGGGAAAAAGGTCATAACTTGGGCTAGGAAGCTCCAAATGAAATTTCGTAAAAAGTGATAGGTATTAGACAGACTGTACTATCTCAAAAAACGTTTTCAGAGGTCGAAGTTGAACCAGTAACACGTGGAACACCGTACAAGTTCGCTCTCCTGTATTATCTCATAAACAGGTCACGTTACGACACTTGGCATAACCCTCTCTCAGAGAATCCAATTGAGGTCAGACCTATCAGGATGGAAAGATAACAGGTCGGGCTATCTCAAAAAAAAATTTTAGAGGCCTAAGTTGAAATAGTGACACGTGGCATGCCGTACAATTTCGCTCTCCTGTATTATCCCATAAACAGGTCACGTTGCGACACTTGGCATAACTGTCTCTCAGAGAATCCAATTGAGGTCAGACCTATTGGGATGGAAAGATAACAGGTCGAGCTATCTCATGAAGCGTTTTCAGACCCTATGGATTGAAAAGTTCAGAGTTACACCAGAAACAATCAAGTACATATTTCTGTCAAAACAGAATTATTTTTGAGTACCTTCATTCATGGCTTCCGAAATTTATGGCTTCGGAGAAAGTTTGAATTTTTGTAATCGGAGACCACGGTTGGATGCTACTCATCAAAATCAAAATTTAGAGACCAAGATCAGAATTTTTGGTTGGGCAGAAGGCCGGGCTTGATCAGACCCTAGTTCAAGACTTTGATCAGAAAAGTGAAAAATTAGGGCTTCTGCACAAATGGGAATTTTTGAAATCTGTGACCACGGCTGGAAGCTCCTCATAAAAATAGAAGCTTAGAGATTTGGATCAGACCTTTTGATTGGGAATAAGAGTGGGCTTCATCAAACCCTAGTTCGAGGTCACGTCCAGCGAATCCGAAAGTTTCAAAGGCAAAATTGAGGAGTGAAACTTTGCAGTTTTCAAATTCTGAATATACCAGCTTGATCAGCTCGTCAAGGCGCATATTTCTATCCTTTCGGAAGTTTGACATTCAAAGTTTGAATTTTTGGGGTTTCTCTGACAAACCCTATTACAGCTCAAGATCCAATTCCTGCAAATCAAGTGGATTGGGTTAATCCTAGAAGAGGATGGATTGGTCACCTGCATAAGTGAAGAAGTTCCTGTTTTAGAGGGAGATGAGGCTAAGGCCTTCCATAAGAAGATTACAAGCAATCTTGACAGGTATGGCTTACAGGTATATTTCGAATTTTGTTCATGATTAAGTTTATGATATGTTTGTCTTCATATCATTACAGTACAATCTTGATTAATTACTAGACTTGTCGTATTACCTTATAGAAGATATTCATTGATTAAGGTTTTGACACTTATGATAGTACTAATGCATTGTAATGTTGTATGAGGTTTATGTTGTTTGCTAACAAAAAAGGTACACCAAGAAAGTCAAATCATGTTCTAGTTCAAGAACATATGCTCATGGTGACATGAAGACAAAGATTCATCCATTGTCATGGATCACATAGAAGATCTAATTTCGAGGAATGTATAACTTGGTCATACAATGGTTAACTTATGAGACATGCAGGTTACTAGCACAAGTCACTGAAGAGAACTAGAAGACATTATGCGGGTATGTTAGACATAACTAACTAGCATGCTAATCTAGGTATGTTTTTCCTATATCAAGCTAGAATCCTACCTTGTGTTAGGATCTTATACTGTTGTGTTGTTGATAATGATTATTCATGAAGTCATAGGTTTGAATAATCATGGTTGTATGCATATTATGTTTCTTACCATAATTGATGATATGACTAACCAGAAGAATCATGAAGGTATAGGTTTGAATAATCACAGGTTTTATGCATATTATATCTCTTATCTTGATTGATGATTCAACTAACCAGAAGAGTCCTATGATCAAATAAGAAAATGTATGAGTAAAAGAAGACTTCCCTGAAACCTTGAATACTAATGTTTATTATCTGTGAATGATCATGAATATACATGTTTAAGATTATTGTGTTTTGATAGTATTAAGATTATACTAATAAATGTGTGATTATGTATGAGACCTCAAGGATAACACAATGATGATACTAATAAGCATGCATAGTGATTAAGGATGGATGTAAGTTCAAGGACAGGTAATCCAGGAAGCAAAGATCAAGAGGGAGAACACTCTAGTTGTTCCTGCAAGAAAGCAAAGGAGCACACTTAAGTAGTTTCTGCAAGGATGTAGATATTTAGAGGGAGTTGACCACTTCTCACAATCCACATAATAATGGAGTTGCAGAAAAGAAGCAAAGACTGAGAGGGAGTCAACCCAACAAACACACAAAGATAAGTATTTGAATTGTCATTACTTGCATATTTTATTGTTTAAATAATACTGTTCAATAATGTATATAATGATGTTCCTAGAATTAGGTTGTGTATTATGCATATTAGAATAGTTGCATTGATGAACAGTATACTACTAATATGCATGGGTAAGTGGCCTATGGCACTGTACAAAATTCCATTGCTACTTATCTAGAATGAAACCTCTTTGCTGACATGTTGGGAGTTGTGCACACTCTTAACAATGTTCTGGTAGAGATTGGAAGGCATCTAGAAAGTTACGAAATATGGATAAATGTTGTATTGAAGCATTGGCTAAGATAATTGCATGACTGTATGACATATTTATTTATGTGTAAGAATTTGTTCTAAAAACTATGAGATGTTTTCTAATCATGCAATTTAACTTGTTGTGTAAGAAAGATCATATGCCATCACCTACAAAAGAAGAACTACAACATTTGTTCAGCAACAAAATTATCTATTGAAGATATTGAAGTTCCCAGGATACGGGAAGAATGCCATGATCCGTCGATCATGAAGAACGACTTTTGGGATGCGGTCCCAAGAGCTGAAGGGAAGTCTGTTGTGACTTCCAAATGGAATTGTCAGATCAAGCATGTTGCAGATGGCAGCATTGAGAAATATAAAAGTGATGAAATAGAAGATGCACCAGATGGATTTCAAGACAGCATGGTGTAGTCATATATGTGTGCAGAACTTGGTATGGTAGGATAGACAGCTTTCTATCCAGTTTGGGCTTTACCAAGAATAAAGCGGATTCCAACCTTTTCTACAAGGTTGAGGAAGGCAATCTAGTGATACTACTTTTGTATGCGGATAACCTGTTTGTTACAGGTGAAGATAGATTGATTGCCGACACGCAGCGGAAGCTTGTTGCCGAGTTCGAGATGAAGAACTTGGGGATGATGCACTATTTGTTTTTGGCATGGAGGTGTGGCAGAGTGCAGATGGAATCTTCCTTGGACAAGGGAAGTATGCAGTAGAGATCTTGAAGAGGTTCGGGATGATGGATTGCAAGGCCATGGCCACACCTATGACATCGAATCTGAAGCTTCTTTGTGATGCTTCATCTGAGTTGGTTGATGTCTCTATGCATCGTCAGATGATTGGGTCCTTGATGTACTTGACGAACACGAGACTAGATATTTGCTTTGCGGTGAACACATTGAGCCAGTTCCTGACGGATCCGAGGAGTGTTCACCTGGTTGCTGTAACGCATGTTCTGAGGTACCTGAAGGGTACAGTGGATTATGGGCTCAAGTATGAAGCGAATCAAAAGTTTAACCTACAGGGTTATGTTGATTCAGATTGGGTAGGCAGTGCTGCAGATAGGAAGAGGACATATGGGTGCTGCTTCAGTATGGGATTAGGTGTGATCTCTTGGTTCTATAGGAAATAGTCCTGCGTAGCACTGAGTACAGCTGAGGCAGAGTATGTTGTAGCATGTTCAGCTAGTTGTGAAGTAGTATGGCTATGGAAGCTACTGTCTGAGTTATTTGATCTCCCGTTGGATGCTACTGGTATCTTCTATGATAACCAGAGTTGTGTGAAGCTGTCCGAGAACCCAGTGTTTCATGACAGGTCGAAACACATAGAGATCAAATATCACTATATCAGGGATATGGTGCAGAGAGGAGCTGCAAAACTCCTGTACATTGCGACGGACGAGCAGATTGCAGATGTGCTGACGAAGCCACTAGCGAGGGGGAAGTTCGAGTACTTCAGGGAGAGGCTTGGTGTTCTTCAGATTGATGACACTTCGAGGAAGAAGTGATGGACATATTTGCTGAAGCCATTCCAAGCATGTTGGAAGGAGAATTATTCACATGGCTGTGGATGTAAGCACTGGATGATGAGCATCAGGATGATGTTCTAGTTTCTGCTTTGTATGATCAGTTGGATCATTTATATGTATGTGTGCATCATGTTGGATGTTGGATATGATCAGTTGGATCATTTATATGTATATGTATGTGTGCATCATGTTGGATGCTGGATATGATTAGTTGGATCATTTATATGTATGTACGCATCATGTCGGATGCTGGATATGATCGGTTGGATCATTTGTATGTATTGTGTATATGCATCATGTTGGATGCTTGGACCATGTATCTGTATATGTATCAGGTGGATACATTGTATGATCAGGTGGATCATGTATGGTGATATGTATCATGTATTTGTATTTGTATCAGGTGGATACACTGTATGATCAGGTGGATCATGTATGATGATATGTATCAGGTAGATACTTGGTATGCATCAGGTAGATGCATTGTATGATCAGGATGATCATGGATGACGAGCTTCAGGATGTTGCTCCAGATGACATGCAGCAGGATGTTGCAGTGCCGATGAGTAGGATGATCATGTGTACATCAGGATGATGTATGGTGAGTATCAGGTTGATACTCTGTGGCCGTGGAACAGGTTGTGCAGATAAGCATGTAATTTGTGCCCTGGGAGATTTGCAGATAGTCTTTCGAGGTTTTTCCTATGGCATGTAATTTGTACCCTAGGATATCTAGCAAAGGCTCTTTCGAGGTTTTGCTTCGGAGGACATATAATTTGTGCCCTGGGAGATGTACAGATAGTCTTTCGAGGTTTTTCCTATGGCAAGTAATTTGTGCCCTGGGATATCTGGTAGATGCTATTTTGAGGTTTTGTCCTATGGCATGTAATTTGTGCCTTGGGAGATCCGATAGGTTGAGCTGTGTGCTCGTAATCAGTCCTAGGATGCTCTTTCGAGGTTTTGCCATGACCACATGTAATTTGTGCCCTGGGAGATCCGAGAGGTTGAGCCTTGTGCTCGTAATCAGTACTGGGATGCTCTTTCGAGGTTTTGTGGTGACCACATGTAATTTGTGCCCTGGGAGATCTGATAGGTTGAGCCTTGTGCTCGTAATCAGTCCTGGGATTCTCTTTCGAGGTTTTGTGGTGGGGTCACATGTAATAAGTCCTGGAGATCTGGACAGGATGAAAAAGGCCTCAGATGTTCTTTAGGGTTCTTCCTAGTCAAGAGACTCTTTTAAGTTTTTGTGACGCACGTAATAAGTCCTGAGATTTCCACAGTATGGCCAGTGATGACAAAGACCTGCAGGTGGTGGGCCTACATCCAGTATGAAAAAGGACTGGCTCTGTAGAACTTCCTATGACGAGTAGATTCAGAGATTGATTGAGATAGCAGCAGCAGTGACGATGATGATGACTCGATGATGATTATCCAGTGACGATGATCCAGAGAAGATGACTTGTGCTAGGAGACCTGTGTCGAGAAATACCTTCCTAGTTAAGAGGGAGTGTTGATGTATATGTAAATTCGGAATGTATTTCACATATATGTATATTGTATTCCTATAGAGATGTTATTATTCCTCTATAAGGAAGTGGTTGTATTCCTATAGAGATGTTATTATTCCTCTATACGGAAGTGTTGTCATTTATATTGTAAGTGTCGTAACTTATACTTGATGGGTTATTAGACCACCTTGTTGGGGTCGGCCCTGTATAAGTCATTTGGGTCAAAGGGTTATTAGACCACCCTAGTGGGGGTCGACCCAGTCAACATTATGTTAAGTGGTTAAGTTGAGGCCGACCTAGTTGAGTAAAGGTCAAGTCAAGTTAGTGTATAAATAGAGAGTGTGTCTCTCTCATTTTACACATTCTATTCTCTCACTCACACTGTGGAGAGTGGCGCACTTGTGGAGGAGGAGGCTCTGCTGCTAGGAGAAGACTATCTCTTGTATTCTGGTTGTATCATTGCTCTATCTATCTCTGAGGAAGTTATTGGGGTTTTTCACCTTTATGGTTTTCCCCAAGTAAACTCGGTGTCTCTTCTGTGCTTGCATTATTGTGTCCATGAATGATATGCTGTAGATTTGTTGTACATGTTGTTCTCTCAGTTAAGATCCTAGATCAGATTGAAGTAAATTCTGAAAATTTAACAAAAGAGAGACAAAAATAAACTTTTCTTTGAACAAAAAGGAAACAAAGAATTGATCTACTCCAATAACCAATAAATAGCTAAAGATGCAAAGGAAACGAAGTGAAAAACCCATGAAAATGACTTCAAAAGACAAGGATGTCCCAATCCTTTCAAAGCCTAATAACCAAACCAAACCAAACAAAAATTTGGAATAACACACTAAATATATCTCTAAAAATTGAATCCAATCACAATCCAATGGTGAGAAGAAGTTTAAAAACAAATACAAGCTATTGGGACTTGAAAAGAATGACAATTCTACCCAACAAGCAAACAAAGCACTAGTTTGACTCAAGAGACCAAACAAAGGCTTCGAACTTCCAAACCATGCCAAGAGTTTCCAAAAAAAGCCAAATATGATTTGGATGATTCCAAATCAGTCATACAATGGTCACAAAATGACTGATCAAGAGACTCTAATTCAGAAAAATCGAAAATGTACACAAGGGATCAAGTTAACCCAGGGGGATTTCAATTTTCCAAGCACACACTCCAACTTCCTAACAAGGAAGAAGGATCCAAAATCTAAGCAAATGGGGTATGTAAGGATATAAATCAGTTTTAATAATATAATAATACCATTGTACAAAATAAAGAAACTCAAAAAACTGAAACAACAAAGGAAGGGATCAAAGTTAACCCTAGGGGGTTTCAAGTTTCCAAGGTAGAACCTAGTCTTCCAAACAAAGAAATAAGGTCCCAAATTATACCAAATGAGGTTTTTAATGGTTAAAAATTATGTTATAGAGATCCTAAAGTGAATGGGAAGGTACACTTGACTCCCAGAACTGAAAAACGGCTTAGAGGACTCAAAATCGACCAAATTGCCTCAAAGCTACCAATGAAGGACTAGAGATAAAATGGGGATGAAAAGGAATCAAAAGAGACTCAAATTTATTCAAAAATGTGTAAAAAAGAATCCAATGGACCATATGGAGGCACCTAAGAAGTTTGAGAGCAAAAAACCCAAGGGAACCCCTCCAAAGAAGCTCAAAAATGACCAAAATAGGGAATTTTCGCCCTTGCACAGACCAATACAAAGCGATAATTTGAAAATTTCGCCCCCTAGAACACTATGGGGGCGTGAAAAGTTAAATATTTTCGCACCCTAACCCACTATCAAGATGTGAAAATTGGGAAATTCCGCTCTGTAACTTGTTTTGAGGGAGCGAAAATTCTCTTGTAGGATTAAAAAATGAAATGTTTTATCTAGATCCGAGAAAGGATAAGGTCCTGAGTGTAAAATGGTCCTCAATAATGATCAAATAGGATCTAAGGTGAGGAGAAAATACACTTAGAAGAGGATTTGATTATCCAAACAAGCAAGCAAAGGTGAAACTAGGGAAAAATCCCCAGTGGAGTCACCAATTTCTGTGGTAGAGAATTCTTCCTACATATAGGTAGACTCTCTCATGGACATAACTAAGCCCCTAGACACTTAATCCATGACAGAAAGAAAACAAATAGACACTATAGTCCTCCTAGATCTTTCTCACACATCAACTAAGAAGTTATGGAAAGACAAAGCAAGTAGATGTCATTCCTTACTTTGATGGTTGTCCTCGTCGCTCCTAAGTTGCTCCAGCTCTAGCCTTTGATCATGGACTTATGAACCCGTTCATAAAGGAAAGGAAACACCTTCTCCAAAGAAATATATGTATAAACAAATATCTATCTATAAAAACATATACAATTTCATACATTAATCATTAAAGACATGAAAATGGGAGGAATAGGCAAAGTTATATTAATCATAAGAAAGCCAAAAGAAGCTGATTACAATGTTATACCTTGATGTCCAAAGTAGAAACACCTCCTTCCAATCTCTCCAACATCACCCTTGTAAGACTCATAGGATCATAAGTTTGGTGTTTCCAAGATCACCCCTTAGCTCATGGATGGTCCCCCTTAAGTAGGATTTGTGAAGGCCAATCACTAGGAGAAAATGATGGATCTAAGTGAATAATATGTGTATCAAGGATCTAAACCATGCCAAGGAGGGAATGTGAGATGGGATTCGAAGGGGTATCTCATCCCAAGAAAATATCCACGAGGTCCAAAATCAAAGGGATAATCCTAAACCAAACTTTTCTCTCCCCTATTACTAAGCAAAGCACGGAAATATTGCAATTTTGGCTCCCCCAAAGGCATGCAGGGCACAAAAATTCTAGTAAGCTAATTTTTGGAGGTGGTTAAGGTGGGTTTCAACCCCTTTCTTGTTGGATTTGCTTCCAAATGTTAGTAGGGAAGGGATCAACATTAGAATGAAGGGTCCTAACACCCTTAGGAGGCATAAACATCATGTTTTCCATGGTGGTAAAACATGTAGATCCTCACTTACACATGGTGCGGCAATTTGAGGTATAATAGATGCCCCCTAAAGTGTGAGGCTAGAAGGAATCTGATGGCCGAAACACTTTACCAATAATAAGTTTGCAAGGATATCTGAAGGAGAACTGCAGCAAAGCTGCAAGAAAATACCAACAATATGTCTAACAACCCTGAAGCGAGCATACCCATGCTCGGAACAAATGACTCAAAGCATGGATGCTGACCAATACATCATAGATCCATGATAGTATTGAATTAACAATGACTGAAGACAAATCATGGATACTAGACTACAAGTGTAGATACATGATAAGATAATGACACAGCCATGACCGATACAAGAGTGGATCTGTGTGACAGTACATCAATGAGGTCACCAATATAATGTCCGTGTGGGAAGCTACTAAAAAAATCACCATCACAACCTGGCTTTGCTAAATAGACTTCAGAACCATCCAGGGTCTTGTACCCGATCCCCAAATCGATACAAATCTAACCACGTGATTATAAGGTGTTGAAGTCGAACATGGTAGAAACCACTTGATTACCGGTCAATGATGTGAACCGTTAACAAGTGAAAGGGAAATCACCAATGATGACAATGAATCCCAAGGTATCATAGTACATCTCAATGAAATGCGAATAGATGACTTGACGTCGAACATCCGCAAGATAATTCGATTAGAGGTCAATGAAGAAAAGATATCATCGAATATGAGGAAACTTTCCATTAAAGCATGCAGGGTACCAAGGTACTACGGTGGTTCCTAAGTCTAATTCCTGGATGATGAGTTGAAGTCGGCAGGAACATACTCGTTGAAGGAGGGCCATGATGTATCCCACATCAATGACACGAATCCGACATATGAATGTGATGTGAAGTAAGGAATCAGATGAGTATGGATTGACACAAGGATGTAAAGGCTGATGATATTGCAGAGGTGGACTAAGGTAAAATTCCATTGAACATGGAATGGAACGACAACAATGACTTGGCAGCATTGAGTCAATGAGGCAGAGAGCAAGACATAATGCAACGATGACTGAGGCATTCTTCAGGTGACTTGAAGGAGCAGGATGAATCATAGAATTGGCATGAACTAGAGACTAGCAGATTACCCAACTGTGTGACGAGACGCAAACATGTGCCATGTTCAAGGGCGACACAAGATGTCATGGAGTTTTCTAAAACAAACTTAAACTTATTTCTCCCCAACCCCCATCGTGCTTGATGAGTTCCTCTTTATTTTTTAATGAGATTGAGGTGGGTAGTAGATGCTCAGTATAGCTCATCCTTCAGACGAGTCCAATCTCACATGTTTTATGAACCTAAGAGATGAGGGGTTCGATCCCAAAAGGGTCCTTTGATGTTTGATTTTACAAGTCTAAAGAAGGAAAACTCAGTGACTTTTCATGTTTACAGAGTTTGGAATAATCCAAAGAAGACTCCAAAACGCCTTCTTCGTACATAGTCTAAACGGTCCGAAAAAGGGATAAACTACCATCGGATATATGTCCTTTCAAATTCTTTTACGAGCATAAAAGAAAAAAGTTCGCTTGGCAATATTTTCCTATTTTAGGAGTGTGAAAAGAGCTTAAAGAGGACTCCATGTACAACTTTGTCATGGTTGGTGACCGTGTAAGACAAAGGAAAAGTAAACTCAGCACAGTTCCTTTTCCGTAAATAGTCTAGCGAGGTTGGATAAAGTGATAAACTTATACTCGTTAGACACACCTTTTTACTCAATTTTTAACGAGAACGAAAATGGTATCAAAAGCACTTGGAATCTTTTTCATGTTTGGATCGAGAGCAAGAAAAAGGAAAAAGTAAGCTGAAACCACTTTTCATATTTTTAACTAGAGCACAAAAAGGGAAAAAAGGTAAGGTCAACACCATCTTACTGTTTTTAACGAGCTCGAAGAAAGGTTGGAAGAATGCTCGTGGTATCTGCTTCATTTTGTAACGAGCTTGAAACAGAAAATGAACAATGCTCTGGACAATGGTTTCATTTTTTAGCAAGCTTGAAGTTGAAACTAAACTATGCTCGAAATGAGGTCCATTGATGGGTTACTTCCCAACATGATGTCCAGAGGTTGGAAAGTTTGCCTCCAACATAAAAAGTTGATGTCTAACCTCCAATATGATGTCCATAGACTGGAGACATGCCCCCCAAGATTTGTTTCGTCTTCCTACTCTTCTTCTTCACCTAATTAAATTCTAGAGGGGTAGGAAGAATGAGGATCAAGTGACACAGGCAGAAGAAATGAAGGTTCAAGTCCTAAATTTGGCGGGAGACTCGACTCAATGGGGGAGGAATCTATTTCATTTTTTAACGAGCTAGACATAGAAAGGGAACTATGCTCACGGAGACATGTTTCATTTTTTTAACGAGATTGACACATAAAGGGAACTATGCTCAAGATAAGTTTCATTTTGACACAAGCTTGAAACTGAAAGTAAACTATGCTTGTAAGGGTATGTTTCTTTTTTTAACAAGCTTAAAACAGAGTAAAAATATGCTCGAAGTAGCCTATTTCATTTTTTAATGAGCTTAAAATCGGATAAAACTATGCTCAAATGTAACGTACCCTCCCGTGGTCCCAATGCAAGTAAGGGAACATGATGCCAATCTATGGGGCTTTTCATAAAGCTTAGCCCATTCATTAGATTCATACACATAATAAATAAAATTGTGCAGATGCAAATTAAGCAAATAATGCACAGCGGAGTTTAAACTCATCCACACACATATCATATGCATACAGCATATCAAAACAGTCATCAATTTAAACATTGTAGAAGTAAATACATGGACAGAAAAACACTTATCTTCATTGTGCGATTGTCCGAAACAACTAGCTATGTCACTGCAATGTTCCACCCAACCATAGGGCAGTTGTGTTCATTAATTCTCTCAAAACAACCGCCACCCCCGAGCTGGGCATGATTCTTACAAGGAAAAGGGGAAATTCAAGCTCATTCACAGCTAATTAACCATTTCATCTGAGCCAAGCCAGTCCACAATTGGGTCTATCAGACTACATTTGAACCTTGGATGCTTGAACTCAAGCTCAAGCTAAAACAGTGGTACCCATCTCAATCCCAACCTTTTCTTACACACAAAAACTCAAAAACTGGGCATGGATACACATTTCCAACAATGGAATTTACAAACAGGATGGCCATGGGTTTTTCCTAATTCGTGGCTCACCCAAAACGAACTGTGGGAAGGGAAATTCGTCCCCAGGGAGAAACCTGATTTCTTGCACAAGTTATGAGTGTTTCAAATGGCCAAAACGACATCATTGAAACCCCAAATCGATTTGTTCTCTTCCCCATTGGTAAACAAAACAAAAACGCCATTCCCAGCTTGAAAGATGAAGGAAAACACAGGAAATCCATGGAGGAAAACGCCCAGGTAGCTCCAAAACCGTGAGAGAGGCAGAACTGCTTGATGGGTAATGGATTGGGGAGCAAATTCATGGCTCCTTTCTTGCCAAGAAATCCAAACACGATTTTCCATGTAGGGTGGTTTCCCATATTCAAATTTGGACAGCCATACCTCTCATTCCCCAAGGCATTAACTACCTCAACCAACTCTTGAGAGAAAATGAATGATTGGGTACAAAAGTCAACATGGGTAGTTGAGGGTTTGATGGGTTCTCTCATTGACACTTGGCTTGACTTGATTGGCTCCAAGGGTTTGAATATTTTCCTCCCAATTCGTTGTAAAACCATGCCCCCATCTCTTGTTGCATTGCATAGTTAGTTGTGGGTATTTTTATTAAAATGCATATTTACATGGTATTCGAAATTCCACTGTGCCTGGCTAGCACGTAAACCATATGCATCAATAAATCGATGGCGGGGCCTTGGCCTTGAGCTACTCACCATGATTTTTTAACAATATTACATCATTTACAATTTTAATGCAATAGGGTCAAGATGGGGACGTTACATCGAAGGAGTCCATTTCATTTTTTAACGAGCTTAAAACAGAAGAAAACTATGCTCGAAATAGCCTATTTCATTTTTTAACGAGCTTAAAACAAGATAAAACTATGCTAGAAGGATCCCATTTCATTTTTTAACGAGCTTAAAACATAATAAAACTATGCTCGAAGGAGCCTATTTCATTTTTTAACGAGCTTAAAACGGAATAAAACTATGCTTAAAGCAACCCATTTCATTTTTTAACGAGCTTAAAACGGAATAAAACTATGCTCGAAGCTGGGTTGGATTTTTACACAAGCTTGAAACTGAAAGTAAACTATGCTTGTAGGGTCATGTTTCATTTTTTAATAAGCTTAAATCATAATAAAACTATGCTTGAAATGATGGTTGGTTTCATTTTTATACAAGCTTAAAACCAAAAGTAAACTATGCTTGGGATTGGTTCCTATTAACATAATGTCCAGAGGTTGGTAGTTTTCCCCCATCATAAGAAGCTAGTGGTATTAAATCCAACATGATGTCCAGAGGCTGGAAACATGTCCCTCTAAGCTTTTCCCATGACGGAAAGAAGTCAACGGTTCACTAGCAACTCAATTCTAGTGTGATGTCCAGAGTCGAGAGACACTGTTGACAATGGGGGAGGAACCTCTAAGACATGTGGAACATTCAAGGAAGTCTGGTGGATGGTAGTCATACAATGATTAGGTTTAACAAAGGAAAGCTGATCGATGGCCACTATGTTTCCATGATGAGGAAAATACATCACTCGAAAGAGTGTGGACACTACAACTTTCATGGCGTAGACATAATCTCTCCCAAGAAGCAGATTAAAATCGAAGGGACCTTGGACTACCATAACATCAATGCAGATGGTTTTCCATCCTAAGGTAATATGTAACTGATGAAGGATCCCTAAAGGTCCGGTAGGCCTTCTATTAAAATACAATATCTAATCAGTGACTGGAACAAGCTAAGGAGATCCTAAAGCTTGCCAAGCAGTTGAGGATAAAATACTAATAGAAGCTCCTTCATCAACTATAGTGCGAAAGATTTCCTTATCGGAAAATCCTACAGATATCTGAAAAGGAACACTAGAAGGAAGACAAGATTTTGTTAGATCATTCCAATCAAAGGAAATGACCTCAGTACTTGGGGGGGCTTGTGGTGACCACAACAGATCCCATGCTTAGCCAAGCATGAGAGCCCCCCCAATTTTAATAAATGCAAATGTATTTGGGTGAGTCATCTTTAAATCTTTAGATTTTGATTTTATCTCTAAAAATTCTTTACCCATGCCTTTGGTCTGCTTTTTTTGTAAGGGTTTGATTATTTCTTCCAAAGTGTTTCAGTCTGAAAAGAGCCAAAATTTTGAGTATTTTGTTGACTGTTATCTTCATCCTGAAACCTGACTTTTGGAGAGCCTGAAACCCGCAACTCGACAGATGCGGGTTGCGGGACTATTGTTAGGATATTTAGACACTTAGGAGTTAGTTAAGATTAACTTGTGTAATATATCCGTTAGGGATAGTGTGTTTCTTTAGTATGCATTAGTATGCATTTGTAAATACTTAATCCGACGGTCACGATATGTTTCCGACATAGAGTGATCCGACGGCTCAACTTCTCTTAGATCAAACCTAACCTTGATTCGTGGCTTACCACCCGATTGGTCCATGATCTCTATTTAAAGAGCATGGAGGGTCATTGTTTAGTTGATCGATTATGAGAAGCTCATTTGTAACTTTCTTTCTTTGCATAATAAATTGTCCCGTAGAAGCTATTTGGCCGGGGCCGTGGAGTGTTTCCCTCAAGAGGGTTTAAACCACGTCAAAACATCGATGTGTTGATCTGTGATCTGTTTGTGTGAAGTGGTTGCTCTTGGTGTTCGGTCCTTTGGTAGTACCCTGTGTACCCGAACATGGTATCAGAGCTTTTATGAAGTGCCGCTTCCGGTTATGATCTAGATCTTGAACTGCTGTTGCCGAAAATCGAAAGGGTTTCTATTTCTGGTATTTCTGTGCATTTTTGGGCTGTGGGAGGTGTTCCATTGCGTCCGGAGCATCGTTTCCATTGGGAAATAGTTTTCGTTTGATCGAAAACGGTTCCCGGTTGCTCCAGAAACGCGTATTTCATCAGATCTGAAGGTATAATGTTACAGTGACGCATTTTTTTTATTTTGTTTTTAATAAGAAAAAAATCTCATATTTCATTTTTTTTTACTGTTAGATTTTTTTTTGGGTTCGGATTGTTGCTTTCCCGTCTGCGTATGCTCTTTGCCATGCACCTTGAGCGATCTCGGCAAATCAGAAATAGAAAGGGAAAGGGTTTTTCTCGGCTGCGTATGCTCTTTGCCGTGCACCTTGCGCGATCTCGGCAAATCAGAAACAGAGAGAAAACGTAGACTTTCCGGGCAAGCTAACAAGATCTAACTCCACAAGTGTGGAAAAGTTTTTTTTGTTTCATTTTGTGGTCTATTTTGCAGGAAAAAGGGCAAGCAGGCAAACCGAGCAAGAAGAGAAAAAAAAAAAAAAAAGCCCCCTTCCTCATTCCCATATTTTACATACCTTTTAATCTAGCTCACTTGGTTCAAAGTTGCTTTATTCCTTAATAGGTCTTGAGTTCAAGTCTTAGGAAGTTACTTTTAAAAAGAAAAGTGCATGCAATTTCTATTTTCAAGTTACTTTATTGTAAAAGTGCATTTCACTTAAATAATAAAAAATAAAAATACAAGTGAGTCACTTAAGCTTTTTATTTATTGTTGCACTATTTAAAAGTAATATCATTGTAAAAGTGAAATCACTTATTTTAAAAACGTGATTCACTTAAAAGCAACTTTTTTTGTAAAGTGATTGTCAAAAGGTTCATCTTGGGAAGAGGGGGGTTCTTTTTTTTGCTGGACATTCTCTAGCTGCCACGTCACTATTGGGGACATCTTCAACAGTTTCTTTGTTCAAGCATAACTTCATCATACAGAGTCAGTTTTCAGTGCCGTTTTTTTTTGAAACCACCTATTTTTTTGAGCTCTTCACATCCAGACTATTGGTTTCTGCTTTTACAGCCATTAATTTACAAATATGGCCGCCCATTGTGATATTCTACTTAACAGTTCCAACTATTTCTCATGGAAATCTCGTATGGAGGATGTTCTACGAAGTAGGGGACTTTTCAAAATTACCACAAGGAAAGAAAAAGAACCCACTGATGATGATAAGAAAATAAAATGGGCAAATAGATGTGATGAAGCTCGTGGATTGATTGGGATGTCTATCTCTACTGATTTGCGATTCCACATATCTGGAATTGATGAACCTAATACTGCTTGGGACAAGTTGGAAACTGTGTTTGGTAAACACAATGAAATTCGAGGTCATCAACTCGAAAATGAGTTGATTTCTTTAAATCCAAGTGACTTTTCATGCATTTAAGATTATTTATCTAAGTACAAAACTCTTAAACTCTTATGTGCAGAATGTAAGATTGAGAGGGAAGACAAACAGTGCATTTATCATATTCTTTCCAAACTTGGACCTGCATATTCTGTTTTTATATCTACATTTTACTCCATGAAAGCATCTTTGAATGCAGCTAGCTATCAAGAGCCTAGTCTTGAATCCTTTTGTGATTTCCTGATTAGAGAACAAGATAAAATCATTCATCTTGGAATAATCAACAATGCAAATACATCTGGGAAAGCCTTATTGTCCCAACAGAAAGAAAAGTCCAAGCCTCCCAAGAAACCAAATTTTCGCAATAATAAGTCAAACAAGGGTCCCAAACCCTCTCAGTCAGCTCCTTCTTTAAAAAATGACAAAGGATCCAAGCCAAAAGGCAAGAAGACTGAGCGTCATTGCAACTATTGCGGGAAAGATAATCATGATGAATCTAAGTGTTTCAAGAAGATGGCAGCCTTGGAAGCAGCAATGAAGAAGCACCACATCAGCCTAGATTCGTCTTCAGAATCTACCTCTCATGGACATGCACTTTGTGCTTCTGGTTATTCTTATAATGCATCTTCTTCTTCTACTTCAAATGAATGGCTCATTGATTCTGGAGCATCTTATCACATGGCTAAGGATCAAGCCATCTTTTCTACTATGCATGAATGTAACACCAAACAAATATTTGTTGGTGATGATAGATCTCTAAGTGTTGTAGGAGCTGGAACAGTTCCAGTAGATAATGGTCATTTTAGTGATGTACTATGTGTTCCAAGAATTTCCTGCAATTTGTTATCAGTCTATCAGATCACTCATTCTGGTGAAGGTAAAACTGTGACCTTTACACCTCACCAAGTTGTAATCAAGGATTTTAAAGATCCTCAACAGGTCCTAGCTACCGGAATTGTTGATGATATTACCAGGTTGTACAAGTTTAACAACTTTGGGTCATCACCTTTCCCTTCAGTTTTTGTTGCTCGTAGTGATAACTTGAGCAAACTTTGGCATGAGCGATTTGGTCACTTAAATTATCGCTCATTGCAACAACTATGTAAAGAAAATATGGTGACAGGTCTTCCGATGGTATCTTGCAGAGATGGTGTTTGTTCCGGTTGTGTACTTGGAAAACATCATCGGGACAGTTTTGACAAACGTGCCTCTTGGCACGCCTCGATTCCCTTGGAGCTTGTGCATAGTGACTTGTGTGGTCCTCTTCCATCTGCTTCCTTTTTTGGTTTCAAGTATTTCTTAACTTTCATTGATGATTACACCAGACGCACTTGGGTTTATTTCCTAAAACTTAAGAGCGAAGTATTTAACATGTTCTTGGCCTACAAGGCCCTTGTTGAAAAACAATCTGGTTATCAAATTATTAAGTTAAGATCTGACAATGGAGGAGAATATGTTAACAAACAGTTCACTACTTTCTGCACTGAACAAGGCATCCAACAACAGCACACTGTTCCATATACACCACAACAAAATGGTGTAGCTGAGTGGAAGAACCGCACTTTAAAAGAAATGGCTAATTGTATGATCCAATCTAAGGGACTAAGTCTTCAATTTTGGGCTGAAGCCATAAATTGTGCAAATTACATAGTTAATCGCACCCCCACAAAAGCATTACAAGGTATAACACCAGAAGAAGCATGGAGTAAAATTAAACCTGATGTAAGTCACTTTCGTGTGTTTGGTAGTGAAGCATGGGCTCACATTCCGGATGAAAAACGGAAAGCATTGCAGCCTAAAAGTGAAAAGTGCATATTTGTTGGATATTCTGAAGATGTAAAAGGTTATAGACTTCTTCAACCACATTCTCATGCTATACTCATTAGAAGAGATGTTAAATTTGATGAAAATATCTTGGCCTGCGAGCCTAACTCGGCGAGTGTGCCATCTTTGGCCTGCGAGTCTGATTCGACGTTTGTGCCTTCTTCTTCTTCTTCCAACTTCCTTGACAGGTTTCCAACTCCAGTTTCTGATGATGACCGTGAGGATGAAAATCCACCTCCGCTTGCTCATGTTCCTCCAGTTGCACTAGCACAAGTGCTTCCTCGATGGGTCCGTTCAACATGTGAAGCAGCTGGTGATCTTGCCGGTGATCCTAGAGATCAACGTCGAACATGTTCTCAGTTTCAGTGAGCCTCTTCTCTTTTGGCTCAAGTTTCCGAGAATCATGATCCAGAAAATTTTGCAGAAGCTTCAGGGAATCCAGATTGGGATGCATCCATGGATGAAGAATATCGTTCCTTAATGGCGAACGATACTTGGGATCTTGTACCTCTTCCAAAAGGAAGAAAACTTGTCAGATGTAAATGGGTCTACAGAACTAAGTATGCATCAGATGGAAGTGTTGAAAGACTTAAGGCAAGGTTAGTTGCCAAAGGTTTTTCTCAAGTTGAAGGGATTGACTACAATGAAACCTTTGCTCCCGTCGCCAAAATGAACTCCATCCGCCTTGTTCTTTCCCTTGCAGCCTTACACAACTGGGAAGTCCATCAAATGGATGTCAAGTTTGCCTTCTTACATGGTGATTTACAGGAGGAAATTTACATGGAACAACCTCCTGGCTATGTTCAGAATAACTCTAGCCTTGTCTGTCGCCTTAAGAAATCCTTATATGGCCTTAAGCAAGCTCGTAGAGCTTGGTATGCCAAAATGGATAACTTTCTCCTTGACACTGGTTTTTCTAGATGCCATTCTGACCCCAATGTCTATACCAAGAAAGTAGGAAACCATCTCATCATACTTGTTCTATATGTTGATGACCTTATTCTTACTGGTAGTGACCCTAAGCTTATAACCCATGTGAAATCCAGTCTTAAACAAACTTTTGAAATGTCAGACTTAGGACATTTGCATTATTTTCTTGGTCTCCAAGTTCTGCAAACCAAAGAAGGAATCTTTCTTTCTCAGTCTAAGTATGCTTGTGACCTTCTTCGTCGCTTTCACATGAAAGATTGTACACCAGCCCCTTCTCCCTTCCAGTCTGGAGTCAAACTTTCTACCACTTGTACTTCACCTGAAGTAGATGCCACCTTGTATCGTCAGCTTGTTGGTAGTCTTTTATACTTGACTCATTCCCGTCCTGACCTTTCCTTTGCCGTTGGTCGAGTTGCCCGTTATATGCAGACACCTCATGAAAGTCACTGGAAAGCAGCTAAAAGAATACTTCGATATATTCGAGGTACAGTTCAGTTTGGGATTCATTACAGTACAGGGGGGAAACCTTTGTTGGTTGGTTTCATTGATTCAGATTGGGCCGGCGATCCTGATGATCGAAAGTCTACTGCAGGTTATGTTTTCAGTCTGGGATCTGGACCTATTACTTGGGCTTGTAAGAAACAACAAGCTCTTGCTCTTTCTTCAGCAGAGGCAGAATATCGAGCAGCAGTTAATGCCAGTCAGGAAGCTTTATGGCTTCGACAGATCCTTTCAGAGTTTGGATTCGAGCAGCAGCAGCCTACTCGACTTTGGTGCGACAATCAAAGTGCCATCAAGCTTGCCAAAGATCCAGTTCTACATCAATGCAGCAAACACATTGAGCTACATATGCACTTCATCAGAAATCTTGTTCATGATCGGGTTCTTGAAGTGCTCTTTTGCCCTACAGATGATCAAGTTGCAGACATCTTCACCAAGTCTCTTACAGAAGCGAAATTTTCTAAACTTCGATCTATGTTAGGAGTTCAGGAACTTGTCATTAAGGGGGGATAGGCTCTAATGCCTCCTTCCTTCTCCTAATAGTGTCACTTTGTAAATCCTTCAATCCTATCCCAAGTTGTTCTTAAAGGGGGATGTTAGGATATTTAGACACTTAGGAGTTAGTTAAGATCAACTTGTGTAATATATCCGTTAGGGATAGTGTGTTTCTTTAGTATGCATTAGTATGCATTTGTAAATACTTAATCCGACGGTCACGATATGTTTCCGACATAGAGTGATCCGACGGCTCAACTTCTCTTAGATCAAACCTAACCTTGATCCATGGCTTAACACCTGATTGGTCCATGATCTCTATTTAAAGAGCATGGAGGGTCATTGTTTAGTTGATCGATTATGAGAAGCTCATTTGTAACTTTCTTTTTTTGCATAATAAATTGTCCCGTAGAAGCTATTTGGCCGGGGCCGTGGAGTGTTTCCCTCAAGAGGGTTTAAACCACGTCAAAACATCGGTGTGTTGATCTGTGATCTGTTTGTGTGAAGTGGTTGCTCTTGGTGTTCGGTCCTTTGGTAGTACCCTGTGTACCTGAACAACTATTGTTTTATGTTTTGATTTTTCTGATTCTAAAATCCGCAACCCGATGGCTGTGGGTTGCGGAATCATCCTTTATTTAAATTGAAAATAATTACCCTGAAACCCGAACCCCGCAATGGAGGCATTCGACTTTCGGGATTGTGGTTTTTGGTTTATTTGGTACGTGCTCCCGAAATCCGCAACCCGTAATTTCAGAATGTGGCTTTCGAGATGGTTATTTTACGTCACGGTTCAATGTTTCCAAAGCTCGCCACCCGCACAGTCGGATTTTGGCTTTCAGAAATCCTTTTTACCTCCATTTGCAGACCTGCAACCCGCAAATCTGTACGTTCGGGTTTTGGCTTGCGGAATATTTGAATAAGAACTTCCTGCAAATTTTTGAGCCCAATTCTGCATTTCGCTCAGGATAATCTCCATCGTCTGTAAGTTATAATATCGCGGTCATGTCGATTTTGGGTAATCAGTTAAGTCAGGCTTCGCCACCTTGTTTTTTCAAAGCTGGTTCTGCCAAACTATCATTTGTTTCATGCAATCCATGACAGCAGACACCATTACAAGTCTATCAGTTACTTCATGTTAGATGGATGCCATCTCTCCACATTAAGTCCACCATGTCTGAACTCGAGATTGACATCTTGTTGTTTTTTGTTCTACATCTTAATGATTGGATTTGCTACATGCAAAGAGTTGATAGCCTTTGTACTGGAACTCTTAGTCGAGACCGTTTTTTGCACAACAGCTTTGCTACCATAACCTTCATCTCCATTATTAATCACCAGTCATAATTATTGATAGGAGATGGCTTATAATGATGTGATCATAAAGGCAGTTCCAAATCATGCAAGAAGTAATTGAACTTGTACTTCGCACAGGATTTGATCTAACTGGCACATACCTCATCTTTTGTCATTACAATTGAAGTAATTACAATAAATTGATTGGATAACTTAAATCATTGCAGATTGCCCCGCCCGATTATCATCAACCTGCTCGCTGGCCTTTAAATAACAATTAACATAAAAGTTCCAGTTTATCCATTGCCTTCTGAAATAGGGAACACTCTGTTTGGAATTCTTCTTACATCCTTTTATTCGAGACTCATTCAGAATGAGCAATTTTCATGCAGATGGTGAATTTTCTAACGTTCATATTGAAGATGAAGAGTTCTACCCCTTGTTATATCAAGAAATGTTGTCACCACCATTTGATGCAGGTGTTCCTGATCTTAGCAACGGTAGCAGTGAAGAAGACTTCGACACTTTGTCTGCCTGCATTCACTACCCCGAAAAGCAAAGAAAGGAAATTCTGGAGGGATCAATTGATATTGATACCGATGTTATACAGGACTTTATAATCAATGAAGAACCTGACGTGCCGGCTACCATTCCTGAAGTAAATCCTCTAATGGATTTCTCTGTTTTTGATAGCGGGTTCTCCGACCCCGAATTTGCTACAGTGGATGATCTGCAAGCCATACTACCTGTCGATGCTAGTGAACAATCTATGATTAAATTTTTACGGTGCCACGAAACCTTATCAAATTGAAGAACAAGTCTTTCTTTTTGTGAAAGGTGGAGGAAAATCTTTTGAGCTTAAAAATATAAAAATTTCTTGGATCGATGGTTATACCCGATTTTGTAATCCCCATTTTGTAGAATCTCTCCTTTTGGAAATCTGATGTAAATTTAGTATAAAAGGAGGAAAGTTTCTCTTAGAAAGAGGTTGGGAATTTTGGAATTGTAATTCAGCGGGAGTTTGGACTGAAGATACTCTGTTTATCAGAGTCATTGTAATTTTTGTACAAGACTTCTCTATTCAGGAAAGTTATCTTTTAATTCACCTTCTATTGTTCTTCAATTTTCTTTGGGAATTGCTGAGTTCATGTTTCAAATTCGTCATCGGTTATGTGTTTAATCCTTTGCAGGACGTTCCATAATGCATAAGATCTCTCATATTGATTTCTCTGTATGTTCGGATTATGCTCAAAACTATTCTATTAAATTTCTTTAATTGAACGTTTTCCTTTTATATTTCTGCAAATGATTCGATGCAAATAAACATGTATAATCGAATGTTAATTTTTCAATTAACACCATGATTACAGATCAGGTATTTGAATAAGCTCAAACGTTTTTGAAGAATTTTCATATTAATTTATTAATTGATAAAACTTTAAATTAACAAGTGAAGAACTCGAAGACGTTTCTGTTTAAGGTACTTAATCACTTGTTCATCATACTTCAATTCTGATCTGCACAATATCATTTTCTCCTTTAGGTCAGATCCGACTTACAATAGTTTCGTTTCTTAGGTAGGTTAAGATAGGTTCTTTAGTAAGCTTTTTATACTCCGTTTTCTGTTATAGGAAAACTGATCTTTCAAGATCAAATCTTTTACTCATAGAGTGCGAGCGGAGGCCAAATATCCATGGGTGATTACCACACCAAACAGCTCGAGGATAGAATTTCCCTTGCGTAGGGTCTTTCGAAGCCTTTGGCTGGGTTTTCATCCCCTGTTGTGTGCCTTGGAACCCATTCCAGCACCTCGCACTTACCCTGCACCCCCGAGGCATGGGAAAATGGCACTATAAGGAGGGCCACTATTAAAACATGCCTAAGAAAACTACTGATAAACCTCCTCTAGCAAGTACTTCAATGGTTCAAACCCGAAGCCAGAATAGGGCTTCAACATCTGAACAACCAACAAATACACAACCTACAATTCTCCCTATCATGTCTACACAAATTGCAGTTATACCCATTACACCGGTGGTACAACAGGAGAACAGAGGAGAAGTCACCTTCACGTCACCCATAAGAGGACCCATCTTGTTAGAGAGTTTATTGAAAACATCTGCCGATAGGGTTTTAAGAGTAGAACAACGTCTTGCTGATCAAAGAAGACGCGGTCTGGAAGCTCTAAACTTAGAAGGTGTTTTGCAGGCTAGCCATAAGGAAATACAACAAGTTCCCACCTCACAGACCACTGATCCACTGGTTCAACGTACCGATAGTTTTAACACATAGGATTAACATACAACTGATCACCAATCTGAAAACCAAGACCTAGTTAATCGACCAAATTCTCCTGAATATAACCATGAGACCACCCACACAGCAACACAAGGTCAACCAAATCTTGGAGTCGGTGTTCCACCACCATCCCCTCATTCATCCTCATCATCTTCCTCAGATGAAGAGAATTATTCTAGTTCATCATCTAAAGAAGAAGAAGAAGAACCTCCAATGGATGGAGAAGGACAAAACAGACCTTGGCTTGACCAAGGTGCATTTTTCATATTAGGCGATCAACATAGATTACCAAAGAATCCTAAGCAATGGCTGCCTAAATACAACCCTGATGATAAAACGCCCGCGTTGGATCACATAAAAACTTTCATGCAAGCAATCGGGCTTAGAAGTGTGGTACATGAGGATGTAGTATGTAGACTTTTTCCATGCACTTTTGAGGGTAGAGCGGCCACTTGGTATTTTGCCTTACCGGCTCAATCTATAACATCCTGGGATGAATTTGAGAAACATTTTACCCAGAAATTTGGGGATGACAAAACACCACAAGATCTTGTTTTAGAGTTATCCTCAATGAAAGCCAAAGGAAAAGAAAGGGTAAAAGACTTTAACCAAAGGTTTTCATATCTCAAAAACATAATTCCTGCCAATCTTCTTCCTGCTGAAGAATTGTTGGTGGCTTATTATGAAAAGGGTCTGCCCCCCCCCTATTGCGATATGGGTCAAAAGAGCACAAAAAGGTACTTTACCGGAAGCATTTGATGAAGCAATCCAAGTTGAGAAGGACATCTTTTGTTTGGAAGATAGCCCGAAAACTTCAGAAGGACAACCTTCCACTTCTAGGAAGAAAATTGAGAATGTCCCTAAACCCACAACTCAGAACAAGGATCCATTTGATTTGACCGACATGAAAAAATTCCTCTAGAAGATGTCAAATGAGATGGTCGATATGAAGAAAAACACTAATAATAATCAGAATCAGAACAAAGGTTTTGTAAGGCCACCATTTAGGAGACCTTACCAGCCTCCACAAAATCCACCACCACCAAATTCGGCAGATGCTCTCACAAACGAGGAACTCTTTTCTATTTTTAGAGCGTTGGCAACAGAATCTCAAGTCACCCTCGACACTCCCAACGACTAGACTACCTCGGATCCTCCACTACCTAAAGAAGAAGCGGAAGGTGATCCACATGTTGATGCTGTGGGTTGCTTTTTAGAACTCCCTATGTGTGAAGAAGAAGAAGAACCTGAGGCGGTGTTTAACACACAACATCCCTATAATACAAGGTCAAAACCATAGCCACCTCAACAACCTTCATCTTCTCCCCCGGTTCCCACAAGAAACAATCCTGCCCCACAGAAGGATACAGTTCTCCCTCAAATGGAGTACAACCTGGTTGAAGACTTAAAAAGCGTCAAAGCAAACATCTCTCTGTTTGAGCTACTCAAGATTCCTACTATGAGGGATTCTTTACCTAAAAACATGATAGTCAAACAGCCTAGAGAGTCATAGAATAATAATCTAGATTCTGTCACTAAAACTGATAATAAAAAAACAACAAGTAAGAGAACTCCTCCTTTCTTGCTCATTTTTGATATTTTCAACCAGAATGTACACAATTGCATGATAGATTTAGGAGCATCATCAAATGTGTTGCCCCTATCTGTTTGCAGAAAATTGAATGCAACATGGGAACCCTATCCAACCCAGATTGTGCAACTTGACAGATCTAAAGTCATAGTGGTTGGTAAATTGAGAAATGTTCTACTCACACTGTCAACTGACCCCAGGATCCATCAGACATTTGACATTGTGATAGCTGACATCCCAGAGGCTTATGGGATGTGGTTAAGTAGGGGCTGGTCATAGAAACTTAAAGGTTATTTTGCAACTGACTGGTCCCACTTATGGTTGCCATACAATGGTCAACCGAATAAAATTAAGATTAGCAGAGAACCTTTTATGAAACAGACAGTTACTGATCTTAATGATTCAAGTGAACCTGCTGGTTATCTCACCTCCCGTATAGAGAACTTTACATTTGATACCTTTTTCGGTGAATTCCCAGCTAATGCCTCACCAGAAGAGAGCATCTGAAATGAATCACATATTACTTAGGTTACTTCTGTACCTTTTTTCTGGTGAAGTTGTGCATAAGGTATATAATGTGAATACAAATTTTAGATTAGACCCTGTCTCACGGACTTTGTTTTTCGATGGCTCCAAGTCCAAGGAGGGAGCTGGAGTGGGTTGTGTTCTTATCAATCCTAAAGGAATAAAAATCATGATTGCTTGCAGGTTAGAATTTGACTGCACTAATAATGTAGCCGAATATGAAGCTCTTGTGTAGGGGCTCAAGAAGGCCATTGATTTAGGTGTACAAGCAATAGAATGCTACGGAGACTCCGAAATTATAGTCAAGCAAGTCAGGAATAAAATACATTGCTTATCTACACGGTTGGCTAATTATCAAAAGTTGGTAAGGGATCCAACCAACTCATTTTCGACATTCAATATTAAATCAGTTCCTAGGTCACAAAATTTTTATGCAGACCTGTTAGCAAATACAACGTCTAGACTGATCCCGCCAGAAGGTCTGTCTCCTCAAACCTTTTCTATTGAATTGATGTACAGACCATCCATTCCGGATAATGTGACTAATTGGAAAGTATTTGATGATGACCGACAGATACTTGATTTTCTCACTGCTCAAGATACGTTTCAAGACACGACCATCGATGAAGCAGAACATGAAGAGTCTCTCACTGATTCCTCAAATGTCATCCCGAAGTCTGTGATCAATCTAGAAAAGTTTTACGATTTACAGGACAAGTTCAAACTGCAAACTAATTGTAAAACTCAAAGCTCATCTTTGAATTATGAGTGGGTCAACCTAGGCACCGAACAGGAACCTCGTTTCATCAACTTGGGAATTGATTGTACCCTTGGAGAACGCAAAGCTATTATTTCATTGTGCAAGAAGTATAAGGATGTTTTCGCCTAGACGTATGACGAATTGAAAACGTTTGACACTAACGTCATGTTTCATAATATACCCATGAAACCAGAGGTGAAGCCATTTCAACAAAAGCTACGGAAGATGCACCCTAGTTTGAATCCTTTTGTAAAAAAGGAGCTAGAGAAGCTGTTCACTACTTGAATTATCTTTCTGGTCAGGCATACTCAATGGATTGCTAACTTAGTACATGTCCGCAAGAAAAGCGGGGAAATTCGGCTATGTGTCAATTTCAAGAACCTAAATCGGGATTTTGGGAAAGATAACTATCCCGTTCCACCAATGGAACCGATTCTTCAAAAGGTGGCAGGGTCAGAGATGTTTTCCCTCCTAGACGGTTTTTTGGGATATAAACAGGTCATGGTTTCCCCAGACGATCAATTGAAAACAACTTTCAGGACCCCATGGGGTACTTTTGCTTACAGACGGATGCCTTTCGGGCTGATCAATGCAGGAGCTACTTTTCAAAGAGCTATGGATATAGCTTTCCGAGGGTTAATGCATAATTCTGTTGTGGTTTACCTTGACGATATCACTATTTACTCTAAAAAACGACATGAACATGTTTTGGCTCTGAAACAAGTTTTTGATCGCTGCGGAAAATTTGTTATTTCTCTCAATCCGAAGAAATCTATTTTTGTAGTAACGGAAGGAAAGCTTTTGGGCTTCATTGTTTCGAAAGAAGGTATGATTATCGATCCTGAAAATACAGAGGCTATTTCAAAGATTGGCTTGCCAGGCTCGTGCAAAGAAATGCAATCTCTCTTAGGTAAGATTAATTTTGTACGTAGGTTTGTACCAAATTTTGCCTAGATTGTTAAACCATTACAGCATTTGGTCAAGAAAGATGTGCAGTTCACTTGGTCGCAGGAACAGAGAGAGGCATTTTTTCAAATTCGAAAAGCCATTGCAGAAGCTCCTGCTCTGATGTCCCCAGATTTTAATAAGGATTTCATTCTTTATACTTTTTCCACTGACTTTTCTTATGCAACTGTCCTTATAACTCAAAAGCATGACAATGATACTGAAATAACGATCTCTTTTATGAGCTCAACATTCAAAGGTGCAGAGATTAAATACTCGCAGATCGATAAGCAAGCCTATGCGGTCTATAAATCTGTCAAACATTATAGACCCTACTTGCTAAAGTCCTGAACCAAAGTCATTGTTCCATATTCTGCTATCAAAAATGTCCTTGTCCAGAAAGAATTGGGGGAAAAGAGGGCCCATTGGATGACTACACTACAAGAATATGATCTTGAGATAAGATCGGCTAAAATTGTAAAAGGCCAAGGCCTTTTTCTTCTTACTGCGCAATCCAATAACCCCGCTCAGCAGCAGTCCGAATGGGATCATGAGGAGGAAATTCCCTCAGGTGTTGTTAATGTTATCGATGCCCCGACATCGGAATGGTACGACGATATCAGATTTTTCCTGAACCATGGGTTTGCTCCCAAAACCCTTGATTTTAAGAAAAGAAGAGCTTTAAGACTAACATCTGGTCCTTATCAATTCATTGATCATGTTCTTTTTAGAAAAAATTATGATGGAGTATTTCTTAGATGCTTGGAAAAACATGAAACTGATGACATTTTGTTTCAATTTCATGCAGGTCTTGCTGGAGGCCATTTTTCAGGAGAGACTACGACAAACAAGATTCTTAGGGCCGGTTATTATTGGCCCACATTGTTTAAAGATGCTTATGCTTATGCCAGGAAGTGAGAGTCATGTGAGAAATGCACAGGGAAGTTTAGGAAACCTGCATTTCCATTACAACCAGTTACAATTCATTTTCCATTTCAATAGTGGGGAATGGATTTTGTTGGGCCTATAAACCCTCCCTCATCCCTCCAACATAAGTATATCCTCAGTGCTATAGACTATTTCACTAGATGGGTGGAGGCAGCTCCTCTTAAACAATGTAATGCTTCTCAAGTGATCTCTTTCCTTGATAACCAGATCGTCACACGCTTTGGCGCTCCAGAGTACTTAGTTTTCAATAATGCATCCTACTTCTCCTCATTCGATATAACTGAATATGCCTTTGAGATGGGAATTAAGCTTAAGTTTTCCACCAATTATTATCCTCAAGGTAATGGTTTGGCTGAGTCATCGAACAAAAACCTGATAAACATTCTTAAGAAGACCGTAGCTTCTCATCACAGAGATTAGCACACACAGTTGTATAATGCATTATGGGCAGATCGAATTACCCTGAAAGCAGCAATTGCAAATTCTTCGTACTGTCTGGTTTATGGAAAAGAAGCCATCCTTCCCACTAATCTTACCATTCCTTCGCTACAGCTGGCCCAGTCTGTCCAAGAAGATGATTCTTCTTCCCTCCAGCAAAGAATTGACACCCTCTTAAAGCTAGAGGAGGATAGGGAAATAGCCAAGAACAAGTTGTATCATCATCAGCAGATGGTGAAAAGGTGGTTTGATGAAAAATATTCATCTGACAGGGAATTTTCTTTTGGTGACCTGGTTCTGAGGTGGGATAAGCAACGTAAAGATAAGAATCAGTACACCAAGTTTCAGCATCTTTGGCTAGGAACTTTCATTATTACAGAAAAGATTGGTCCCAGCACTGTTCGATTACAAACGTTAGAAGGAGTTATAGATACCTTCCCAGTGAATGTGTCTCTTCTGAAAAAGTATTTTGTTTAAACAATCTAGTGCACTTGTACATAGGTGTGGCTTTAAATCATTTGTTTTATTGCATTGATATTTTCATTGGTTTTCTTGTTTTCTTTTGATTTCCATCAATAAGGCTTCACACTTGTGGTAATGGCTTATGATCATTTTCGTAGCAACAATTGCTTCTGAAGTTTCAGCATCGTTATCAATCTTACTTTATGGATTTTGATTAGAATTTTCTCTGAAGAATTAACAGTCAATAAGTGTAGTGCCATTGGATACTTTTCACTTTGATCATTATCTTTTACCATGCTTTATTTGTGTAATTTAGGTATGGAGGATAGTCATCATCTCTCTATCTGGTGTTTCATGGTTGAACATCATATCATAATAACCTGACCAGTTTCGATTGCTCATGGATCCTTTTATAGTCACTTTGAATATACAATTTTTATTTTAAATTATAAGTTACAAGGTGGGTGGTCTTGTTATCAAGCTAGCCCATTAGGTTCATAGGTGTTTAAAGTGGAATGACATCTTCACATCAAGCCACCACACTTGGAAGATGACTTTCAGTTCTTCTAGAAGGTGGAAGATCCTATTACAGGTCGGTCCATTCATGATCCACAAAGCACTGGTGAGTAACATTATCACTAAATGGTCACCAAGCCATGGTAATGACTTGTAGCTTATGCCAAAATAAATTGTCTCCTTTTTATAAGATTTTGTTATATGCAAGAACAGGGGGGTCTTATCACAAGCCAGCCCTGCTGTGATCATAGGTTTGACCTTGGAATGGAATTATCACTATATGGTCACCAAGCCATGATGATTTCTTTTGGCCTTACAACTAGAAGACAAGGAGTCTCATCATCGAGCTAGCTTGCCCAGTTTCCGGATCAGGCCTGTGAATGGCGTTGTTTTATCTGATCACCAAGTCAGCACAGTGGTCTTGTATTAACAAGGTTTTATGTATGCAAATATATATATAAAAAAAGGAGAAGAGAAAGAAAAGACAAAAGAAAAGGATAAATAAGTATATATATATAACCCATAGAGGACTGCTGATTAATTAACCGAGGTGATCCGTAATTAGGATATCCATGAGCATTTCTAAGACTGTGCCCAGGTTCAACACAAGCTGATTTTCAATGATTACACTATGGTAAAGATTTGGTATTACTCTCTAAATCTCCTTATCGAATGAGTGTTATCTTTAAGATGGTCATTGTTGGGATCTATCCATTTCTTTCATGTTCATTGCTTGTTGGCTGTTATCTTTTGAATATCTTCATTGAATTGAGTTTCAAGAAACTGGTTGATTGACATGTTGTATTTAGTTGGATTTGATTGCAGAGATAACTGGTTCTTCCCAGCCAGTTGCCATTTGTTGTGGCCACAACAGATCCCATGCTTAGTCAAGCATGAGAGCCCCCCCAATTTTAATAAACAAAAAGGTATTTGGGTGAGTCATCTTTAAATCTTTAGATTTTGATTTTATCTCTAAAAATTCTTTACCCATGCCTTTGGTTTGCTTGTTTGTAAGGGTTTGATTATTTCTTCCAAAGTGTTTCGGTTTGAAAAGAGCCAAAATTTTGAGTATTTTGTTGACTGTTATCTTCATCCCGAAACCTGACTTTTGGAGAGCCCGAAACCCGCAACCCGACAGATGCGGGTTGCGGGACTGTTGTTTTATGTTTTGATTTTGCTGATTCCAAAATCTGCAACCCGACAGCTGCGGGTTGCGGAATCATCATTTATTTAGATTGAAAGTAATTACCTCGAAACCTGAACCCCGCAATGGCGACATTCGGCTTTCGGGATTGTGGTTTTTGGTTTATTTGGTACGTGCTCCTGAAATCCACGACCCGTAATTTCAGAATGCGACTTTCGAGATGGTTATTTTACGTCACGGTTCAATGTTTCCGAAGCCCGCCACCCACACAGTCGGATTTTGGCTTTCGAAAATCCTTTTTACCTCCGTTTGCAGACCCGAAACCCACAAATCCATACGTTCGGGTTTCGGCTTGTGGAATATTTGAATAAGAACTTCCTGCAAATTTTTGAGCCCAATTCCGCATTCCGCTCAGGATAATCTCCATCGTCCGTTAGTTATAATCTCGCGGTCATGTCGATTTCAGGTAATCAGTTAAGTCAGGATTCACCACCTTGTTTTTTCAAAGCTGGTTCTGCCAAACTATCATTTGTTTCATGCAATCCATGACAGCAGACACCATTACAAGTCTATCAGTTACTTTATGTTACATGGATACCATCTCTCCGCATTAAGTCCGCCATGTCTGAACTCGAGCTTGACGTCTTTTCATTTTTTGTTCTACATCTTAATGATCGGATTTGTTACGTGTGAAGAGTTGATAGCCTATGTACTGGAACTCTTAGTCGAGACCATTTTTCGCACATCAGCTTTGCTACCATAACCTTCGTCTCCATTATTAATCACCAGTCATAATTATTGATAGGAGACGGCTTATAACGATGTGATTGTAAAGGCAGTTCCAAATCATGCAAGAAGTAATTGAACTTGTACTTCGCACATTGATCCGACTAGCACATACCTCAGCTTTTGTCATTACAATTGAAGTAATTACAATAAATTGAATGGATAACTTAAATCATTGCAGATTGCCCCGCCTGATTATCATCAACCTGCTCGCTGGCCTTTAAATAGCAATTAACATGAAAGTTCTAGTTTATTCATTGCCTTCTGAAATAGGGAACACTCTGTTTGGCATTCTTCTTACATCCTTTTATCCAAGACTCATTCAGAATGAGCAATTTTCATGCAGATGGTGAATTTTCTAACGTTCATATTGAAGATGAAGAGTTCTACCCCTTGTTATATCAAGAAATGTTGTCACCACCGTTTGATGTAGGTGTTCCTGATCTTAGCAGCCGTAGCAGTGAAGAAGACTTCGAGACTTTGTCTGCCTGCATTCACTACCCTTAAAAGCAAATAAAGGAAATTCTGGAGGGATCAACTGATATTGATACCAATGTTATATAGGACTTTATAATCAATGAAGAACCTGATGTGCCAGCTACCGTTCCTGAAGTAAATCCTCTAATGGATTCCTCTGTTTTTGACAGCGGGTTCTCTGATCCCGAATTTCCTACAGCGGATGCTCTGCAAGCCATACCACCTGTTGATGCTAGTGAACAATCTATGATTAAATTTTTACGGTGCCACGAAACCTTATCAGATTGAAGAACAAGTCTTTCTTTTTGTGAAAGGTGGCGGAAAATCTTTTGAGCTTAAAAATAGCAAAATTTCTTGGATCGATGGTTATACCCGATTTTATAATCCCCATTTTGTAGAATCTCTCCTTTTGGAACTCTGATGTAAATTTAGTATAAAAGGAGGAAAGTTTCTCTTAGAAAGAGGTTGGGAATTTTGGAATTGTAATTCAGCAGGAGTTTGGACTGAAGATACTCTATTTATCAGAGTCATTGTGATTTTTGTACAAGACTTATCTATTTAGGAAAGTTATCTTTTAATTCACCTCCTATTGTTCTTCAAATTTCTTTGGGAATTGCTGAGTTCATGTTTCAAATTCGTCATCGGTTATGTGTTTAATCCTTTGCAGGACATTCCATAATGCATAAGATCTCTCATATTGATTTCTCTGTATGTTCGGATTATGCTCAAAATTGTTCTATTAAATTTCTTTAATTAAACGTTTTCCTTTTATATTTCTGCAAATGATTCGATGCAAATAAACATGTATAATCGAATGTTAATTTTTCAATTAACACCATGATTACAGATCAGGTATTTGAATAAGCTCAAACATTTTTGAAGAATTGTCATATTAATTTCTTAATTGATAAAACTTTAAATTAACAAGTGATGAACCCAAAGACGTTTCTGTTTAAGGTACTTAATCACTTGTTCATCATACTTCAATTTTAATATGCACAATATCATTTTCTCCTTTAGGTTAGATTTGAATTACACTAGTTTCTTTCCTTAGGTAGGTTAAGATAGGTTCTTTAGTTAGCTTTTTATACTTCGTTTTCTGTTAAAGGAAAATTGATCTTTCAAGATCAAATCTTTTACTCATAGAGTGCCAGCAGAGGCCAAATATCCATGGGTGATTACGACACCAAACAACTCGAGGATAGAATTTCCCTTGCGCAGGGTCTTTCGAAGCCTTTGGCTGGGTTTTCATCCCCTATTGTGTGCCTTGAAACCCATTCCAGCACCTCGCACTTACCCTGCACCCCTAAGGCATCAACAGGGCTCTGTTGAAATGGGTGAAATTCCCCCCTTTTCCAGAACAATATGAACTGATAAAGAAAACATCAGTGGTTTTTGGTTCACTCTCAATTAAAAGAGCAACATGAGATGAAGAATGTATCATGGTGACGACTTCAGTCTTGACATTCTCCAATGAAAGAGTGGAATCAACTGTGAATGATGTCGACTTGACTACTTCAACTTCACTCTTCAAAGGAAAAGTGGGATGAACTACTTGTTCTCCACTCATGGAGGAAAGAGTGGGATCGGTCGAGGATGGAGCAAGATTGACTACTTTATCAACCAATGAAGGGTCAAGGGACAACTTACAATATCCGGTCGGAAGGTGATTCTGGGATACAGTAATGTCTTCCAACAGTTTTGAAGCTTTATCTATGCGAGGACAAAGGTAAGTAAGGTGCATGTCCTTGCATAACAAACAAGGATTCTTGACTTTAAATTTCCAACCCTTAACCATAGAGTTATTAGTCGATGGGGTATCATTAGTATGATGTCCAGAAGCTGATGATATAGGTTGTTCAGAATATTTAGACCACTCTTCTAATACCTTGGAAAGGCTAGGACAATCCTTAAGAAGGTGATCCCCCTTGCAAATCCTGTAAGGGAACTTGGGTTTTCAAGGTGCGGATTAGAAAGAGAATCATTAGGAGTAACCAGTTGATGTATGGTCTATTTCTTATTCTTCTTCTTCTTAACCTTCCTTTTCTTCTTCTTCTTATCCTCCTGATTAATAACACCACTGCTTTTATCAGGTGAGGAAGTAGAAACTGAAGAAGATACATCCAACAAAGAAGACGAAGGATCAATTTGGGATTGATGCTCTCGTGATGGAGAGTTAACATTTGAAGCATTAGGTGCATTAGGGACCAGTGGATTGAAGAATAACCATACTGGTAACCCTATAGACAATCTGGGAAGATTCAAAGTAACAATAAAGGGAGGACCAATATCTCCAAATGGAAGGAAAGCAAAGGTACCCCTTGAAAAGGAGTCTCTTGATTGGTAGTCCCGGAAGAGTTTTCCATGTCCAAACTCTCTAAGAACCTCTAAATTACCACACAAATCAAACACTACTCAAATCTAAAAGCAACAAGAAGTCTGTGAAAGGGATGGATAAATAATCCAGATTCTCACAGGATTATCAAATTGTCACAACTCGCAATATACTGTAGGGTCCAACAGTTATACTTGGCCCAATATTTTAGAGCACTAACTAGGGAGGATTGGGACCGTACCCCTGACTGTATAACCCGACTACCTAGCAGTACGTGCATAGTAATATCCCCGAGTGCTGTTCTCGGTGCTGTCTAATGCACAACCGTACGAAAGGGGCCTTCCTATATATTGTTGAGTACGTGAATTACCTTTCTATATACCCAAAGGAACGTGAAAGGCCATTATATATACTAACGAGTACGTGGAAGAACCACAAAGACCCCATAATGCATTGCAGCCAAATAACGATAGCTCCTATGCTTTAAGATGCTGAAACACGTCTCTAACCTATCATTTAAGTTGCTAAAGATTTAAACTTAACTAGCGGTTGATTTTATCTTATGCGGTTAAGTGGATGCATGACGTGTAGACCTGTAAAGTAAACAAAATACACCACTAATTTAAATGAATTGCAAACCTTTCATTTTTTCAATGAAAACTAGCTAAAGAGAGAGTAAGAGGTTCTTTTTTCCCAAATGAACAACCTAATGCAAATGCAATTTTAGTTTTTAATGAATGATAACCAATCATGTAAAACCATACCCAAACTACCCTAAAGTGACAAAAATAGATATTTTTATCAATAACAAATGCAAAAATTGTAATTTGTTTCCTATATTTTTATAGTTAAAAAGGACACATCTAAGCTATGAGAAGGAAATATTCCATGCACGTTTCCAATCGCATGCAATGCAAAGAAAAAACAACCAATATATTTTTGTAACTCAAATGGACAAGAAATTGAAACAATCTTTTCTTCTTCTTATGAATGTAAGACCAATAATGTCAAATGATCAAACTAATGCAAACAAGGCGCACTCCTAAATAGGTGGAATAAGGTGCACTTGTGCTCTAGTGATGAAAAAAAGGGCGCATCATTGGCTAGGAGGGAAAAAACTCAGCAGAAACAGGCTCCCGGGGGCTGCAAAATAAGGACTAGGTGCTGGGAGACTGCCATACTGATGACTGGATGCATGCAGATGACTGGATGCATGCAAAATTGCGTGCAAGAATGAAAAATACAAAAATGATGGTGAGAATATTCCAACGCCCTCCCCCAAGCTATACTATGAGGTAGTAACTGAAAACTAGAAAAAATAGGGTCCTGGTGATTGACACCAAAGGTCACCCCGTACAACAATCTAAATAATAAATGAGGAAAGAGGGAAAACCCAGTGGGAAGAAATCCCTCCCTCAAAATAGACTGAAGGATGCTAATGTAGCATGTCATCACTCACCCGAAGAAGATATCTAAGGTAAGTGAAACTCTTCACCATGAAGGTCTTGGTGAAGATGTCTGCAATCTGCTCTTCTATCAGAAGGTAGAGCAGTGAGATCGTTTGATCATGCACCAATCCTCGAATGTAATGCATGTGTATCTCAATGTGTTTGGTTCTCTGTCTTAGAACTAGATCTGTGGAAATCCTGATAGCACTCTGATTGTCACAATAGATGACTGGTGGAGTACTAAATCGAATCCCAAACTCTGATAAGATGCCCCACAACTAGATGCACTATGTGGCTGCATTGACTGCACCTCTATACTCGTAATTTGTTTAAGAAAGAGCTACAACAGTATGCTTTTTGAACGACCAATAGATAGGTCTAGATCCAATCATGAAAACAAAACCAGATGTTGACTTTCGATCTGAGCTGTCTCTAGCCCAATCTGAGTCAGTATAGCCAACAAGGTTCAGAGGAGACCCAGTTTCATAGTGATGACCATAGGTCTTTGTCCCTTGCAAGTAATGCAAGATACTCTTTGCTCCTTCCAGTGAAGCTCATGAGGCTCCTGCATGAATCTGGAGACAACATTGATTGCATAGGAAATATCGGGTCGAGTGTGTGTAAGAAACAATAGACTCCTAATCAATTGCCGATACATTGTACTATCCACCAAAGGTGTGGAAGGACCATCCTCAAGGATGATCCTTGAAAGAAAAGGAAATGCTGTTGGTTTGCATTCACTCATGTGGAACCTTTCACGCATATCTGAAACATACTTGGATTGTGCAACCTTGATTATTGAATCACTCTGAGTGACTTCAAGACCAAGAAACTGTCTCAAAAATCCAAGATATGACATGGAGAAGGAGTTACGAAAAGCTATTTTTATAGATCTGATGCATGAAGTATTGCTCCTAGTAATCAATAGATCATCAACATATAAAAAAATCAGAAGTAGATAGTCACCTTCATGTCTCATGTATACATTCGAATCATATTTGCATCTCGAGAAATTTTGTGACAGAAGGAAGGAGTCCATCTTTGCATACCAATCTCGGGGAGATTGCTTGAGTCCATACAAGGACTTACTCAATCTGCATACCAGTGAAGAGTCTTCAACATACCCCTCAGGTTGCTTCATGTAGATCTCCTCCTCTAGATATTCATGAAGGAAAGCACTCTTGACATCCATGTGATGCACTTCCCAGTGCTTGGATGCAGCAAGATCAAGAACAAGACAGATGGAATCCATCTTAGCAACATGAGCGAATGTCTCTGAGTAGTCAATCCCATGGACTTGTGAGTAACTTTTTGCAACCAATCGAGCCTTGTATTTTCTAGTGACTCCATCAGAGTCCATCTTAGTTCTGTAAAACCACTTGCATTGAACAAGCTTCCTCCCACGGGGGAGAGAAACAAGCTCCCAAGTTTCATTTCTTTGAAGAGACTCATACTCTTCATCCATAGCTACTACCCATCTTGGGTCTTGGTAGGCTTCAAAAAATGTCTTTGGATCTGATCCAATCATGAGAAAGCATCTCTTAGCTAGAAATGGATTTTTGTGAGAGAGTAGATCATATCTGGTTGTTCTTGAAGATGATGGATCTCCAACAAGATCAATGGTGGACGCAGCAGTAGTGGTGGCCCATGATGCAATAGGATTTCGAACCTTAGGTGCTATATCTTGAGGTTCTCGTGGATATGGATCTAGCATTCACTCTACCTTTTGAATATTTTCCATTCAAGCAACCTTTGCAGGTGCCTTTGGAAAACTTGATCTTGGGAAGCCCTTCAACCATATCCTTTGTATGCATGTCTTGCAAGTATTGATAATTAATATGCCCAAATATTTCATGCCACAATCTACTCTCTTCATTGGAATGAGTGTGAAGAGAATATGGCCTTGAGAGAGGTAATAAGTGTGAGAACTCCTGTGCAATTTGGTTGCTTGCAACGCTCTAGGTGTTGAGCGGTGTGGCTCGGCTGGGCCTAATCCTTTCGGACTCGCGCGCGCTCTGTGTTAGGGTTTGAGTCGAATGGATCCGCCGCCTGAACCGGGCCGAGCGCCTCTCGACGACCGTTTCTGACTTCTGGTTGCGTCTCAACCCTCGACCTCTAAGCTCTCGGGTCCGGGGGACTCCAGGTTCGTCAAAAAATCCGCCATACCTGAAGTTAAACTTGGTTCCACGGCGTCAAACTGTAAAGCTCTTTCCCTTTCGGAGAAAGGTCTGGTTGGCCACTTTACTGGGCTTTGGCCATCCCTGAGATCAATTGAAATCTGGCTCAGCAAAAACTGGCGCCCTCTTATCCAAGGAGAAGTTCAGCAAATCTTCTGTGGAAGGGGCTTCTTCGTTTTCTACTTCGAGAAGAATGAAGACAGAGATTTAATATTCAGAAATGGACCTTATTTCATGGGACCTAGGGGAATGTATATCAACAAATGGGACCTCTCCTTTGACCCTGAAAAGGACATCCCTTCAGCTGTTCCAGTCTGGGTTAAGTTGCCCCATCTCCCGTTGCATTGTTGGAATGATGAAGACTTGAAGGCTATTGGCAACTCATTGGGGAAATACATAGATAAATCGGAGCCAAAACCCCCAATGTTCTCCTGTGCCCGAATATGCGTAGAAGTGGATCTTGATAAGGGGCTCCCGGAAGCAATAAGTCTGTCGATGGATGGATGGAATCATCTTCAAACTGTGGATTATGAACAGATCCCATTCAAGTGCAAAGTATGTCATGAATATGGACACTTTGCAAACCTCTGTCCCAAAAGGAAGTTACAGGAAGTGGAAGAAATTCAAGATGGGGACTGGAATGAAGTAAGGAAGAAGGGAGGGAAGTCCTCAAACCCTCAGCCCTATCAAACTACTCCTAAAAGAAAGGAAATGCCTAATAAGCAGCAAAGCACAAATAGGGAAGTAAACAAGTTCCAGCTTTTAGCAACGGAAACGGATGGGGAAGAGCAGACTCTCCCTACAGGTCAAGCTCAAGAGGAAATGACGGGAAACGTCAAGGAGGGAGAAAGAAGGGAGAACGCCTGTCAACAACTTGAGGAAGGAGAAATACGTTTAGCGTCACTAGTGCAACGGGAGGAACATGAAGGAGAGGCCTCCAAATCCTTGATGGGTTTGGTCACAAGAGAAAAAGCTAAATTGTGTCAAGAAGAAACCTCAGAAAGCAAGGAAGAAGAAATGGAACCCCAAATTAAAAAAGATAGAAAGTTGAACAAAGTTGTAAGAGAGCAAGAAGCAGCTAGAGACAAAGCGGCGGGTAAGCAAACCAGTCTTGACTCGCATGTAAGAATTATCCCCAGCACCAAGCAATCTCAGGGAAAAATGGAGGAGAAGAAGGAAAGAACAGTATCTAACCCCCACAAAAAATAATGAAGATAGTCTCCTGGAATTGCAGAGGTTTGGGAGGCAAGCAAAAGACGGAAGCAATCAAAAGGATTAAAAAGCTGGAAAACCCCTCAATACTAATGCTCCAGGAGACTAAAATGCAAGAGACAGAATGTCTCAAAACACTATCTCAAATTTGGCCCAAAGGAGAAGGAAAGTCAGTCAACTCGGTAGGAGCCTCTGGAGGGCTCGTCACTTGGTGGGATAAAGGTATGTACAAATGCATTTCCACTTTAAATAGTAGAAACTGGCTATTTACAGAGTTAGAAGATTTGACAAAAAATGAGAAATTTTGGATTGGAAATGTGTATGGACCCACGCTTCATGGCCACAAAGAAATTTTTTGGGACAGTCTCATAGATCTACTTCTTGGAAGAACCTCTTCTACCTGCATAATCGCCGGAGACTTTAATGTCACCATAAATGCTGATGAAAGACGAGGGGGTTCGAAGGTCCGAGATCAGTTTGGGGAAAGGTTGGAAGATTTACAGGCTTCATGGAACCTGGTGGATATAAAGCCTCTGCAAGGAAATTTCACTTGGAACAACAAGAGAATCGGGCCCGGACATATAGCTGCTAGGCTAGACAGATTTCTGATCAGCTCCTCCCTTCTTAATAAACCCCTTCTGCCAGATTCTAAAATTTTGGCCTCTGCTGTTTCTGATCACCGTCCAATCGCCCTTTTCTTCTCTATCCCCGGCAACCTAGGGCCCCTCCCCTTCAGATACAACCCTGAGTGGCTGGAGCACGAAGCCTGCTATGAAGAAATCAAAGCTATATGGAAGCAATTTATTCCAGGTTCACCGAGGTACATTTGGGAAACCAAAATCAAAAACACAAAAACTATGCTGAAGAGATGGGCAAAGCAAAGCACGAGGAGCTCTCGAGATGAAATCAATATCTTGCAAGAGGAATTGAAATCCCTGCAAGAGCAAATCGAAAAGGAACGGATAACTGAAGCAATGCTGATATAGGAGAAAATGCTGGAAGCCAAAATCCAACAAGTAAATAGGAAAGAAGAGGAGGAATGGAGACTTCGATCAAGATGTTTATGGCTCAAATCAGGGGACAGGAATACCAAGTTCTACCACGCTTAGTGCAAAGAAAGGTATAGGAAAAACAATATTCTCAGCTTAATCAGAGAAGATGGAACTAAGACAGAGGACCCCACAGCGATAAAGGAAGAAATCAGAAATCATTTTGAGTCTCTTTATAAGAAGGAAGAGGAACCGGCAAATGCCGATTTTGAATAAATGTGTCGTGCAATTCCCAGCCTCGTTACTGCTGAAGAGAACAACATACTCATGGAGAAGGTTACTGAAGAATAGGTCAGGAAAGCGGTGTGGTCTCTTCATCCGGAAAAATCCCCGGGTCCTGACGGGTTTTCCATACACTTCTATAGAAAATGTTGGCACCTGCTAAAAGCCGACCTTCTTAGAATGATAAACTGGACCAGAAATCGTGAGAAAATTGGAGGAGGCACTAATTCCTCTTTCATAGCTCTAATCCCGAAGGAGAAGAAAGCAAATGCAATAGGGAGGTTCAGACAAATTTCATTATGCAACTCTTCCTATAAAATCATCACAAAAGTCTTAGCAAATAGAGTCAAGAAGCTTCTCCCCAAGATCATTTCTCCAAACCAAGGCGGCTTTGTCCCAGGCAAACAAATATACGATAATATTCTTCTTGTGCAGGAGGCCATACATTCAAGCAGGCAAAACAAGGATGCAGGTATGGCTATAAAATTAGACATGGCTAATGCATTTGATAGAGTAAGACATTCCTTTATCTATGCTGTCTTAAGAAAATTTGGTTTTGAGGAAAAATTTATCAACTGGGTTAAAGCCTGCATTGGTGCTCCTTGGATTTCCCCTCTAATAAATGGAAGACCTACCTCCTTCTTCCGTCTATCTCGTGGGTTGAGGCAAGGGTGCCCCCTGTCACCATTCCTTTTTGTCATTATGGCGGACTCTTTGAGTAGAAAACTCAACTCCCTTCTAGTTTCTGACTCTCTACCTGGCATTTCTTTCACCCATAACGTTCAGGCAATAAACCATGCTCAGTTTGCCGACGATACTATTCTCTTAGGCAGTGCCTCTCCTCAGATTGTTGCAAGATTTAAAACCATTCTGGATCTCTTTCTCAGGACCTCTGGGGGCAAAACCAATGATCAAAAATGCAATTTTTATACTTGGAACTGTCGTCCTGCCACGATCAGACTCATTGCAGCTATTCTAACCTTCAAGCCATGCACGAATTGGACCTCCTTCAAATATCTGGGCACCCCTATCTCTCTCAAGTATCCTCCATCCTCTGTTTGGACTCCTATTCTTGATAAATTTAAAGCAAGAATTAATTCATGGGGAACTCGATGGTTGAACCTGGCTGGGAAAGTTACCTTGATTAAATCAGTTCTGTCTTCTTTGCCTGTCTTCTCTTCTTCCATAATGCTAGCCCCCATCTCAGTACAAAATGCTTTTAGCATAGAGATAAGAAAATTCTTGTGGCAAGGGGGGAAAACTCAGAACAAAAAATTCCATTTGGTTAATTGGAAAATTGTCAAAGAAAAGAAGGAGCGGGGAGGACTCGGAATCCGTGAGCCAGCTTTAGTAAGTAAAGCATTGGGGGCCAAGCTATCCTGGAGGATTGTCTCTGGAAAAAAGGAGTGGTGGAAGGAGGTTATAAGGAAGAAATACACCAGAAGCTCTAGACAAATATGTCTGGATAAGCCTACCTCCAAAAAAGGAACAGCAATATGGGGACTTATCTCTTCCTCAGCGGCGGTAATCACTGAAAATCTCTATTGGATTCCTGGCAATGGGAAAAGAATAAACCTATGGACGGACAACATTAATGGAGACAAGCCGATGGGTAAAGTACAGGGGATTGAGGCTATTCGAGACTGGCTGGAAAACATGGGTATTAAAAAGTTAAAGGACTTGGTAATTTGGAAAGATAATGGGGATTGGAAAAGCTGGAAGCAATTGGATCCTCCGGCCAATCTCAAAAGGGAGTACACTCTTCTCCTCGATCATCTGCATGGGAAAGCTCCGATCAACATCAATGAAAAAGATCTTCGGGGATGGGGGAAAGCAGGATCGTACTCGGTAAAGGCTGGGTATGAGAAACTATCCCCTCCCACCCTCTCGGTCCACAGAAGATGGAAGAATATATGGAACTCAGACAGCATCCCTAAAATAAATGCTTTCTTCTGGCTGTTAACTCATGGTAAGCTGCTAACTGCTGAAAATCTCAGAAAAAGGGGAATTACTGGCCCTTCTAGATGCACCCTATGTAAAAATGCTGAAGAAAGCTCCTACCACATTTTTCTGGAATGTCCTTTCGCAGAGAAAGTTTGGGCCCAGGTCCTGGGTAGTCAATGGAGACCAGCCACTCTTCCCAATTCACTAATCGACCTCACTGATCAATGGGGGCGCACTTTTCCTGGAAGATCCAAAAAGACTATGCGGAGAATTTGGAATTTAATTCCAATGAACATTTGTTGGCAGATTTGGCTAAGTCGAAATAAAATCATTTTTGAGGGTAAGAAAGTGGACAGTAATAGAGCTGCCATCAAAGCCATTGCAATGATTGGGGATTCACTTTCCTCTAAAAAGGTCTCTCTCCCAGCTCATGAGCCTCTAACTTTTGCTGAACTTCAATGGTGTAGCTTGTATATGAAGGGCAGCTTCCTTGAGTCCAAAGAAGAATGTCCCAACTCTGTCTGGGAAATCAGGAAAGACCCTGACACTTTTTCCAGGTGGTGGAAGGAGAAAAAAAGTCACAACATATTCTTTGATGGGGCTTCCAAAGGGAATCCCGGGGTGGCAGGTGCGGGTGGGATTCTTTTTGATCCCGGAGGAAATAAAATCGCAGCATTCTCGTGGGGACTAGGTAGGAAAACAAATAATGAGGCAGAATGGCTAGCTCTTATCCTTTCTTTAGATATGGCCTCTAACTACAGCCTAGACAATCTCAGAATCTACGGAGACTCCAGGCACGTCATCCAAATCATGAGAAGAGGGTATGCCTCGCTAGGCTCAAAAGCCGATAGATACATGCAAAGAATTAAAACCAAAGCAATCCTCTCAAAGGCATCCTTCTTCCACATTCTCCGAGAGAACAACATGATGGCTGACACAGCGGCCAATCATGGAATAATGCTTGAAATTGGGCAAATTAAGGATCAACATGGAGTTCTGAGGTTCCATTTCATCCCCTAATGTTTAATGGCTAGGCTAATTATTTGCATGGATGGGTTTTTGGTTAGGGCCTTGGTCACGAGGGACCATCCCTTCCTCCTCTTAAACTATGGTCCTCGCTCCCCTCCCTCTTTTGAGTCTTCACCCACACGTCTTTCCGCTCGCTCCTCCACCTGTCACCTCGACTCCCTCGGTGTCAGCTCCCATGGGGCTTTATTAACTCCCCCACCCGCCCTCTCTTTACCTCCCTTCGCGATGGCTCGCCCTCCCCATCTGCCTAAAGCTCTGAACTGCCTCTCCATCGGTGAGCTTGATACTCCCCCCCCCCCGTCTCCTGCTGGCTCAGACGTTTAATTAGGAGATAATGCAGCCCGTGATGGCGGCCATAGCTGCCCTGAGCAGAACGTTGGTGGAGGTAAAGATTGCGGTCCGTAATACTTATGAAGCGGTTTGTTCCAGCACAAAACAGAATGCAGAGATGGCGTCGGACATAACTCATGTGTGCTCACAGTTATCATGCCAGGACTCCAGAATCGACGACCTGGAACGAAACTTGTTTGAATTAATGGGGAAAGTTGACAGGTTACAGGAAGACATGGCCATTTTCACTGGCACAACACAGGGGAGTTGGGTTCAGGAAAATCCAACGGTAAACCAGGAAATTAACCAGGTTATGGTGGATGCTTCTTCTGCTCAGCCAAAGAGGAATGGATAGAACTCGGCACAGCCCAGGTTTCAACAATTTTTGCCCATTTTGGTAATGCATTTTTGTATAATCCTATGTAATCAGTTTGTTAAGGTCTATTCCAGCTCCATGCTGGATAATTTCAGGAAGACCAAGCTCAGAGCCTGTAAAGCACTACAGATAGACAATATAGGGAAAGTAGGTTCTGGTTTTTCTGCACTATTAGAACTCCTTCTGAAAGTTTGTAATGAATAGTTGTGCATAGCTTTATAAATATAATCCTTTTACTCTGTTACTGTTAAAAAAAAAAGTGTGAGAACTCATACAGTTTCGACTTATGATTTGCAACTCCTTTTGCAATGGTATATACTGATACCGTGTCTTGAATTTTGACCTCATTAGGAGAGAAGATCACCCTCTTGAGCTCTCCAGTATGGGTCATTTGATATGCTGAAAGTATATTAGCAGTGAGAGTGGGGAGATAGAGTACATACGAGAAGTATCTGTGATCTAGTTTGATTCTTCCAATCCCCTCAAAGGAGACCTCAGAATCATTCGCCAACATAATGGATGGTACAACAATAGCTTCGAATCTAGTGAAGAGATCCTTGGAGGAAGACATGTGTCTTGAAGCTCTAGAATCTATGATGAAGGACAATTGAGTTGATGCACTTGCCATGAGGGCATGGCATCTCTCTTTGTTCTCAGATGTAGATGGTTCACTCTCTTTCTTCCTAGCACATGAAGGTACTGGAAGATTATTCTTCTCAAGAAGTGAAGCCATGAGATCTATGGTATTCTCCATGTATGAAATTTCAGGGTGATATCCTCGATTACAGTATGTGCACTTGGATTTTCCCTTCTGAGGTTGCTTGTCCTTCCTAGGATTCAATGCTCCATCTGACTGTATGGGAGCCTCTTTCTGCTTTTGGTCATTCGCATTTCCATCAGAAATTTTTTGTTTTCCTTTTCCATTCGCTCTTCTTGACTCAGTAGTTGCAAGAGCAGAATACAACTTGGCTTTTATCACTCCCATGTGCACAAGCTTCTCTTCCTCAAGTGTGAGAGATTGGATGAAGTCTTCAAGTGAAGGGAATTTCCATTTTGGAATTGAAAAATTTGCTAAATAGAAGGTCAAAACAAACACTGAATAATCAAGGCCTAGATTCGACAAGATGGCAAGGATGAGTTTTTTTTCTTCCTTCTGAATCCCATACCTCTTCAACTGTGAAATCAAGTTCTTGAATTTGTTGAGAAACTCAATGATAGTTTCGAAACTGCTTGGAATTAAGGAGATGAGCTCATTTTCTAGTTTATGCCCCTTCAAATCATCTTTTTGGCCAAGGAGGGATTCGAGATTGTCCCAAACCTCCTTTGGAGTCTTCAAATCGATAACATGAAAGTGCAAATATTCAGAAATGCTAAGTAGCAACAGTCCTACTGCTTCATCAAGCTTGTCTAAGTACTTGGATTTCTCTACTGCACCAGTGGGATTAAATGCAGATCCATTCACTACTATGGAAAGACTCTTCAACTTCAGTAATATGTCCATTTTTTCCTTCCATTTGAAGTAGTTGAATGAATTCAACTTGAGATCCATGATACTAAAGAATTCGAAGCTAAAATAGAGGGATTTCTACAAAACAAATGAGAATTATGAAAAGAAGATATGCTGCAGTTCGAATTGAACACTGCCTTAGGACACTGGGAACATATGACTAAGTCCTTCACACCTGTATAGACCTCACTGGATTGCTCCAGTGAATTCAAGGTAATAGCACCAGGATTTGCTGTGGAAAATCAGAGGCTTCTGGTGCTCAATGAAAGACAGCTGCTCAAGGAATTGTTGCAACTGCAGCTGCTGCAATTCGAATAGCTGTTGTTAGGTTTGATACCATGTGATGTTTTAGGAATAGGATCACTCAACAGTAGCAAAACTCACTAGAATTCACTCATGAAGTGCAGAAAGAAGAAGAAGCAATGCTCAATCAATAATCACTCATTACACAGAAAATGGAGAAAAACTGTTGTATCATACATCAGCTATAAGTTGGCACTCTGTAAAATGAATAATAACTGAATACAATCAAATGGATTCAAATGCCTCTAAGGTCATTCAAATTATCCTGAAAGTGTGGCTTGGATAGCATTGGAGACATCATACAAACCAGTGGCAGTAGTCATAAATATGAGATAGTCAGTAAAATGAGTCTAATTGAGTCTATCTAAGTGCATGGGAAAAGATGTAGGGATGGAGACTCCAATGTGGGTGCATGAGGAGCTGTCAGTAGTCAATAGAGCTCAAACTAGTCTCATTAGGTTCCTATCTAAGTGATTCATTCAGTTAACTGATCAATCATCCCCTGAATCAAGGAACTGAGTCATCAACCAACCAACTAACTAATGTAACTCCTAAATAGGTGGAATAAGGTGCACTTGTGCTCCAATGATGAAAACAAGGGCGCATTAGTGGCTAGGAGGGCCACAACTGACCAGAAACAGGCTCATGGGTGATGCAAAATAAGGACTAGGTGTTGGGATAGTTCCATATTGATGACTAGATGCATGTAATTGCATGCAAATGCATGTAGATGACTGGATGCACGCAGAATTGCATGCAGGCATGCAAAATACAAAAATGATGGTGAGAATATTCCAACACAGATAACTATTTTATTTCTTTTGGATTTCATATTTATTGGATTAATTGTTCAAAGACTTGTTCAAATACACCTTAATCATGCTTTTACAGACTCTAATTTCAAGCATATCAAGTTTTACTCACTTGTTCAACTTGTTGGTTTGCTTTAGCAAAAATCATGAAAGTCGGAAGTCGGGGAAAAATTCAGCAAGATTGGTTTAAAGTTTCCCGACTCCCGACTCCCGACTCCCGAATTTCTCTCTCTAGATTATATGGAAGTCAAAAGTCGGGACGTATTTACCTCCAAATAATTTTACATTCCTGACTCCTGACCCCCAACCTCTCAAATCCAATATAGTTGTGGAAGTCAAAAGTTGGGATGGTTAAGTCTTTTAAACTTCTCATCCTCGACTCCCGACTTTTCTATGACCAAAATATAGGTAGTCGACAGTTGGTTGAATTTATGTTGAAAACGTTATTGGTCCCCAACTCTACAACACCTCCAATGAGGAAGTTGACAGTCGACTCAATTTTGGATTCCTGCGTGTTATTCACCTCAACTCCCGACTCCCGAATGTTCCGGATCCTGGGATGCAGAAGTTGGTATTCGACTAGTTTTTTACCAGAATGTACAAGTCACCCTCGAATCCCGACTCTCGATTTTTGTGGGACCCCCTTTAGTCGCAAAGTTAATTCACAGGTCGGACCTCAAAGTCTTTGCATGCACCAAATTTCGTGAACTGTGTTTCAACCAATCAAATCGATTGTTGGTTTAAATCTTAACCATCGATTTTGTTGGTCACCTACCCTAATTAATGCATAACAAATGATTATCTAACTTAATCCTTACTTAATCAAAATTTGAATTTTTCACCATTATCGCACAATAATTTCTTGCTCAAGCACCCCTGTAACTTGGAGCTCTGTGTTTGATATTTCTTCGATTAGTTTGATCGCTCTATTTGATTTACATGTATGATTTAGTTGGTATTAGTTAGATTTATTTTTATACATTTTCGAGTAATTTTTTATTTCTTATTTTTTATTTATTTATTTTTTCTGATTTCTCAGTCTTAGTCTTTCCAAAATGGTGAAGAGAACCAGGTCTAAGGCCGCAGCTGAGGAATTGAATTTTAAGGACCCTAACTTTGGGTTCTATTCTAACATAGATGCAATATTTTCAGACACCCTCTGTCTATACTGAGAAATAATCTACAAAATTTTCTACGGGGATGACTTCTTCAATTTCAAAGATGATGCCCTGCTATACCAGAATATCAACAAATCACAACTGCATGCAATCGTTGCATGGCCCATAGTTATGCCATTCACAGTTCTCATGAAATGGATGATAGATTATGTAGATATTGTGACCAACACTTTCAAGGATGCTGGTCAAATTTTTTATACTTCCTTCAAGCTAGATACCTTCACTGAGATCTACAATTTGGAAACTCCCTAGCATCTTCTCACACATTATTTTATCTGAGCATTTGAGATAGAATATGAACCAGATGTACTTTTTAAATCTTGGATGGTCGACCCAGACACATTTTTCCTTATACCTAACATGTATTATCCCATTGCTATGCTCAGGGAGCCCTACAAATTGCTGGCGACTATGCTCTACAGGTTCTATGGAGTTGAGACGTGCCAATATTTCAAACTGGAATGGCCCCGCTTGGCTCACTACATCAATGTTATCGATACTATTTTCAACTGGGACCAAATATTTTCTGTTATGTTTCGAGATGCAATTTTCGTGGTACAAAAGACCCCAACAATGAAAAAGCCTAAGTTTTTCATGTCAAGCTATATGATGGATATCATGTGTGCATATTTTTCCTATTTCGCGTTGGAATGGAATTGGACCATAGAGAAACCCCCTATTCACATCTATTATTCAATTCTATGGGAAGATAATTATTCCCCACACATCTATGATATTTGTGACAAGTTCATCTTTGCGACCTATTATGCCATTTTCAAAAGGGCCGCTTTCAGGATTTCAGAAGATGCCATTTCCCTAGTTTCCACCTTGGGAGATTGGTATGTGGGAGAGAATTTCACTTATATCAGGATTTGGGGAAGCAAGTCATTTCACCTTCTTCCTCGGGTTTTTGCAAACAGGATGGTGCTCTCGGAGGTAGCCTTCCAGACTGTATATGAGGGATTTCATGGCTAGTTCCATTCCTCAAAGAGGAGGGCATGGCCTAAGTTTCAACTATACATTGTACATTTGGTTATTTCAAACGCAATCCATGGAATCACCTTATCCAAATAAATGGATCGACTTAAGCTAGGGTTTGCTAGAAAGAGAATGCATGACCCAAAGGGGCTTATAGAAGAACATTTTGTTTAGGATCATGTAAATAATTCTTATGTTCATGAAGTCTAACCTGATGAATTCATATATCAAAATGCTCATTCCTTTCGAGGAAGTGCTCATCATACTTCCTGATGCAGGTCCAAGGATTCTAGTACATGAAGCACAATAGAAGCAGAAAGTCAGGGTATTGGAAGAAAGAAACAATTTCTTCCAACAACATCAAGATGTTGCTGGAGAATCCTTGGAATATGCCAAAAAATATATAGTCCCAAGTTTAGTTGCATCTCAGTCCAGTACACAGCAAGAGGTGGACAAGAAACATGGTAATAATCTTATCGAACATGGTCCTTCTACCACTCCTATTCAAAACATTAATTTTATTATACAGAAGACCCATGCTCTCTAAAGTAAGTCAACCAGTCACACTTAATATGTTTATGGTGCTTCCTTTGTTTCCAAAATACTTTTTGGTCTTTCTGTTAAAACTGAGAATTCTTCCACATTGGTAGTCAATCCCCCTTTACATACTTCTACTAGTGAGATTATTGATTTAAATAAATAACAACCCATAGAAGTAGTTACCCCAACACCCATGACTCAAGAACCATCTCAACCATTAGTTGAAAATTCTATTCAAAATGTTAATGGTAATATCCCTCATCAATATCAAGATACTGGTATGTCAGATGTACCTAATGTAGATGATCCTATGCAACAAGATGTATCCAACTCACCTCACAATCCATCTACCACGCCTAACCCTTCCTCCATAGCCACACAAATTTATGAACTACCCATTACCTTTACATTGAATACTCCAGTTGATACCACCATTGTCCAACAATCTACCAGCCCTCAGCCCAATCCTCCATCAACTCCAAATCTCACTTCTTCACAATTTCAAAACAACACCCAAACTGCTACACTTCTTCCTTCCACATTGTCTTCCATGTATTCTTCTTCTCTACCTAATCCATTTACTTTTCAGAGTTCATCACAATCCATGGCTACTACTGTGATCCAAACTACTCCTATTTTTCCAGCTACTGGGATGCTGGCCTCTACAGTAGATGATACAACATACTTCGGTGAATATGCTATGGTATCCCTAGGGGATTATTGTTTTAATAAAAGAATAAATGCAATACTTAAATGGGTACCAAAAAGCACTACCTCAGGGCAAGTACAGGTTGGAATAGCCCCTAATCAGGTCATTTGGAAACATGCCACAGATGATCCATAGAGAGAAGCCATTGATGTTGCTGCTTCCATGGGAGATTTTGCTGGAGCTAATTTTGACTCTGTCTCCACCTTGAATGCTACATTAGAATAGGAGAAGGCCAAAAAATTATCACTTCAGGATGAAAAGGATTCCCTTCAACAAACTTTGGAAAAACAGGTTGAAGACTTAAAAGCTCAGCATAACTTTTCCTTGCAGAATCTTCGAGATCAAATTCACCATCTCACTCAAGAAAATCAAATTGCTGAAGAGAAAGTACTAGAGCAAGCTAATGCTTTAGCTGACCTTAAGGTTCAACTAGAGCAAGTTAAGGAACATGGTTTTTTTTTTGAATTATTTAAATTGATTGTCCAAGAATTCAAGGTTGAAGCCATTGCTTGTAACATAAATCTCAAGTAGACCTAAACTCAATACTTTTTTGGTCTAAACGAAATTCAAGATGACTTCATTGCTTTTGAGATCTTGATAGACCATCTAGATGACCACTCAGATCGAAGCAAGAAGGCACACTGATCTTATGAGAAGAATCATATGAATAATATCCCAGGGACCATGCCTCATCTTGATCAACATAAATTAATGAGATCCATAATTTCTATCAAGTCCCGCTGACTTGTTTGTGAAGAAGTTGCACATATGATTGAAAAGGGACAAAAAATATGTGCTAGGCAGTGGATGTTGACATATAATCATCTTGAGAGTATGGAGATTCCTATTTTTTCCAATTTGGCAAGCTCAGTTCTAGCTGATCTCAAGATTTCCGAGGTGGAATATCAAAGGGAGAAAACTGCTCAATCCATATGACATGATGCTTAAATGGACATCTCACTCTTCATATCTTTCATCATGGTTATGAATCAGTAGGATATCACCCTGTAGAGTTTTCTGTATTCTTGGTCCAAGATATGCAACCAGGATATCACATCTCATTTGTGCAAATCCCAATTTTTGTGAAAATCCTTACAGCAGATCTAAGAGATGATGTATACCTCACAAGAGTAATTATGATTAAGTAGGAAGATAGAAGAAGAGTGGTCAATGAAGTGTAATGAGAAACATAATAATAATACAGTAGAACTCGGATAGAAGCAAAAATACTTCACACACACTAATTAATTAATCACAATATGGACAAATAAGTAGTACAATGCACGAGGATTCGAATTGCAAGGTGACAACTTGAATTAGCCTTCATGGAGTGATCAAAAGATAACTGGAGTGTCATCAGAGCACAACTAGTAGTCTATCTCATCATTGGTGGATTCATCAATGCACAAGTAACTGTCAACCGTCAGTCAAAATGAGTGTGGTAGGTGTAACTGAATGTAACTGGCACGTGGAGACACTAACTAAATGAAGGAGGCTCAGTGGAGGGCACATGAGGAGCTAACTGGAGTCAGAATAGGTAGTCATGTCTCATCGGAGGTCAATCGGAGTGATAATAGCAGTGAGGAGTCAGTCTGGCCTCAAATCAAGGAAAGACTGGTGGCTAAATGAAGTAAACTGGACTAGTAGGTGAGAAAGGCACCCTTCTTCAGTGGAAGGTGAGAACCGGGTGCATGACAAGCTAGGAGGGCTGAAACTGAGTGGAAAGAAGCTCCAGGGGCTAGCTAACTGAGGGATAGGTGTTGGGACTGATGATTGGGATGCATGTAAACCCTAAATGATGCATGCAAACCCTAAAAGTGCATGCATGACTGAAAATGTAAATGATCAAAATACTGGTGGGACTAGGATGGAGTATAGGAATATCCTAACACCCCCCCTTAATCCATCTTGGGCCCTGGTAACTAAGACCAAAGGTCACCCAATACAATGAATAATAACAGTCAATAACCCAAGGAAGTGGGGAAATTTTCATGGGAAAAATACCCCACCCTCAAAACAAACTGTAAGGAACACATAAAAAAAAAAAATGCTCCAAACTCAAGCAGGTGTGATGCTTGGTCATATGTCTGGAGGTATCTTCTTCTTGGGAAGAAGTGGATCATGCTCAAAAAGCATGTGCTTGTACTTGCTCTTCAGATCGAATGTGATGAGAACAAATCCAAAAGTATGAGGATGATCCTTGAACCTATGATTCGAATAAGCTGAGGTAGGATCAAATCTATGAATGTGTATATAGTCTTTTGTCTTCTCCTTCAAACCATCATGGGTGAGATTATGCCAAAAAGAACCATCAAATAATAAAGATTGCTTGGAATCCAAATCAGATCCAAGACTTGAATCATGGTTGCTTAAGGTCTCCTTTGAACCATTTGAGGTGAGATCTAAACCAGTAAGTGCATGAGAAATTTTCTCAAGCGAATGGAAATGGCAATTATCTTCAATAAACTTCTAAGAACATGAAAGAATGGTCTTATAGTAGTAAATGAGAGGTGATTGCTTGGAATCCAAATCAGATCCAAGGCTTGAATCATGGTTTCTTGAGATCTCCTTTGAACCATAAGAGTTGAGATCAAAACCAATAGATGTATGAGAAATTATCCCAAGCGGAGGGCAATGGTTTCTTGAGGTCTCCTTTGAACCAGCAAGGGTGCGATCAAAACCATGATGTGCATGAGAAATTATCCCAAGCGAATGGCAATGGCCATATTCTTCAATAACCTTCTGAAAGCATGGAATAATGATCATATAGTAGTAAATAAGAGGTGATTTCTTGAGGAGAGCGAATGCATTACCTCCAATAGATGATTTTACCTCTGAAATAATCATGTGATCATGATGCAAACCAACAGACTTTGGTGCAAGAGAGGATTTAGAACCTTCTGCAATATCTAGAGTGTGAGTTGGCACAGAAAGAGAAGAAATTTGGAGCATGAGTGTAGAATTTGCAAGTTCTTCTTCTTTGTGTACAACTTCAATATGAGATGCGTTTGATATTGGTTCATGATCAATGAGATCATCAAGGAGGGTGAATGCATCACTTTGCTTGCTCTCGAAAGGGTTTGGACCAATTCTTTCATTCTGTATGCCAAAAATTACATCCAGTTGGGCCCATAGCTCTTTTGGAGTTACAATATCAACGAATTGGTGTATCATGCATGAAGGCATAGAAAGAAACATGGCTACACAAGCTCTGTCACCTTCAACTAACCAGTCATACTCTTCTTCAGAGGATTCGAACTCTCTTTCAAAACAATAATCAAAGAGACCATTTCTCTTCAAATGTACTATCATATTCGGTTTCCATTCATCATAGTTGAATGGAGAAAGAGGAGGGATTTCTTCTGAATTCATTGAAGCTGTAGAAGACCTGCAAAAACAATAGCGAATATTTGCAACTGCTACTGCTGCATAAATGCAAAAACTGCTGCAACTGCTGCACTCGAAATCTTGATAATAACCTGCAAAAAACTCTCAGTAATGGGGATAAACAATACTCTCAACATGCTCTGATACCATGTGAAAATCCTCACAGCAGATCTAAGAGATGAGGTATACCTCACAAGAGTAATTATGATTAAGCAGGAAGGTAGAAGAAGAGTGGTCAATGCAGTGTAATGAGCAACCGAATAATAATACAGTATAACTCGGATAGAAGCAAAAATACTTCACACACACTAATTAATTAATCACAATATGGACAAATAAGTAGTACAATGCATGAGGATTCAAATGCCAAGGTGGCAATTCAAATTAGCCTTCATGGAGTGATCAAAAGATCACTGGAGTGTCATCAGAGCACAACTAGTAGTCTATCTCATCATCGGTGGAGTCATCAATGCACAAGTAACTGTCAACCGTTAGTCAAACTGAGTGTGGTAGGTGTAACTGAATGTAACTGGCACATGGAGACACTAACTGAATGAAGGAGGATCAGTGGAGGGCGCATGAGGAGCTAACTGGAGTCAGAATAGGTAGTCATGTCTCATCGGAGGTCAATCGGAGTGATAACAGCAGTGAGGAGTCAGTTTGGCCTCAAATCAATGAAAGACTAGTGGCTAACTGAAGTAAATTGGACTGGTAGGTGAGAAAGGCACCCTTCTTCAGTGGAAGGTGAGAACTGGGCACATGACAGGATAGGAGGGATGAGATTGAGTGGAAAGAAGCTCCAGGGGCTAGCTAACTGAGGGCTAGGTGCTGGGATTGATGACTGGGATGCATGCAAATGCATGCAAACCCTAAATGATGCATGCAAACCTTAAAAGTGCATGCATGACTAGAAATGTAAATGATCAAAATACTGGTGGGACTAGGATGGAGTATAGGAATATCCTAACAGTTTCAACTAGAACATGCAGATTACCCTGATATTGCACATATGTTGGGTGTATACACTTCATGGAAAGATCACATAACTAATCCATATTAGGGGAATTAGATTGGGATACCTTAGATGTAAGACAAATGGTCTCTTTTTGTGGATCTATGATCCAAGTTCTAATTGTATTTATTTTAGTCTTTTAGGTTATGAAAAGGGGTTAAATAGGGACAAATTAGAGGAGCTCTGATGTAATTTCTTTTGTATCAGACATCTTGGAAAGTCTTTCTTCCAAAAACTTGATTGTAATTTTTTGTAGCTTGTTAATGAAAGATGGATCCTGCCTGCTTTTGTTTTTCACATATGTTGATATAAATTTTTCCTTTCTCATGTTTTTCCTATGTTACATTCAAATTATAAGTATCTCATTATTTTGGTTCAATAGAACTTTATAAAAATGTTTTCATTATTGATGTTTTGTGGGTGCAGGGTAATGTGATTTTTTTCTAATTATCCATATTGATTAATTTTTCTTTTGAACAAACAATGTGCTGAGATGATTGATTTAATTTTCACTAAATATTTGGTTACTTATTAGTTCAAATGCTCTGTTTCTGTGGTATTAAAGTTGATTTAATTATTTGATGTCTCATAGATTTTTATCAGCAAGGAGTTTATGAAATAGGGGGATTTATCTTTCCCATTTTGATCATTTATAAAATGTCATCAGTAACCGAATTTCATAATTAAACTAATTCCTTTTAGACAGTTGTCTTTTTCTGGAAACACAAAAAAACTAATTTCCCTCATTAGTATATTAGGACAAATAGAATCAATTGTTTTCTCAGCATAAGTCTCCCGTAAGGAGCAAGAAAAAAAACTTAGACAAAGCCAATGAAGGATTAAATCCATCGGAAGTGGTCATTTTCAACGACTGGGAAATAGAGGATCTCTTGCACATAGTTCTTTCAAGTTCTTGGCTTGGATCACTATCCTTAGCGTTGACTCCCCAATTATTCCAACCAACATCAGGGCATCAACAGATCGTCATAAATAACACCATCATCAGTGATGACGATGATGATGTTGTTGATAATGAAATCATCTTCATCACAGTAGTGAGCACGACCAACATCATTGTTGTCATCGTGGCCATCATTGTCGTCATATATATGATGATCATCATCGTCGTTGTCAGAAACAACAACATCATCATTCCATAGGTAGAGGTTGAAATCGAAGGTATTGATCCATAACATTTACTGCTAAGACTCATGGAAAATACATGGGGTCTTTGAACAAACTTTAAACCTTGCACAGGGTATATTTGGCCTATGTTTGAGAAATTGTGGCCATATTTAGATTTGGAAGATCAAGGATGAATTTTTGGGATCAAGCCATGGCCTAAGGGTTCATTATCCATGTGTGGGGAGCTAAATAATGACATATTACATGGATATAAAATGTTTGTCATATGAGTGCAATGTGGTGACCATATCAAAGTTTGACACATGGAGGATGTTTACTAAATACCATGTCATGGTTCTTAGTTTCTAATCCATTTTCAAAGGACATACTACAACATGAAAAACCATATGATCAATTTGATATGGGGCTCATAGGCCAAATGGTTTGAAGTTTGTTATTCGACATTAAATAAGTTTGCATAAGATGCACTGTATTAAAGAAACATATCATTTAGCATTGAAGGTAGTGGTGGAAAAAAAGTAATTTTATGTGTATTTCAATAATTCAAAAAATTGTAAAGCTTTGATGTAAAAATAATTCCCTATGGTTTGAAAAACAAATCACTAATCTAACACTCTAATGGCCTTTCTCTCAAATCATGAATTCCACCAAAATATTGAGTGAAGGTATTATAGAGACAATTATATAGTGAGAGGTTTTAGGGGTAACTCCTAATGTCGACAACTATATGTCTCAGGTGCCTTCTCAATGCCATGAAATCCACCTAGTAGTAACCTATGACCTTCCACTAATATACCTTTTCATGGAATGTGGATGACGGATTATCAACTTCTAATAGTGAAGGGATGGAAACTAAGCTTGAAATATGTGGGTGACTATCAAAATCTGGTTGGTCCCGACCTAAGCATAAACACTCAAATAAGTGTCCCAAATAAGCATAGTCATCCAAATGGAAAAATCCAATGGACCACAAACAAGCCACACAATCAAAGTCTTTTTCTCATGATTATGGCATAATTTTGGTCCTCAAATGATCATATATGTTTAGTGTGATTCAAATTATCTTATATGTTAGTGTGATACCAAGTTCATAAGAAATATCTATAAATAGCTCTAAATACTATATTCAATTAAATTTTAGGAGAATAAACCACCCATAATAGTTAAACCTAAAATGCAAATAAAATTGTACATAATTTTAAAGATTTGGTTCACATAATTTTGACGCTTTGTATTTATTGGATCCAAATTGCCTTCAAAACCATGGCTAAAATATAGATTGAGTTAGACCTGGTGTGGGGACTTCCTATAATATCATGATGTGGAAAAATATGTTATAACACTAGGAGCACAAAAGTAAGCGATAATGTTGGCATATAAGGAATGCCAAAAATAGACAATGTTAGCATGCAAATCATCATCATCACCATAAACACCATATTGATCATCATTACTATTGTCATCATCATGATGATAATCAGTGTTGACGTAGCGTCTATCGATGGGGGTTTACTTCACACTGTCGCCAACAAACACCAACCCAAAATCCCTTACACACCGGCCCAGAAAGGTGTAATCTTTTCCAGCAACACTTGTGGAGCAAGTGTAGTCTCACCCGAGATGGATAAGGGGGCTATAGAAACCAAGTTTGTGCAGTGGAGTTGAGGATATTCTTTACCATATATCACTATCACAGAAACCAGAGGTTATGATCTTTGCATCATACTACCAACTTATCATTCACACATTAGATAATTCGTAGATTCAACAGATAGTAAATATTCGCAACAACATATTTAACCTACTTATTCACATCAACAGTAATCATTCAACCCACAGAATATTAAACATGTTGCAAATATTCACATTCATCATCACATAAAGACAGAGACAGAAATGGAACCATAATTGAACATCCTCATGCATTCATTAAAACCCTACGGAATGAACCTCGCAGAAACAGTCAATACACCATGTTGCTTCTATTCGGTTACAAAATGGTCCACATGACCAATTCTAACTAATTTAACTATTCTTGTGCTTCCTCGAACTCCGTGAATGGTCCTTCTTTCACGGATTGTACCTTTCACACTTGTCAGCTTCCACACTTCTTGTGGACTTATCCCGTGCCAACATGCCCCTAACACAAACTTGTGGCTCTCCCTTGAGCCACCTCAGCTGGACAATGCTGGTTTGTCCTCATCCTTCGTTGTGCTATACATCTGAAACTATTCTTGCCGTCTGGAGCTCGCTGTTGTGTACTTCTCAAACTCTTCCGTCAATCTCTAGTTCACTGTCATGTACATCTTGAACTCATCCTCCAGTCTCTGGAAACCTTGATCATCTACCACTTCTACATCTGCTAGCACACATTGTGTTGGTTCCAGACTAGGGAAAAGTCCATCGATGCCACCAAAGTGGGAAACAAGCCGACTGCTCTGGTACATTTGTTTTGCACCATGGACTGCTTACTACTGGGGCTAGGAGGCCTCCGCCCCTGGAATTCTGGTGGTCGCAGGGACCACGGATCTTCTAACTAATACCGTGCGCTTAGACAATTTGGTTGAGAGTTCGTCTCTATTCCTCCCAAGTGTTTGCGCCGCTTCCTTCTGTTTGTTCATGCAAACTCGTCATTCTGGTCCTCAATGCACCTGGGGTGCTACTGCATGAAATGAAATGGATCATTCCATAGCTTCCTTGGAATTCCTCACTCAAATCTCTGCCTGACCAACTTGCAGCATGAATTTCTCCTGACTGATAAACACTCCCTTACTCAACTCGCTTCTTGCGCTTGTATTTATGCTTAATCGTTGTGTCCTTGGTGCCTGGTCCTGAAATCATTTGTAAATCCGTTCGCGTAACTCTCTGATCTTGTCATCATATATCTTCTCCATATTTTGGTAAATCTGATCCGCAACAAACATGCTCGGACTTGACTCCTCGTGTGCCAATCATGCTAATCGTGGGAAGCATCGAGAAGCAACTCGACTGGCCATGCCTCCACCTTTTGTTATTATTATTATTATTATTATTTTTAACACTAGTGCTCAACCGCTCTGTTCCGGATCATGGCAATAAGGATTCATCCTATTCCCATTGACTATCTTAGGCAACAATACTCCATCCAAGCTTTGTAGCTGCACCGCACCTCCGTTGGTGACAAAATTTATGATGTATGGTCCTGGGTGTTTCACAAAATTACTGTCATACAACAACACTGTATCTCCACACTGAAAGTGTTTTTGCTTAATATGGAGGTCGTGCCAATCCTTTTGGCAGTCTTTCTCCACCTTCTGAGGGAACCCTATGATGAACCGATCTTCATCAAGCTGTACCATTTGTGCCAAACGTTCCTCCACTATGCCATTTGTTGGTTGTGGAGCCAGATCTTCCAGTCTCATAGATGATGATTCAGCCGTGTCCGTACCCCAGGTTTGGTTATGATCCTGGCACGACCCTAAGGGGGTTCGGGGGAGTGTCCACACCCCCGGATGGGGGGCATGGGGGCCAGTGCCCCTGAGAAAGGGGGTTTGGGGGAAATGCTTCCAAGTTACGAGGGTTCAAGGGCATAGCCCCCGAGAAAAAAATTTGGGGCTATTTTTTCCAGCTATTTTGTGGGCCCACGGTTTTGGGTATCCCGTGGCATTTTCCCATTGTATTTCCCATATAAAAGAAACACATTGTAATATGGATAGGGTATGATGTATTAGGTTTTATGCATTGTAAATATCTCTGAGATCTGTGAAGAGAGACTGTGAGACAGTGAAGAGGAAGTGCAACGGTTGTGCTGCAGGTTGTATCCCTTCACTTTGCTGGACGGAATAATAATAAGGACTTGAAACTTTAGTGTGGACGTAGCCCAAGTTGGGGTGAACCACGATATATCTGTGTCTCTCTTGTAATGTGTGTGTGATTATATTTGCATTTCTGTTTATTGTTATTGCTCTGTGATCTTGTTTTTCTAACAATTGGTATCAGAGCCGAAGGTCTATTTGGTAGATAAACCCGCAGGAAGATAGGGTTTCTGGTTCAAGTGGGAGCAATGGCAGAAGAAGAAAAATTTAAGGTCGAGAAGTTTAACGGTCAAAAATTCCAGTTATGGAAGATGCAAATAGAGGACTATTTGTACGATAAGGATCTATTCCTACCGTTGGGAGGAAGAGAAAAGCAGCCGGTGGCTATGAAGGACGAAGAATGGGAGGTTCTTGACAGAAAGGCTCTGGGAATAATACGACTGAGCCTGGCTTCGTCGGTGGCTTTCAATATCTCAAAAGAAACGACAACAAAGGGTTTGATGAGTGAACTGGGTAAGCTGTATGAAAAACCATCGGCCTCCAACAAGGTATTTCTAATGAAGCGTTTATTTAATATGAAGATGTCTGAAGGTGGATTTGTTACTGATCATTTAAATGAGTTTAATACGGTTACAAATTAGCTAAGTTCTGTAAATGTGAACTTTGATGATGAGGTTAGGGCTCTTCTAATCTTGTGTTCATTGCCAGAAAGCTGGAATAGATTGTTCATGGCTGTAAGTAACTCTATCTCTGGTTCAAACACCTTGAAATTTGATGATGTTATTGGTGTTATTATTAGCGAGGAAATGCGCAGAAAAAGCACAGATGAGACATCAGGTAATGCCTTAACCATGGAGAGCAGGGGAAGACAAAGGGAGAGAGGAAAGAGCCAAGGTAATCATGGCATGTCTAAAACGGGCAGATCCAAGTCCATACTGGGAAAAATAGAGTGCTGGAACTGTGGAAAGAAAGGACATCTGAAGAAAGAGTGCAGATCTCTAAAGAAGAAAGAGTGCAGATCTCTAAAGAAGAAAGGAGATGTACAGAAGGAAACTACCCAGGAAGCAAATGTAGCAGGTGATGTGTTATAAGATGCTTTGAGTCTTGCATTAGATAATACTAGTGATTATTGGGTAGTAGATTCAGGAGCTTCATGTCATGCTACACCCCATAGGAAATACTTTCATGATTATGTTCTAGGTGATTTTGGACATGTTTTATTGGGTGATGATGAGCCATGTAAAATTGTTGGAATGGGTAAGGTATGGATAAAAGTTAAGAATGGAACTGATTGGCTGTTGAAAGATGTTAGGCATATTCCTGCTATGAAAAGAAATCTGATCTCAACAGGGCAGTTGGGAGATGGCGGTTGTCTATCTACATTTGGAGAAAAGTGGTGGAAGATCACTAAAGGATCAATGGTGATAGCAAAAGGAGACAGGATAGGTACGTTGTATTTATGTCCTCATAATATTGACCATTCTATCTCTTTAGCTTCCACATGAACAGATACAACATTGTGGCATCATAGGCTTGGCCACATGAGTGAGAAGGGGATGCAGACTCTCCACTCAAGGAAGTTGCTGCCAGATTTGAAGTAGGTAAGTTTGGAATTCTGTGAAAACTGTGTTTATGGAAAATAGAAGAGAGTCATATTTCTCAGGGTTGGGAAACAAAAGAAGAATGAAAAGTTAGAGCTAGTGCATACAGATGTATGGGGACCGGCTCAGGTACAATCTCTTGGTGGCTCTCATTATTATGTTACATTTATTGATGATGCAACTAGGAAAACTTGGGTTTATTGCATTAGACAGAAATATGATGTGTTTGCTACTTTTAAGAAGTGGAAAGCTTTGGTTGAGAATGAGACAGGGAAAAGGTTGAAGTGTCTCAGATCTGATAATGGAGGTGAGTACTGCGGCAAGGAGTTTGATAGTTACTGTTCATACCATGGGATTCGTAGAGAGAAGACAGTCCCAGGAGAACCACAAGAAAATGGCGTGTCAGAAAGGATGAACAGAACGATCATGGAGCATGCAAGGTGTATGAGACTGCATGCAGGGTTGCCCTTACAGTTTTGTGCGGATGCTGTAAATACTACTGTTTATTTAATAAACAGAGGACCTTCAAGTGCTTTGGATGGTGGTATTCTAGAGGAGGCATGGATAGATAAAAAGGTAAACTACTCATTTCTGAGAACGTTTGGTTGTGAAGAATTTGTCCATATTGATAAAGAAAATAGAACAAAGCTTGAAGCTAAATCCAAGAAATGTACCTTTATTGGATATGGGGTTGATGATTTTGGTTATCATTTATGGGATTATGAAAATCACAAAATCATTAGAAGTAGAGATGTCATATTCAATGAAAAGATCATGTATAAAGATCGGTTGTAGGGAAAGAAACAGGAAAAGGAAAACATAGAGTACACAGTACTTGATGAAATTACAGAAAATGAAGTTCCAAAGGTGTCAGAAAATCAAGAACAGCAGCAAGTGCCTAAAACTCCTGCAACTGTAAGAAGATCTACCAGGTTAAGTATACTCCCTGAATGATACTCTCCTTAAATGTATTATTTGTTGATGACTGATGTTGGTGAACCAGAATGTTATGAAGAAGCAATGCAGGTGGAAACTAGAAAGAAGTGGGAGCAAGGCATGAATGAGGAGATGGACTCATTGGTAGGAAACCAGACTTGGGATTTGGTTCAGTTGCCTGTTGGTAAAAGAGCATTGCAGAACAAATGGATTTACAGGTTGAAGGAAGAAGAAGGAGGTAAGAAGCAGTCCAAGGCCATGCTTGTTGTAAAGGGGTTTGCACAGAATAAAGGTATTAATTTTGATGAAATATTTTCTCCTATTGTTAAGATGACTTCAATTAGGACTATCTTAAGTCTAGTGGCGGTAGAAGATTTGCATCTTGAACAGCTAGATGTAAAAACAACCTTTCGCCATGTGGATTTGGAGGAAGAGATATATATGCAGCAGCCACAAGGGTATGAGGTCAAAGGTAAGGAGAACTTGGTATGTAGGTTGAAAAAGAGTTTGTATGGCTTGAAGCAAGCTCCAAGGCAGTGGTATTTAAAATTTGACAGGTTTATGACAGAACAAGGTTATAGTAGATGCCATTCTGACCACTATGTTTATTTCAAGAAGCTAGACAATGAAAGATATATTATCTTGTTATTGTATGTAGATGACAGGCTTGTTGCAGGGTCTAACATACAGGATATAAATGTACTCAGAAGGAAGCTAGCTAATTCATTTGCGATGAAGGATTTGGGTGCTGCAAAGCAAATCCTTGGTATGAGAATAACAAGAGACAGGAAAAACCACAAATTGACATTGTGTCAGAGTGAGTAAATACAAAAGGTGTTGGAGAGGTTCAGAATGCAGAATGAAAAACCAATTAGTACACCTTTGCCCAGCCATTTTAGTGTAAGTAAGGAAATGTGTCCCAAGACACAGGAAGAGACAGATTACATGTCCAAGATTCCCTATCAATCAGCAGTTGGAAGCTTGATGTATGCCATGGTGTGCACAAGACCAGATATTGCACATGCAATGGGAGTTGTGAGCAAATATATGAACAATCTAGGTAAAGAAAATTGGAGGGTAGTACAGTGGATTCTCAGGTATTTGAGAGGTACCACCACTCAGGCATTATGTTTTGGAGGTTCAGACACTGTTCTACAGGGATATGTTGATGCATATATGGTAGGTGATAAGGATAGCAGGAGGAGCACCATAGGGTATGTGTTTACTGTAGGTGGAATAGTGTCATGTCCCCTTCCATCAAGCGCTTGCAAGGGAGGAGACATGAGCAATCTGCTGGGCTCATTGGCAATCTCAGCCCCATTCAGTTTCTAAGAAATTCATGGATAATTAAAACTTCTGTGTGCAATTCATACTTGATATAAACACAACAAAATTAATCAAATTTGCATACACACAAACAATAATGCATCAACATATTTAAATCAAGAAGATGGTGAATCAATAGACAGGGAATCAATCCCATTTTCAGGCTTTGCACAAGCTTCATATCAACCATATTAAGATATTCATTTCATCTCATTTAACATGAACAATAAACATTCAGAATTAACACCTTGCTGAAACACATAATGCATATAAATTAATCCACAGAGAATACTTATCTTGAAATGCAAAATCCAAAAAACTGACTAGGTGAGAGCAACGTTCCAACCAACCATAGATCTCTATCTAGCCTATACTATTTCAGCTAAGAGATCACCCCGGAGCTAGGCTGTGTATCCACTAAGGAGGAACTGGACAGGCTCACTCACAGCCATGGATTAACTCAAACGGTCATGTTAAGCCAGGACACAGCTGGGTTTATCAAGCGTGCAATAAGGAAATGATGAGGATGCTAAGTCAGTGAGCTCAAACAAAGAGCTACAGACATCTCAAGCTAAACTCAAGCAATCCCATCCTTTGTTCAAACATCCACACTTGGATTTCTCACCATTCTAGCAACAAATAACTAAATCCTGTCACTGGGTTTCTGGTCTCTCAAAACTGGATTTTCCAATGGATTTCAGGGTAGCTAATGCTTCCAAATTCACCCCAAGTTTCATACCTATGGATTCCCCATTGGATTTCACTATAAAATACCAATTCTAGGCGTTTATGGCTCTTCAAAATGTGGGTTCTTTCACAGTTGCGATTTCTGGTTTTTCTCCCTGCTGGGAATTTGTTTTGGATGAAAATTGATGCTGGTAACTTCCACAATGGAATGGGGATGAGGAAGAAGCAACTCTCATGAGGTAGAGTGACTTGTGGTACAAGAAAACAGAGCCCATACTCTGCCATACTAATTTCTGGGCTGCCCATGCTCCATTGAAGCCATGGACTGAATTCCTCAACCACTTCCTTACAACAGAATTAAATGTCAACAAGGAAAGTCAAATGGGTTCTCAAGGTGACATATGGCAGCCTATGGTTCAATCCCACAGCCCCCTCACCACTCCCTAGTTGATACACATGGCACCCTTCTCATTCGTTGCCTCCATAGCCAGTTTTGGTATTTTATTGCATGATGTTTATTTACATCATTTTTACAATGTTCCATGGCTAAATAGCACATGGAAAACATAATGTCTAATACTTTCCTTTAAATAAAATTCGAGGTTCCACTAGCAGGGCCTTGGCCTTGAGCTCCACGCTAGGAAAACATACATCACATGTATACAATATTTACATTAAAAGCTAATATATCCTAAGGGTCAAAATGGGGTATTACAATCCCCTCCCCCTTAGAATAACACTGTCCTCGGTGTTCCAAGACTTAGGAATACATATACAATTTACACATGTCCAAAATTTCAAAAACTTTGCGGGTCTGCCTTGCATTCTATCCTTTACTTTGAACTTTCAGGACCAAGTCCTTTGACTTCCACGAGCTTCTCCTACTGGTTCTGATCTTTCAGCTCATCCACAAGTCTGAAAACTTTATGGCTGCTACCCCCTTGAGGTTCCCTTGTTGGGCAGTTGCGGAGGCAATGATGTCCTCCACAATTCCAACATTTCACTGGCTGCTTCATCTTTACCTGCTCAATTTTCTTTGAGTCTTCATGCCTGGAATGTTTCTTAATGGACCGATTGGGCAAATGCCTCATCATTGATCCACTTTCTTTTCCCTTACTGATTGCTCTCATAATTCTTTTTACCTCTCTTTGCAGACCAATAGAGTTCTGCAAAACCTTGTGGTTCATCTCATTCTACCTCTTCTGTATCTTGAGCATCTCTCCAAGATTTCTTGGGTCTTGTAAATTGTTTGAAGAAGACTTTCATCCAATTCCAACATCCTATGGTCTGCTGCCATGGTCACTGTGCACAGTTGTTTCTCACTTTGCTCACAAACAACACTTGCTTGTACAGCTGCAACCAATGGGTTTAATTTCCACCTGTGAAATTCATCATTACAAATCTTGTTAGGCCAAGCATAACCTAAACATTAAAAATCAGTCAATTGTTTTTCCCCAATTGACATGGAGGTCCCATGCTCTATTCATGAGACTTTCACACTTTCCATGCTTTCCCAACATACACATGAATTCTTTCATGTTCATCCATTCACAATAAATTAACTACTTCAGCATTCACAATTTATTTCAAGAAAATAAACACATTCTTCTTTCAGCCATACATGCATTCAACAATTTTATGTTCTTATAAATGCATCATTAAAAAGGAAAGAGAGAGCAGTAAGAGTTTTCTTCTCTTAGTCTTGTTCCATTCTGGAACCCACACCACCACTGTGGTTTTCATGCTCCTAGCCTCTTTCACTTCCACGTGAATGATTGAACAACCCTTCTTGGCTATGACACTTAGTGTCTTTGGTCTATTTCAGACCTCTCAACCATGGAGTCCCTCCACATGGTTTGTCTACAACTCTTGGCTGCTAGGACCCACACAGTCCCACTAGCACCATCTTTCATTGCTGTTGAAGCTGAGCTTTTTAGGCAGTCACATGTCCACATGCATCCTTAAGATTATTTCATAGTCCTTGCTTCCAACAATACCTACACTCAAACATTGAATCAATTCACATGTTTAGTTTATTTTCATAGGATTTATCTCTAAACAAGAGATTAGGAAGTCATAACCAAATCATATACACATGTATATTCAAAAGCAAGAATTTACAAGATAACCAAATACTTATCTGCATTGGATGTCTCCAATTTATTCCATAGGGTCCTTCTTGCTTTACAAGCCTTGGAATCGCCTATGGACTTGGATGTTTGGCCAACGTGCAGGTTTCCCCTCAACATCAAATAGTCTTGTATGTTTGGTCAGCACGCAGGCTGCTCTACAACATCAAATAGTATTGTATGTTTGGCTAGCATGCAGGCTGCTCCACAATCATCAAATAGTCTTGTATGTTTGGCCAGCACGCAGTCTGCTCCACAACATCAATGCCCAACCAGTCACTCTCTGGATTTACCAAGCAATTTATAGTTCTTTCAGGGTCCTTGCTTCCTGTATGACCAAGGTTTCCAACAAAGAAACAATAGTGCATTAGCTTAACTGTTACAAGACTTATACTTGAAATCTTCATTATTCCAAACAAGAGATAAATGAAATTGAATACTTATCTGTATTGTGCATTTCCTCTCTGGTCCACAGGGTCCTGCTTTTACTTTACAAGCCTTGGGATCCTCCTGCGGACTGGGATGTTTGGACAGCATGCAGGCTGCTCCAAATCATCAAATAATCAATGTCCAACCAGTACACCTTCACGCCGACTTGGAAGGAAGCTTCTCTATGACCATTTCTAGGTCAAGGCTCTACTATGGAGCCATAGGCATATAATAGCCCTTTCATCAACACCTTCACAACCCTTTATCAAAATTCCCACAACCTCCACAACATCATTTCATACACATTAACCCTTCCACCACAACCCCTCACAACAACTTTTTACTTTGCTTCGTTAGTGTGTAGCACCAAATTGCATCTGTTTAAGGTGACAACACAAGTAGTATAGGCAAACTTGTCAGCGCTGTTATTCAAAAATTATAACCATAATTCATAGCATTCATTATCAAGTATTGAAACACCAGGAATGCGTCCATTCCTTTAGGGTGTAATCAATATTGGCATCCCTAACATAACTCGTCATCAGAAATGCGTGCACTCCTCACTGATGGGATCTATGCAAGTCCTAATCATACTTCAAGTAGTTTGAATAATGTACATAAATAGAATATGTTCTGCATACTAATTCTAACAATTAGACTTGCACACATATATGTGTGTGTGTGTGTGTGTATATATATATATATATATATATATATATATATATATATATATATATATATATATATCAGTCAAGGTTTACATAACACTTATCCATTTTGCAGATGTAATTTCTTTTCACTAATGAGGAATGGGGGTTCCTTCTCTGAGTTGACAGTCTCTTGGTTTTCCATCCCAACTCCTTTTGATGTTACATAACTCTCATATGTCTTACTATCATAATCTTTATCATCTCACTCATATTGTTTACCAATGATGCAGTGCAGATGAGACATTAATAATGTCTAATGGCGTTTCACCCGAAACCCATTTCCAAATCATGGAATCCATTCCCATGAAGTTTGGCTTCTGCAGGCCCTCTCTCTTGGTCTTACTACAATGTGTCTTCCTGGCACACTTATTAAATAGCCAAACAATCAACAACATTTAACAATGCAATTCAAATCTGATTGTTTCATAACCGATCAATGGCACTAATAATTAATTCAATATGAATTTGCAACTCTGTCTACTACAGAAATTGATTTTCTTAGCCATGAGGCTATCCTCATATTGCTTGGCTCTTGTAAGTGGCACCATTCTGTCCATTATGGATTTATGTTTGCTGCCATACATGGACATCCACCTACAACATGTCCTCCTGACACAATTTTTCATAAGCCAAACACTTTGTAGGTCTCCATGAATATAATATTTCATTGCTGCAACAATCACTGAAGCATTTCCAGAATTATAACATTTTATAATTCAAACACTTCCAGTTGTTAACATATCAATATAACAAACTCATTTACTTCACGTAAATCATTATCATACTAAAATTGCAAGGTACAGTCGCATCATTTATGCAATCAGCTTAAAGCTTTTAAATGCTCATTAATTCATAGCCATATCATTTATACAACTCTGTCCTTCCAACAGAGCACTCTGGAAGTCTGTCAATCATGACTACCTTCATGCAATTCTTCCCCTGTATTCATAGCAGCTCATGAAATGATCTCAGAATTATCATTAATTCATCATTTCATCTATTTCTCAATTATAATGAGACATATACATATATCACAATCATGTATGCACACAATACATCTCCTCAAGTGTAGCTACCCACATGTGTTAACACCCAAAAAGTGTTCACTACCTCATCTACCACATTATATGGCTCATTTGTCCATTTTCCTACCATATTTCCCTTAAAATCCCAAAAAATCCCATTAAAAAGCCTCCAAAAGGCCTAAAATGCCTCCAAAAGGCCACAAAACCATCAAAATAGCCTAAAAAAGGCTAAAAAACCACCTTTTTCCTCTAAAAATAGCAAAAACCCCTAAAAAAGGAAGAAAAAATATAAAATAATGAGGAAAAGGAAGAAAAAACCCTATACAGCTGCACAAAACCATGTGTTTCCCAAAACCATGGGTTAGCACTCCACCACCAAAAAACTATAAATAGGTGATGGAGATCCCTTATTCCATATCCACAATCACAAGCACCCTTACTCTGCCAAAATCTCTCTCGAAACCCTAGTTCACCATTGAACTACTTTCACCTTGAGAGCCACTTTTGGCCCATTCCCACCATTGGAGAAGGAGAAGGAGCATATTGAAGCTTGGAGCATCCTCTTGGACACTGCAAAGGGCTTCATCAAACCTTCACATTGAAGGTAATATCAATACAAAAAGCCATCTTTTAAATTTGTTGTTTATGTTTCATGCATGTTTTAGAAGTAATTTAATTTCTGTTTTAGCTTAATTATTTACATTTACTGAACTGCTACTAAGGAGTCCATTCTCCTTAGTAGGTGCTCATTGGCACAAGCTAGGGGTAAAACCCTAGCTACAGTTTTGGCGACTCCGCTGGGGATCGAACCCAGAATCTCCGGTTTCCGTTTTTAAATTTTTTCACTTTCGGCTGTCCCTTTCGGCCGCCGCACACCACGTCTTTTCCCTCTGCAGTCGCGTCCCGACCGCGCCTTTCAGGCCTTTACCTGCGACCCGACCGCGGCTCTCAGACTGTTTCCGACGCTCTGCCGGCGGATTCAAGTCTGTTACCTGCGATCCGACCGCGGCTAATCAGCCTGTTTGCCGCGATCTGACTGCGCCTGTCGGCCTTTTTCCCGCGTCCCGACTGCGGCTCTCTGCCTCTTTCGTGCGTCCCGACTGCGCCTGTTAGCCCTTTTTCCGCGACCCGACTGCGTCTTTTTCCCTATTTCCCGCGTCCCGACTGCGTCTGTTGACCTGAAAGCCGCGACCTGACCGCCACTGTTGCCCTCAAACCCGCGGTCTGCCTGTTCTGTTTCGCCACAGACCCGCGGTCTGATTTCTGCATTTTTCCTGTTTTGAACCCAGCCCCTTTTGCTGCAATATTTTCTGCATCTGTACAACCCCCTGTCTTACCTGCAGCTCACTTCCTTACAGCCCTTCTGCAACATAATTTCTGTTCCCTTTACAGAATCTTTTTAAAATTTCAGTATTTTTAATTCAGAAAATTTTGCAAGTTAAAAGTTTCAATTTTAGCATTATTGATAGTTAGAAGTTGCCCCCCTTGTGGCACTTCTATTTTGGGTTCATCACCTCACGAGCACACACTCTGTCACATAAATCAAGTGAGCCTTAAAAAGTACCTAATTGAACCAACATTCTAACCCCACTTGGGGAACACAAAAATAATCATTGTAGTTAGGTAGGATCGGGGGGATAGGCTTCCAATAACACCCCTCGGTTATTTCACTTGAGACATAGTTGTTGTCCAAATAGGGAACCAAAATCCCCTAGTACTTTTTGGCACGGTCACGACCAGTTTATCAGAGGGCCTCTCCCTTAGGAGGGTTGAAGTCGGGAGACTGGTTCCGGAGGCCTGAGTGGAATACCGCACTCCATTCAGTAACCGAAGGGCTACCTTTCGCGGTTCGCGGGATATCCCTGTATAGGGGTATTGCGGTCAACGAACTAAACGGCAGATTCACCTTTCTGGACGTGTCATGAACGGGGTATCTTAGTTGCCATTCTTCTAGGATTGACTACCCGGTGTCCCTCCCGGTAGGGGGATATCATAGCCACTTGGCTTTCCTACTCATATTGTCTGACTTGGATTTCATCACCTTGCAGAGGATATGTTTAGTTGAGTCAGAATACTTTTAGTTAGGTGTTTGCATGCTCCTTTACCTCCCTTTGGTCTAGTGAGTCCACCATTTTATGTTTCTAGGAAACCTGCTGCTTGTTGGTATTCTGACCATCTTTGTTGTTACTCCACCTATTGTAGCACAGCTGTTGCAGTGGGTGTTTTGAGTTGGTTGTTGGCCTGAGTGCCTTGATTTTTAGCTCTCCTTCTGCACACTCGGTTGCATTAGGCCTTTTTTGAGCTGTTTTTACTCACCTCAACCCACAGAGATTAGACACCATCTGTCACCATTGAGTCCCCGAGACATTCTCGGCGACTCAGGGGCAAGCCCCCACAGCACGGTTCTCTTGACACCACACGTCATAGATTCTGATCATTATCCGTTGATACCACTCATCACAGATCTAGAGCCTTGTCACTTGACTCCACTCGTCAGCGACGTAGGACTCCGTCACCACATAGTGACGCCCCTTACTTTACCTCCGATTCTGACGAAGAGTCTGAGAACCCTATTTACACGGCCCCTACTAGTCCCATGGCTGGCACGACTTCCACTCCGTTTGTTATAGGGACCATTGGTGGCACATCCACCACTACACCAGTTACTACACCTGTTTTGGGTATGCCCTCCATGGGACCCTCATCTACTGTTCCCCTCACAGTACCTATTCCCACAGCGGGAATACCTATCCCCACTACATCAGTGGCTCACACTACCCATGGTGGTGCTGGACCATCCTCCACTACCTCAGTTCCCCCACTTGGGGACACCACCCCAAATCTTGTCCCTCCACTTGGGGGCACTGGCCCCAACTTGGTCCAACCCACTACTGTGTCACATCCTTCTTCCAGTTTGCCATTCATGGCTAGCCTCAACCTACCTGACCTGGCCAGATTAACCAACGACCCTATTCGACACGACCCTGCATGGCCTCATATGCCTACCAAGCTTCCCTCGGACATCCCTAAGTTCGAGGGTAAGGCCGGTGAGGACCCACAAAACCATATCATGTCTTTCCACCTATGGTGTTCCTCTAACTCCATAGTGGATGACTCTGTTCGCCTCCGTCTCTTACAGCGCACCTTCACTGGCTCTGCAGCCAAGTGGTATATCGAGCAACCTCATGGGACCCACGCCACCTTTGCCTCCCTTGCCTCGACCTTCCTGCAGTTCTTCCAGCTGCCTGTCCGCTATGACGCGGGCGTTGAGATCCTCCTATCCTGCAGACAAAACACGGCTACCCATATCACGGACCACATCCATGAGTGGCGTCGACGCCGTAGCTTATGCAAGATCAAACTAGACGACCGTATCTTCCTAGATTGGTTCCTCAAGTCCCTTCTTCCTGTTATCGCTAAGGATGTAGCATCAGAAAGACCCCAGTAGGAAGAAGAGGCCATCCTTAAGGCCCAACAGTTCGACCTCATTTACGCCCAGTCGGGTTACCTTTATACCATTATACCTGACGCCCCTCGCGGCGAGTCCTCCCAGCATGATGCGCCGGGGGCATCCCACGCTGCAGACGGTATCATAGGTCGTGTTTCTTCCCATCCCCAACCATTTTCTATAGCACGTCCTACCCCTGGCCCCGACCTGTCGCGGGCTACCTCACAGTCTGGAGCAACCAACTCATATGCTCCCATGACACACCACCATTCCCATGGACCCTCATGTCCACCTCAGTGCTTCGGTTATGCGACTCCTGCTTATGCTCCCCCAGTCGCACCTCAGCCTTACTACCATCAGCAGGCTGCCCCAGCTCCTGCGCCTTCACAAGCCCAACCCGCTTATTATCCGCCACAGGCAGCCCCTGCGGCACACCCACAACCCGCTCCGCAGCCATATCAGCAACCCCCTCAGGTTGATGCACCTGCTTAGCCTCAACCTGCATATCATCCACCGCAGCCTGCTCCAGCACCTGCGCAACCTCAAAACCCACCTGCTGCTCAAGGGCAAGTTTACGCCCAACAAAACCCGCAGCAAAACCAGAACAACCAACGCAACCAGGGCCAACAGAACCGCGGCAAGGGCCATAATCGTGGGAACAACCAACCTGCAGACCAAGCTGGTCAACCGGCTAATCCCCCCGACAACAACAACGCGGCCCCCGCTAATCAAAACCCTAATCGCCCACCTAAGCAGGCTAAAAACCCCAATTTGCGAACAAACCATCCTTGTTCTATTTGCGGGGTCTATGGCCACTACACACATGCTTTCCCACACTTAGAGCGAGCTCGGCAACTCTGGGTTGACGAGGCCCATCGCCAAGGGCATGCGGCTCCCCAAGCACCGCCCAACCCCCCCCAACCTCAACAACCCCCTTTGGTGCTGCAAAACCCCTTACCAACCCAAGGCGTCGTGAACACTCAGCCGTTGGCTCACCCTCAAGCCAACGCGCCCCAACAACAGCAAATCACGTACGCTGCTCCTGATCAACCCATGTTTGACTCAGGAACCCACCACTTGTTGATGATGTCATCTGCTGACGTCAACCTACAGACCCGTCGGAACCAATATGGCTCCACCTCTAAAGCTCTTCCCACTGATAAAACCGCTAACGCTCATCCCACTGATCAAGCGTTACGTATCCCTCCCCCGCCGGTCGATGGCGCTCCCAAAGCAGCTCGTTTCCCACTTCACCGTATCAACAACAACCCCAATGCGCGTGCTGCGTCAAACTACAACATTGTAGACGACCTAGCCCAATCTCCCACAGCCATGTCTGCGTTAGAAGTCTTGAAGAACTGCCCTTCCCAGCGCAAGACTTTACTTTCCGCCATTGGGGGGATTGACCCAAATGATTCGAATTTGATGGCATTTGATTTAGACCAGTCTGAACCACGCCTACCTTCCAGCTTAGCCTTCCAAGTTACTGTCTCCGTTAGGAATCTTGTCATCCATCGGTGCATCATCGATGAGGGTGCCTCCACATGCGTTATGTCTACATTCGTATGGCAGAAGCTGGGATCCCCTCCTCTCCAGCAGTCCACCACTGCATTACGCACCTACGACGGTCGTTCGGCTCAGCCCCAAGGCCTCCTAGCCAACGTCCCCGTCCAGTTAGGTGGAAAAACTGTACTAATTGACATTGAGGTAATCAATGCCCAATTGGACTATAACCTTTTACTTGGCCGCAGCTACATGTATGCCATGCGGGCGGTTGCCTCTTCCGTCTTTCGCACCATGATGTTCCCCCATGAGGGACGCGTGGTTAAGGTTGACCAGCTTACTTACTATGATCCCAGCGCTCCCGCGGCACCTGAAAATGTTCTCCCCATGGTTGAACAACCTGTTTCTCATGCCACCACCTCATTTATTTCCTCTTCGGGACCTGGAGTCTACTCAGACGCGCCGATGACTTCCACCTTCCAATCTATTCCGCCTCCCTCGGCTCCCACGGACGTGTCTGACTTATGTACCTTGTCCCACGACAACCAACCACCTAACAATCAACCACCCTTGTTGCCTAAACCTCCATTGGTACCTAGCCACATTGGTGTTACACCTATCCATACGATCCCCTTCCTAGTCCCTCCATCAGGAGTAGTAAGCGCCCCGGTCATGGCTACCCTTAGCCTCCCTGGGTTAACTTTGGGATTACCTGTGTGGTATCTTTCGCCTCCCGTTCGCCCGCCGACACCAGATGTCGTCCTCCAACCGGTGCAACCCATGGCTACTACCTCTCAGCCACCTCCTGGTGTCTCTACCCCTTCGTCCTCCATGACTCCCCCTCCTCCTCCCAAACCCACTGGGGGCAGAGGTCCACAACCTTACACTGCTGTCCCACCTCCCAAGACAGTCAAAAACCCTCCAGTGTTTCGTGCTCCTCCCAAATGCTCACTGTGTGACGAGTTGGGCCATGCCACTCACCAATGCCCTCAGTTACCAGCCCTACAGAAACACATGCAGATGCTCGATGATGACCCTAACATCCCAGTTGTCGAACTCAACCCCACTCCCAAGCCTAAAGATAAGTCCCTACGTACCAACCACTCCTGCGCCATATGCGGTGTTTACGGGCATTACTCCCATCATTGTCCTGATCTCCCGGATTACAGAGCGGCTCTCTATGAGATGAACAATCTGGATCTTGAGACGGCACCACCTACCATTGAGGAGATCTACCCCCCAGACGCTTCACCTTCTGGAGAGATTAATACCATCTATATGATTTCTTCCACCACTCCCCCCTCGTCAACCGATTTGACGACGCAAACTTTCCGTACCGATGAGGAGATTCTTGAGGCCCTTACTGCCCCGGATTATCCCTGGGATGATATGCATCATCGTTCCTATTCATCCCAGAAGCATCCTCCTCTAGCTCCGCTAACCAATACGTGGTTGAATCCAAAGACTTCCTCCCCACGAAGGTCGACTGGTTCAAGGACCCTATTCCTGCTCCTGATGCCTTCGAAGAGGGTAACATGGCTAACATACCACCTATCATCCAAGTTGATATCGCTGCCCCAGGACGTGCCCCTGAACTCATCACTTTAGGAGCATTCTGCAGTAAACAAGATATTGAGGACTGCATAAACCTTTTCAAAGAATTTCGTGATGTCTATGTCTGGTCCTATACCGAAATGCCTGGTCTTGACCCCGCCATTATAGAGCACCACATTGACACATGGCCTGATGTACCCCCCGTTCGTCAGAAACAGCGTCCCTCTCATCCCTCACAGTTCTCAGATGTTAAAACTACAATTGGGACCCCTGAAGTCATCACTTTAGGAGTCTCCTGCAGCACGCAGGAGATCGAGAACTACTATAAACTCTTCCAAGAGTACCGTGATGTCTTTGCTTGGCCCTCTACCGGAATGTATGGATTCGACTCCACCATTCTCAACCATCACATGGACACACGGCCCGAGGAACTTCCTATTCGTACTGAAACCGACTCTGAAGGCCTTCCTTTGCGCAACCCCCATGCTGGGTTGTCTCCTAAAGAGTCTCTATCCCTAGAATAACTCGCGACCTTATTGGTCCGCATTGTACAGTTTGCTCTCTTTTTGTTTTTCACATTTTTTACCATCATCTTACATTCATCCTTTCTGCATGATTACAGATGGACCATCTTCCACCTTGTTACACTGGCTTCGCTGATGGCGCAAGCCGCTGGTCTCCCAACCTGGCTTCTGCAGCATGGGTCTTGTACTCCCCTTCCAACGAGATGATTCACCTTGACGGGATATGTATAGGCGCTGCTACCAATAACCAGGCGGAGTATGATGCTGTGACCGGTCTCTTGACTGCCACCCTCCAAATGGGCATATGTCACCTTCATGTGTTCCTTGACTCCCAGCTACTTGTCTCCCAGCTCAACAATTGCTACCAGGTGCGTGATCCCTGCCTTTATAGAAAATTCCTGCGCACAAAACAACTCAGCCGACAATTTGAATCCATCACATTCACACATGTCCCTAGAGCCCAAAATAGTGTCGCAGACCAAATGGCCAACAACATCCTAGATTGGCATATCAATCACACCATGTAACATCATGCATCACAAACCCATAGCATCTCATAAAAATATATAAAAGACCAAAAAGCTTGCATCGCATCCACATTTTGCATCAATGTACATAAAACCACATGCATATCCATAGGGGCATCCACGTGCCTACTCACACATCCATCATGTCGCATCACATAAAATACACAAGGGGCATCCACGTGCCTAACCTCCTAACCTACTTGCATCCATGTGCAATATAAACATATCACAACTCATAAAGCGCATCCACGTGCATACAAATAAAACAACATCATACAAAAAGGTGCATCCATGTGCATATATATATATATATCAAAAAATATACATGTTCAGTGCTATACATGTCCTGAGTACCCCTGTACTCAGCTATACAAAAAATGGATATACATGCCTAAAGCCTCATCACCATACATGCCGTAGCTACAAAAACTCGGGGGGAGTCCCCTGTACTCCCTAATGAGAGTCGTATCCTGCATCACTGCCTGCATCGGCTGCCTCTGAGTCCTCCCCTCGCTCCTCCTCCGGCAAGTCCTCATCTCCTCCGGCCTCCTGTGCCCGTACCCGGTCCACCAAGATCGCCACCCGGATCGCGATGGATCTAAACTCTCGGGGTGCCCTCATGCAATCCTGAACCACGTCTAGATCGACATCCCGCCATCCCTCGTCGGTCACCCCTATCAGCAACCGGTCTAATAGTGCCTGGACAGACTCTAGGGTCACCTCTGGATCCCGGCGCCGCACCTCTCCTCGCCCAGGCAGAGCTGGAACAGCCACAATCCCCCTCCGTGCCACATGTCCTGGAGGCGGTCTCGGGCCCACATCTGCAAGATCACCCATATGTAAGTCACTCTACTATCATATAAATAAAACCTGACATGCATAACATATAACAAAAATACATACGTACCGTCGGGTCCCCATGCCTGTCCCGGTGCTCGTGGCGCCTCCGGATCTCCCGTGAAGTCCATGTCCCGATACGGGAAGTCGTCCAGTGTCAGTGGTATCTGGAGCCACTGCAAGTATAACTCCTGCGTGAAGTACCTGCCCACGTCGCCTCCACCATGGCAGCGCATCATCTCACCCCACCGCACCATCCGCGGCTCCATCATCCCTCCTGGCCTGATCGGCACCCGTGGCCGCAGTGTGGGTACCCTCTCCATAAAGAAGGCACATAAGAAGGAACCAAAACAAAAGCCCTTGCCAGCTTCCTTCGCCGACGTCAGCTGCCGCTGAACGCAGGTCAGGAACATCTGGCCCCACGCGTAGTACACCCCATCCAGTACGCGCTCTACCATCTGCATCTGGCCCCCAGACACCTTTTCAGGTGACTGAGAACCCAATACCCGCACTACACATGCCGCTATAGCCTGCACGGCCGGCTCCTGTAAGTCCCTCACCAGGAGTGCATTCCTATGCACCCTCGCCTCAGGACCGCAGTATCTTTCCAACATGTCCTCCATGTCGACATCCACGGCAACCCGCGGCTGTGTGTCTGCTACCCTGCCCAGGCAGGGAAACCCCGTCAGAAAATACACATCGGTCAGGGTGAGGTCCACTCTCTCACCCTGTACCCGGAAAGCCTGTATGTCCGGCTCCCAGAAGCTGATCAGCCGGTTCAGCAACAATGTTGCTGAACGTATCATGGGTATCTGTGCGAACTTCAGTAGTCCGCACAATCCCAACATAGATCGCACATGGCGCTCCTCTCGGATGATGGTCATGATCTCGTCGGGAATATCCCGCTCTCTCCATAGAGCCTGCGGCATCCTGTCAATCACACAAAGGCAATTCATCAGACTCATGTCCCATAAATAAGTCCTTGCCCCTCTCCCGGAAGACCCTCATAGCTCGGCCCAAAACCGTGGCTTTCGGGCTTCCTGCCACGGTTTCCGACCGCGGCTGTCAGGCCTATGGTCGCGGTTCCTAACCACGCCTATCAGCCCTAAACCCGCGGTCGGGAGCCGCGTGTTCCTCCTTAGAACTCGCGGTTGGAGAGCGCGTATCCATCAAGGAAACACGCGGTCTCCAACCGCGTGGTTCACCAAGAAACACGCGGTCTCCCACTGCGTGGTTCACCCTGAAACTCGCGGTCGCTAACCGCGGTTTCGATCCCCTAACCCGCGGTCCACCCCACGTGGACCGTACAAATCAGCCCTGGGACCCACTACCCAACCCCCGACCCTAAAAAACATGCAGGTATGAGTTTAACGGAATACCTGTATCTCCCGGATCTGAAATCAGCCAGACGGATCGTCCAGAAATGCCACCTAAGCTCTGGTCCACTCTGATCACAAGTCAAAGTCAAACCGTACAAATGACACATGTCATGTTGGACCTACCACTATTTATAGTCAGTTGACTTTTTCTTGTTTTGGCCATTCTGACCCCATCCGGAGTCCGTTTTACAAGCCGTTTCCACCATTGGAATCAGCATGGCGAAACCGTCATGATGGTCACATCGTTGCATTATTTTTGTTCCGTCAATTTTTTCCCATTTTCCGACGCCACTAGTCGCCTCGGTTTGCGTGCCACATCGGCCGTTCTCCATTTTTCACATGTTTTATATCATCGGATTCATTTTTCCGAGCTGGTGATGATGCTTGAGATCATTTCTCGCTCTCACCCCCAGATTTTTAGGGTATTTTTTCCAAAACACCCTCGTCACCTCAGTGTGCGTGCCACATCGACCGTTACCCGTTTTTGACACCCTTTATATCGCCGGATTCATTTTTCCGAGCTCGTGATGATGCTTGAGATCATTTCTCGCTCTCACTTGGTACAATTTTAACATTGTGTCCCAAACACCTTGTTGCCTCGGTTTGCGCACCACATCGGCCGCCATCGGATTGTTCCACACTTTTACATGAGCCATTCACTCCTGTCATACTGCAAATGTCTCGTTATTTTGCCACCATTTCATTTACCCCGCAAGGAGGCCCACCAGTGTTCCCCCCAACCCTCGTTCTTGGTCATCATTACTGATCCTTGATTGAACACTTCCTCCTTGCCTGGCCATTCCTTTTGTTCGGTATAATTTTATCCCTTTTTGGGACCGGACAACTCCTTTACGAAAAAGGCAGTTAGGGAGTTTCCGTTAAGCTCTTTTCTGACTCCTAAAAGAATGAAAAGATCGCCAAGCAATCTTGCTTCCTTTCATGCTCGTTAAAGTACCTGAAAGGACGTCTATCTGGTATAAGTTTAACCCTTTTCCGGACCTGGTAGACTAATTACGAAAAAGGAATACTCTAGTCACACCGGCTAGAAGAGTTCTTCATTGCATCCTTTTATGCTTCTTTGGGCCTTGGAGACTAAATCTACGAAAAAGCAACCCCCTGGAGTCTTCTTATCTACTTTCAGACTCTCTAAAATTGAAAGCAACCACGAGCATGAACTGTCCTGGGCTCGTAAAATCCACACGACAGTACCATTCCATCATTTCAGAGTCTTCTTATCGCTTTCAGACTCCTTAAAATTGAAAGCAACCATGAGCATGAACTGTCCTGGGCTCGTAAAATCCACATGACAGTATCATTTACACACACTTCTTCTAGTTCATTAACCCATGAAGAAGTCCCCTCCTGTGCCTCATGGCACTTTGATCAATCATCTCGGCAGCACCCCCAATCAGGTCGCCTTTGTTCAGAGTATTCTGCAGTCCCCTGCCATTTTACACCGACTTGAGTCTCCCTCAGCCCAGTTACCCTACCAGATCCATTACAGCTGTGATCCCTTTCCCCTCAGTCAGTTTCATATGCTGCCCGAAATCCCCATTCTCATACTCTGAACAAAGGAAGTTTGAGTCCACCCACTCTACTTGCCCAGTTGTCCCCCCACTGTTTGTCAGTCCTGCCATCAGTACTATTACATTTCAGTTCTTCACCTCACGCTCCTGTCAAGGAAACATCATTGCCTTGATAGTTGCAGGTCTCCCTCTGTCGACGACAGCTCCTCTATTCCAGAGGATAGGCCCAGAGGTCCCTACGCCTTGGACTTATCACCATCTGTGGTAAGTGCCTACGGACCATTCTGAGAGGAGTCATCATTGCCTCTCCGAGTGGTTGTTCCTCACATGCTCGACTTCAGCACCTTCATCGCATCGTTGAGGATCGCGTAGGATTATATCCCATCAGTTTTTTGTCGAAGACCCCAGATTTCCCCCGACTCTAGCACATTGGTGAGTCACTTCGGAACGCCCAGTTGTGTGTTCCCGTGGATGTCCGGGCTGCGTTGGCAATTGTATTCGGAAGCCATCCAGTTCTCTGCTTCCTTGAGTACCCATTTCAGTTCCAGTCCAGTGTACCATGGAGAGTATGACTGCAGTCACTATGATCCAGCAGCTCATCAGTTCCTTTGGTATCACACTCAGTAGCATTGATGATTGTTCCAGTGCACCAGTTCTTCAGTTCACACATGATCAGCTCAGCAGTATGTCCCAGATTTGTGTCCCCTCTGGACTCTTATGATGTATACAGTGGTCATGTATCTTACAGGTCCCCCTTTTCAGGCCTCACAGTTCTGTTTATATATCTTGATATGAGCATGGGTATGCCCGCCTCGTCCATATATTGAGATTATTCCTCAGTCAGTATTTGAGGTCATGTATATTTCAGGTCCCCATGTTTTGGACCACATTGTTATTATTATGTTATATCCTGATACGAGCATGGGAATGCCCGCCTCGTCCATATGATCAGATGATTCCTCATCCATTATTAAGGTTATGTACTTTTAGTTCTTGCAGTTGTTCGGGATCGTTGTTCCGGGCTTCAGTTTGTTTCTTCTCTTCTCTCCACATCCCAGGAAAACCATTCATGACTTATGATGTCCATCGGCCATACGATGAGCTCCTGCCCTCGCACATCAGGGGGCAATCTGTTAACACCCAAAAAGTGTTCACTACCTCATCTACCACATTATATGGCTCATTTGTCCATTTTCCTACCATATTTCCCTTAAAATCCCTTAAAATCCCATTAAAAAGCCTCCAAAAGGCCTAAAATGCCTCCAAAAGGCCACAAAACCATCAAAATAGCCTAAAAAAGCTAAAAAACCCCCTTTTTCCTCTAAAAATAGCAAAAACCCCTAAAAAAGGAAGAAAAAATATAAAATAATGAGGAAAAGGAAGAAAAAACCCTATACAGCTGCACAAAACCATGTGTTTCCCAAAACCATGGGTTAGCACTCCACCACCAAAAAACTATAAATAGGTGATGGAGATCCCTTATTCCATATCCACAATCACAAGCACCCTTACTCTGCCAAAATCTCTCTCGAAACCCTAGTTCACCATTGAACTACTTTCACCTTGAGAGCCACTTTTGGCCCATTCCCACCATTGGAGAAGGAGAAGGAGCATATTGAAGCTTGGAGCATCCTCTTGGACACTGCAAAGGGCTTCATCAAACCTTCACATTGAAGGTAATATCAATACAAAAAGGCATCTTTTAAATTTGTTGTTTATGTTTCATGCATGTTTTAGAAGTAATTTAATTTCTGTTTTAGCTTAATTATTTACATTTACTGAACTGCTACTAAGGATTCCATTCTCCTTAGTAGGTGCTCATTGGCACAAGCTAGGGGTAAAACCCTAGCTACAACATGCATGCATATTCACAACATTTACTCAAGTTTTTCATATGCATTCACTCAATGCTTAACTACAAGATTTATAAAATCTCTCAGTGCTCATCCACTCAATGCCACCTTGCATTGTTTCATGAGCACTATGCATTCAAGCATATTATGACTTAATCATGACTATCTCATATAACATGCATTACCATAATCAGGACCACCAGTCCTCACTTGCTTTGGTTGTTAAACTCACAATCGACATACTCAAATGGCATGATATAATTCATATGAATGCATTGAGATTCTAAGCAAGTATAGGGTGTAAGGATCATTGCTTTCACTTACCCACACCTCACCATACTCGATAGGTTAACATTTCGATTCAGGCACTCAATACCACATGCAAACCAAATCAACATAGTTCAAACATAGTCGAAGGGATCTTACCAAATCCTCTTTCAACATTCATGCAATTATGCATCAATAACCATTACCTGCATGGTTATCATCAACATCACTTGATGTTACCTGATCGGTTGGCCTCTTACCAAGGCTACACAGTTTTTTTTCCAACCTCATGATCATAGATTTGTTGCAACATCCTTTCTTCATAAGGTTGTTGGCTTCATGAAACAACATCCTCAACATATTTAGCCATGCTTCTGTTGTCTTTGGTCCTATAACCAAAACCAATCACCAATAGTGATTATCAACCACAATATTTACCATTAGTGGTTCACTGCATATGTAAAATATCACTACTTTTACCAATATGTAATGTCATATGTATGCAAAACATATATTCATGCACTGTGCAATGTTTATTAATATGCCAATCAATGCATATTCATGCCACTCATCTAATCTCTTGCATTTTCAACATTCTCATGCCATAATTTTATGCACATAAAGCTTATAAAATATAAATGTAGTTAGCAAGGCAGGGGTTAAGGAATTCTCCCTTTTCAATCCATCATCTTTGCATGGAATTCCATTTCCACATCATAGCTGGTTCGAATTCAAGGTCTCTGCTACTTCTAGGCGTGCAATTCTAGAAATTGCCCATATTGACAACAATTTTGCCAAAACAGCCACTGACACTTTTCTGCTCCAATTAACTATGGTGTATGATAACCCCATACAGATTCTGACTATGCACTATTGTTCCCTGTTGGACAAGCTTTCCAATGCTTATCCCCGTGCTCCATTCCGACATCGGGTGTGGAAATTGCATTACTTAAAAAATGACAACTTTAACCAAAACTCTGCACATTTTTACACAGTTGTATTTTGGTCTAGGGTGCCAACTTCAGCCACTTGTGGAAGAAAACCTATGAGGAATCATGAAAACTTTTCTACCTGGTGAAGTTAGTCCATATATCAAGGAACACTCAGTAGCTTGCGGATCTCTGTTTTGATGCTCCATTCACCTTCTATAAAATTTTGGGTTTGACTACTTCTCACTTTTGACATTTTTCCAAAATTCCAAATTTTGGGCCAAAAATGGCCATTTCCCAAACGGTGCATTTCTGGAAAATCTTTGTCTAACAGGATATGTCTGGTTTACTGAGAATATGAAATGCTGAGTTCAGTAAATTTCTTGATTCCAAATTATAGGGTCACTTTCAATCACTGCAAGCTTTTCAAAATCCAAAAAACGTCGCCTGGAATAGTGCTTTTCGGCCTTCTTGCACGCCCCGACTCCACATCCTTTGGAGTTTGGCCCCAAAATTCCAAACTTAACACCATTCATGCTCCATGATCGCTCCACATCAAATTCGGCTCAATCCGACCCCCCATCAAGCGTCGGGACACTGATTTGTAAAAACCATTCATTCCGATTTTATGCCAAATCAGAGCATAATGGGCTCGGGATCTTCACTGCTTCATTCATGGCTTCCGTAAATGGTCTCAGAATGCCCCTGAACTCATCAAATTCCGACCTTGCATGCTCCTGTTACCCAAAATCAATTTTTAGGCTCTATACTCTTTTTTTTTTTGCGCCCGAACCTGAAACCTGGAATGTGGGATTCGGGATTGCGGAAATCCCAAAACCAACTACCCACAACCTGAAACCCGAAAAGTCGCGGGTTCAGGTTTTCAGAAATCCATTACGAAAAATGATGCTCTTGAAACCTGAAACCCGAAACCCAAAAAATTGCAGGTTCGGGATTTCGAAAATCCATTCCGCAAAATGGCGCTCCCAAAACCCGAAACCCAAAGGACGGAAAAAATTGCGGGTTCGGGATTTCAGAAATCCATTCCGCAAAATGGTGCTCCCAAAACCTGAAACCCGAAGGATGGAAAAATTGTGGGTTCGGGATTTCGGAAATCCATTCCGCAAAATGGCGCTCCCGAAACTTGAAACCCGAAGGACAGAAAATTGTGGGTTCGGGATTTCGAAAATCCATTCCGCAAAATGGCACTCCCGAAACCCGAAAGATGGGAAACACCCACGTTTTCCTGCAACTTGCGGGGTCCGTATCTCCTTCGTCCCTTGGTCAAATGAGGCAAGTTTGGCATAGTTGGAAATCTCTTGGAGAGATCTACGCATCTGTGTGATCTTCTTCCACATCTGAGAAATCTGACCCTATCTTTTTCCCACTCAAAATGCCGCCCCCAACTTCCCAATACTGTGCTAAAACGTCCTGTTACATGCCTGTAAACTCAGAGTCTGGCCCAAGTAGTCCCAGTGCTGCAAGCTGGGCTCTGATACCACTCTATCATGTCCCCTTCCATCAAGCGCCTGCAAGGGAGGAGACATGACCAATCTGCCGGGCTCATTGGCAATATCAGCCACATTCAATTTCTAAGAAATTCATGGATAATTAAAACTTCTGTGTGCAATTCATACTCGATATAAACACAACGGAATTAATCAAATTTGCATACACACAAACAGTAATGCATCCACATATTTAAATCAAGCAGATGGTGAATCAACAGACAGCGAATCAATCCCATTTTCAGGCTTTGCACAAGCTTCATATCAACCATATTAAGATATTCATTTCATCTCATTTAACATGAAGAATTAACACGTTGCTGAAACGCATAATGCATATAAATTAATCCACAGAGAATACTTATCTTGAAATGAAAACGTCCAAACAACTGATTACGTGAGAGCAACGTTCCACCCAACCATAGATCTTTGTCTATCCTATATTCTTTCAGCTGAGAGATCACCCCCGAGTTGGGATGTGTATCCACTAAGGAGGAACTAGACAGGCTCACTCATAGCCATGGATTAACTCAAACGGTCATGCTAAGCCAGCACACATCTGGTTTTATCAAGCATGCAATAAGGAAATGATGAGGATGCTAAGCCAGTGAGCTCAACCAAAGAGCTACAGACATCTCAAGCTAAACTCAAGCAATTCCATCCTTTGTTCAAACATCCACACTTGGATTTCTCACCATTTTGGCAACAAATAACTAAATCCCGTCACTGGGTTTCTAGGATATCAAAACTGGGTTTTCCAATGGATTTCAGGGTAGCTAATGCTCTCAAATTCGCCCCAAGGTTCATACCTATGGATCCCCCATTGGATTTCACTATCAATTCTGGGCATTTATGGCTCTTCAAAACATGGGTTCTTTCACAGTTGCGATTTCTGGTTTTTCTCCCTGCTGGGAATTCGTTTTGGATGAAAATTGATGCTGGTAACTTCCACAATGGAATGGGGATGAGGAAGAAGCAACTCTCATGAGGTAGAGTGACTTGTGGTACAAGAAAACAGAGCCCATACTCTGCCATACGAATTTCTGGGCTGTCCATGCTCCATTGAAGCCATGGACTAAATTCCTCAACCACTTCCTTACAACAGAATTAAATGTCAACAAGAAAAGTCAAATGGGTTCTCAAGGTGACATATGGCAACCTATGGTTCAATCCCACAGCCCCCTCACCACTCCCTAGTGGATACACATGGCCCCCTTCTCATTCGTTTCCTCCATAGCCAGTTTTGGTATTTTATTGCATGATGCTTATTTACATAATTTTTACATTGTTCCATGGCTAAATAACACATGTGAAACATAATGTCTAATACTTGCCTTTAAATAAAATTTGAGCTTCCACTAGCAGGGCCTTGGCCTTGAGCTCCATGCTAGGAAAACATACATCACATGTATACAATATTTACATTAAAAGCTAATATATCCTAAGGGTCAAAATGGGGTATTACAAACAGCAGTAAGCTAGATTTCGAAACTACAAAAGGTTGTTGCACTTTCAACAATGGAAGCAGAGTATGTTGCTATTACAGAGGCTAGTAAAGAGATGATTTGGTTGTAGAGGTTTATGGAGGAAGTGGGTAAGAAGCAGAAGGATAGCAGGCTGTATAGCGACAGCCAGAGTGCCATTCATCTTGCAAATAACTTAGCATTCCATTCCAGGACTAAACATATACAACTCAAGTACCATTTCATACGATTTGTTCTGGAAGATGAACTGTTGAAGCTGGAAAATACATACTAGCCAGAATCCTACAGACATGTTCACAAAGGTAGTGACCAGAGAGAAACTAAGTTCTTGCTCGGTTTCACTTGGCCTTCTAGCATGAAGGTGAAGAGGGGAAAGTTGCCAAGTCCAAGTCCAGCAAGTACAGTAACGGTGGAGTTGTTGTGATCAGTCTCCAAGTGGGAGATTGTTGGTTGTGGAGCCAGATCTTCCAGTCTCATAGATGATGATTCAGCCATGTCCATACCCCAAGTTTGGTTATGATCTCGGCACAACCCTAAGGGGGTCCAGGGGAGTGTCCACACCCCCGGCTGGGGGACGTGGGGGTTTGGGGGCAACGCTTCCGAGTTACGGGGGTAGAGCCCCCGAGAAATATTTTTGGGGCTGTTTTCACTAGTTGTTTTGCGGGCCCATGGTTTTGGGTATCTCGTTGTATTTTCCCATTGTATGTCCCCTATAAAAGAAAGACATTGTAATACGGCTAGGGTATGATGTATTAGGTTTTATGCATTGTAAATATCTCTGATATCTATGAAGAGAGATTGTGAGATAGTGAAGAGGAAGTGCAACAGTTGTGCTGCAGGTTGTATCCCTTCACTTTGCTGGACGGAATAATAATAAGGACTGGAAACTTCAGTGTGGACATAGCCCAAGTTGGGGTGAACCACGATATATCTGTGTCTCTCTTGTAATGTGTGTGTGATTATATTTGTATTTCTGTTTATTTTTATTGCTCTGTGATCTTGTTTTTCTAACACCATCATCGCTCATCCCTGTGGCTGCTGCAATGCACAAACTCAGTACAATGTACTCCATTGGCATGACTGCTTCCTGTTCGTAAACGAGCTTGAATGGAGACTGACTGGTCAATCATTTACATGTGGTGCAATACGCCTAGAGTATTGCCAGAATATTCAAATCCCAATCATCATGGTTCACATTGCATACCTTGGTGAGTGCATGCTCCAATATCTTATTAAACGCCTCAACTGTCCCATTCTCTTGAGGGTGGTAGGGGGTACTCTTATTGTGTTGGATCTAAAACTCTTCCATCATTGCTACAATCATCTAGTTAACAAAATGATTCCCTCGGTCACTTAACAACACTTTGGGGCACCCAAACTTGGTGACGACATTGTCAAAAATGAATCGTGCTGCAGTCGCAGTTGAGCAATCTCTCACTGTTGCAGCTTCCGCCCATCGCGTCAAATAGTCTGTCGCAGTAATGATGTAGCATGACCTTATTGTTAAATTTTGAGCATTAATTCACAATACTCTAGGATCTTTACTGAGAGAATAACATGTACAGTATATCAATGCATATCAATCATAACAAGCATGTCAATCATCACAAGAAGCAAAAGCATGAGAGACAAGAGACACAGAGTTTCCATGGGGAAAACCCTAAGGTGAAAAACCCCACAACTTCCTCAGAGCTAGAGAGAGCAATGGCTCAACCAAAGTACAACCAAGATACATAGAGATAGTCTCATAGTAGCAGATGATCCTCCTCCTCACATGTGCGCCACTTTCTGAGTGAAGGAAGAATGAGTTTCTGAGTGATCCAAAAAGAGATCTCCCGATCTCTATTTATACTTGATCTGTTTGCCCAGTGACCTTATGGGGCCGACTTGTCTAGCTAGGTACATCAACCATATATTACATAAATCAGGGCCGACCCCACACATGGTGGTCTAATAACCCATCGACAAGTTCACACACTTGTGACACTTGTCAATACACATGATGACACTTCCATATAGAGGAATGACACATCTCTATAGGAGTACAATAATATATAAATGAAATACATGGATGAAATACATTCCAAATTTACATATACATCAACACTCCCTCTTAACTAGGAAGGTATTTCTTGACACAGATCTACTAGCACAAGTCTTTGTCTTTGGATCATCGTCATCGATGCATCGTCCTCGAATCATCATCATCATCACTGCTACTGCTATCTCAAACAATCTATGTATATACTCCTCATAGGAAGTTCTACAGAGCCAGTCCTTTTTCACACTAGATGTAGGCCCACCACCTGCAGGTCTTCATCATCACTGGCCATACTGTGGAATCCTCAGGATTTATTACATGCATCACAAAACCTCGAAAGAGCATCCCAGGATGTTACAGGTACACAACTCTGACCTGTAGGATCTCCCAGGGCCATATTATATGTGACCTCACCAAAAAACCTCGCAAGAGCATCCTAGGCTGTTACGAGCACACAGCTCTACCTATAGGATCTCCCAGGGACAGATTACATGTGGTCACCACAAAACCTTGCAAGAGCATCCTAGGCTGTTATCAGCACACAGCTCTACCTATAGGATCTCCTAGGGACATATTACATGTGGTCATAGCAAAACCTCGCAAGATCATCCCAGGACTTATTACGGGCACACAACCCAACTTATCGGATCTCCCAGGGACATATTATATGCCATAGGACAAAACCTCGAAAGAGCATATGCCAGATATCCCAGGGCCAGATTATATGCCATAGGAAAAACCTCGAAAGACTATCTGCAGATCTCCCAGGGCCAAATTATATGTCCTCCCAGAGCAATACCTCGAAAGAGCATTTGCCAGATATCCCAAGGCCATATTACATGCCATAGGTAAAACCTCGAAAGACTATCTGCAAATATCCCAAGGCCAAATTATATGCTCATCTGCACAACCTATTCCACGGCCATAAAGTATCAACCTGATACTCACCATAAATCATCTTGATGTACACATGATCATCTTGATCATCATCACTGCAACATCCTGCTGAATGTCATCTGGAGCAACATCCTGAAGCTCGTCATCCATGATCATCCTGATCATATAATGCATCTACTTGATGCATACCAAGTATCTACCTGATACATATCATCATACATGATCCACCTGATACATACATAGATACATGATCTACCTGATCATACACGGTATCCACCTGATACATATATAGATACATGGTCTAAGCATCCAACATGATGCATATACAAATACATATAAATGATCCAACTGATCATATCTAGCATCCAACATGATGCGTACATATACATATCAATGATCCAACTGATCATATCCAGCATCCAACATGATGCGTACATATACATATAAATGATCTAACTGATCATATTCAGCATCATCCTGATGCATATACAGAGCAGTAACTGGAGCATCGTCCTGATGCTCATCATCCAGTGCTTACATCCACAGCGATGTGAAGGATCCTCCTTCCAACATGCTTGGAATGGCTTCTACAAATGTGTCCATCACTTCTTCCTCGAAGTGTCATCAATCTGAAGAACACCAAGCCTCTCTCTGAAGTACTCGAACTTCACTCTGGATAATGGTTTCGTCAGCACATCTGCAATCTGCTCATCCATCGCAACATACAGGAGCTTTACTGCTCCTCTCTGCACCATATCCCTGATATAGTGATATTTGATATCTATGTGTTTCGACCTGTCGTGAAACATTGGGTTCTTAGAAAACTTCACACAACTCTGGTTATCACAAAATATACCAGTAGCATCCAACGGGAGATCAAATAACTCAGGCAGTAGCTTCCGAAGCCATACTTCCTCACAACTAGCCGAACACATACTCTGCCTTGGCTTTACTCAGTGCTACACAGGACTGCTTCCTACTAAACCAAGAGATCACACCTAATCCCATACTGAAGTAGCACCCAGATGTGCTCTTCCTATCTGCAGCACTTCCTGCCCAATCTGAATCAACATAACCTTGCAGGTTAAACTTTTGATTCGCTTCATACTTGAGCCCATAATCAACTGTACCCTTCAGGTACCTCAGAATATGCTTTACAACAACCAGATGAACACTCCTCGAATCCGTCAGGAACTGGCTCAATGTGTTCACCTCAAAGTAAATATCTGGTCTCGTGTTCGTTAGGTACATCAAGGACCCAATCAACTGATGATACATAGAGACATCAACCGGCTCAGACGAAGCATCACATAAAAGCTTCAGATTCGATGCCATAGGTGTGGCCATGGCCTTGCAATCCATCATCTTGAACCTCTTCAGGATATCTACAGTACACTTCCCTTGTCCAAGGAAGATCCTATCTGTGCTCTGCCACACCTCCATACCTAGAAAATAGTGCATCATCCCCAAGTCCTTCATATCGAACTTAGCAGCAAGCTTCCTCTTTGTATCGGCAATCAATCTGTCATCTCCTGTTACAAATAGGTCATCCACATACAAGAGTAGAATCACAGGATTCCCTTCCTCAACTTTGTAGTAAAGGTTGGAATCCGCTTTACTCTTGGTAAAGCCCAAACTAGATAGGAAACTGTCCATCCTACCATACCAAGTTTTGGGAGCTTGCTTCAATCCATACAAGGCTTTCCTCAATCTGCACACATATGACTCCCTGTCATGTGTTTTAAAATTGAGTGGCTGCTCCACATACACTTCCTCTTCAACTACACCATTCAAGAAGGCAGTCTTGACATCCATCTAGTGTATCTTCCATTTCATCGCTGCAGCCAGGGAAAGTACTGTTATGATGGAAGTGTACCTGGCTATGGGAGCAAAAGTTTCTTCATAGTCTATTCCCTCTTTCTGAGAGAAGCCACGAGCTACGAATCTTGCCTTATATTTCTCTATGCTACCATCTGCAGCATGCTTGATCTTGTAGATCCATTTGGAAGTCACAACAGACTTCCCTTCAGGTATTGGGACAAAATCCCAAACATCATTCTTCATTATTGATTGGCATTCTTCGATCATGGCATCCTTCCATTCTTTCTTTTCCTCTGCTTCTTCATAACTGGAAGGTTCTTTGTTCATGATATCATAGAGTAAAGCAACATAGCTGGTATGTGATCTAGTTCTCTTCTTTGCTCTGTATTCTTCTTCTAGTATACCATATCTTTCTGCATCTTGAATGAGCTCTTTAGCCCATGCAGGTTTCCTCTTGTGAGAGATATTCTCACGGGGTGGATCTACAAGTTCTTGTGGATCTTCAATTTCACGATCTGCACCTAGAATTGCTTCAGTCATAGTAGTGTCTTGAAATCTAGTTTCCTTAGGTTCTTCATAATCTTCAATAGGTATCTTTCTTGATTTGATGAATGCTGAGTTTTCATCAAATGTTACATCCCTGCTTACATCAATCTTCTTGAACCTTGGAAAGTATATTCTGTAAGCCTTCGAGCTTTCACTATAACCCACAAAGATACCCTTCTTTCCTAAAGGATCTAGCTTGGTCCTCTTTTCCTTTAGGACATGAGTGTATACTGGACAACCAAATATTCTGAGATGGCTGACTTTAGTTTTCTTACCAGAGAAGACCTCTTTTGGTGTCTTATTGTCCAATATCTTGTGGGGTGTTCTGTTCTGCACATATACAGCTGTTCTAGCTGCTTCTACCCATAGATGCATAGGTAGATCCTGGTCATGCAGCATTTCCCTTGCTACTTCCATGATTTTTCTATTCTTTCTTTCTGCAACCCCATTTTGTTGTGGATTGTAAGGAGCAGTCAACTCCCTCTTAATCCCTGAATCACTGCATAGCTTCTTGAAGTCACCTGAGGTGAATTCTCCACCATTGTCGGATCTGAATGTTTTGATCTTCTTATCAGTTTGTCTCCATCAAGGTTTTGAATTCCTTGAACTTATCAAATACTTCATCTTTATTCTTCAATAAGTAAACCCAAGTCTTCCTAGAGAAGTCATCTATGAAAGAGACATAGTAAACATACCCACTTAGAGAACTGGATGACATTGGACCACATACATCGGAGTGGATAATTTCCAAGATATCTTTTTCCTTGCTTTCACTGCTTGGAAAAGCCTTCTTAATGTTCTTACCTTTTGCACAACCTTTGCAAACACCTTCATGCTTGGTCTTAATTTCAAGAAGACCTTCTACAGCATTACTTGCAATTGGTAATGCTTTGTAGTGCATATGTGCAAGTCTTCTATGCCAAATTTCACTTGGCTCCATGGAATCATGCACCATGGCATGTTCAGGTTGTCCCTTCAATTTATACAATCCTCCCTCTTTCTCTCCAATCACCACTGCATCATCAATAGTTTAACCCTTTGGACACATTAGAACTTGGCCATCTACAAATGCATCCCTCATGCCTTTTGCATCCAATGCAGAGATGGAGAAAAGATTCTTCTTGAGCCCAGGTACATAAAGAAGTTCTTTCATCTTCAAAGACTTTCCAGAATCTAGGTTGTAGGAGGCTTCACCACTTTCTTTGATGGGGTATTGATAGTCATCCCCAAGTTTCACTTTATGGGGTGATTCATGTTTAGATAGATTTAAAAAATATTCTTTAAACCCAATCATGTGTTTGGAAGCCCCACTGTCAATTAACCAATCATTACAACCATGAGAGATAGTACCTGTGAGAGCAGAGATGAGAACATACTCTTCTTCACTTGATGAGTCATCATCACTTTCTGCCCTAGCCTTCTTCTTTGGAGGTTCATCATCTTCGGCAGCATGAGCATGGAACTTTCTTTTGCTGCCCTTCTTGTTCTTGCCGGAGTTGTTGTTATCCATTTTGTTCTTGGGACATTCTGAAGCAAAGTGACCCTTCTCATTGCATGTGAAACATCTTAGATCCTTCTTATTCTTTTGTTGGTTGTGATAGGATCTCTTGTAGTGAGAGTGCTCCCTCTTGGGCTTGCTTCTTTTGGTGTGAGCTGCGAGAGCTTGATCTTCACCTCCCATCTTTTCTTCTTGAGCTACAAGCCTAGCTTCTTCTTGAGAGCATTCCTCCCACAGTTTACTGAAAGCAATCAATTTCTTTCTTGCACAGATTCCTTGAATAAAGGAGTCCCATGACCTAGGAAGGCCATTCAGAGTGGTCATAACTACTTCACCATTGTCCACTGCTTCATCCATAGCTTCAAGTTGTTCCTTTATCTGAGAGACTTTGGAGAAGTAAGATTGAATGGTCTCTCCATTCAACATCTTGACCCCTTTCAATTGATTCTACTGAGTCATCTTCTGATTTATGTTTTTCCCTTCAAATAACTTGGTCAGGGAGTCAAACATCTCTTTGGGTGTCTTCAGAGATGACACATGGGGGATGAGATGGTCCTTGATAGAATCAACAATGATTCTCTTTGCCTTGACCAAGTTCGTCTTATGCAATATCTTAGCCTCTTCATCCTCTGGGATAGGGATGTCTTCTTTTACATATGAGTCCAACTCATTCTCTTCCAGGATTAACCCAATCCTATACTTCCATGCTCGGAAGTTATCAGCCCCTAAAAGCTTATCCTCAAGCTTGGTGTGGTGAGACATCTTAAAGAGTACTTCAAATGGAAATAGAAAAGATTTAGGACTTACCACTTGACTGGCTGAAAACTGGATCTGGTCCCGGATTAGGGTTTGTTGAAAAAAATCTAAAAATTCAAAATATGAATTTCAAGTTTCTGAAAGGGTAGAAAGATGCACCTTGAAGAACTTATCAGCCTGGTGTATTCAGAATTTGAGATCTGCAAAGCTTCACCCTTCAAAAATGCCTTTTTGTCTTCCCAGGTTCACTAAGGAGGACCCTGAATTAGGGTTTGAGTTTCTTGGAGATTTACCCAGCCAAAAATCTCGATCCAAAGCTCTAAACTTCTATTTTTGCAAGTAGCTTCCAGCTATGTCTTCAGATTCCGGAAATTTCTATTTTTGTGGAAACCCTAATTTTTAGGGCCAAATCTGAAAATGATCAGAATTGAATTCTGATTGGACAGATAGATTCTCCTTGATGAGTAGAGTCAATATACTATACCGATTTTCTAAAATCTGTGGAGAGAAACCCAATAAACAAGAAACCCTTGGTTTCCGTCACTGCACATTGTCTTCTTCTCAGGTTAGCTCTGATACAATGTTAAATTTTGAGCATTAATTCACAATACTCTAGGATCTTCACTGAGAGAATAACATGTACAGTATATCAATGCATATAAATCATAACAAGCATGTCAATCATCATAAAAAGCAAAAGCATGAGAGACAAGAGACATAGAGTTTCCGTGGGGAAAACCCTAAGGTGAAAAACCCCACAACTTCCTCAGAGATAGAGAGAGCAATGGCTCAACCAAAGTACAACCAAAATACACAAATATATTCTCCTAGTAGCAGATGATCCTCCTCCTCACATGTGCGCCACTTTCCGAGTGAAGGAAGAATGAGTTTCTAAGTGATCCAAATAGAGATCTTCCGATCTCTATTTATACTTGATCTATTTGCCCAGTGACCTTATGGGGCCGACTTGTCTAGCTAGGTACATCAACCATATATTACATAAATTCAGGGCCAACCCCACACATGGTGGTCTAATAACCCATCGGCAAGTTCACACACTTGCGACACTTGTCAATAAACATGACGACACTTCTGTATAGAGGAATGACACATCTCTATAGGAGTACAATAATATATAAATGAAATACATGGAGGAAATACATTCCGAAGTTACATATACATCAACACCTGTTCTCTTTCCAGGTGGGTTGATGGGTGCCACAAAATCTATTGCACACTTGTCGAAATCCTGCAGCATTACTTGGGGTACCAACAACATTTTGTCCCTTCATGATGGTTTCCCTGTTTGTTGACATACGTCGTAGCTCTTGGCATAGTTTGCAGCATCTCCGTTCATGGTTGGCCACCAAAATCCTGCTCAAAGGATCTTCCTAGTAGTTGCACGTCCACCGTAATGTCCCCCAATGATCCCATCACGAGCTTCCAACCGAATCCTCTTCTGCTCGTCCGAAAGGACGTATCACTGCACTATCTCATCTAGTCCCATCTTATACAATTCCCCCATGATTAGTTGAAAGTATGCAGCCCTGGAAACTAGCTGCTCCTTCTGATTGGTAGTGAACCCGGCTAACGCCTCCCCTCTCACCAAAAACTGGATGATTTGCTCATAATGGTCGTCGACCATTCCAACTCTAAACAATTGAGCATCTGACAATCCTTTGTCAATGCTCCTTGGTTCCTCTCCAGACTCTATCCTTGTCAATCGTCTCGGCTTTACAATTATTTCAAAATCAAAATCCTGAAATAGTAACAACCAGCGATAGATATCCCCCCCCCCCAACACAAGTTTGTTCACCAGGTATTTCAGCACAGAATGATTGGTGAACATTTTGAAGTGCCTCCTTAAGAGGTAATGACGGAATTTCTGTAAGGCATAAACCATCGCCAGCCCTTCCCTCTCTGTTGTTGTGTAATTCTTCTCCACAATAGACAGATTTCTACTTGCAAAGGCTATTGGGTGGTCGATGTCACTTGTTCCTGGTTGGGCCAAGATGACACTTAGTGCTACTAAGGATGCATCAATGTGGATGTGAAACTCCTTTGTCCAATCCGGAAACGCTAGTATGGGTGCTGCGACCATCTTTGCTTTCAATATGTCGAGACTCTTTTGACACTCTGCGTTCCACTCAAACTTGTCATCTTTCTTCAATAGCTTCTCAATTGGTGCTGTAACTGCTGCATATCCTCAGATGAATTTCCTGTAGTACCCCATATGTCCCAACGTCGATCTCAGCTGCTTGACCGTCGTCGGCAGTGGGAGGTCGAAAATGATTGTAGTCTTTGCCGTGTCTACCAACATTCCTTCCTTGCAGACAATGTGCCCCCAAAAAATTTCGAACAGAGCATAGAATATGCACTTCTCCAGGTTCAATGAGATTTGGTGCTGTCGACATCATTCCAACATTAGCCTTAAGTTTGCGACATGGTCCTTGACCAACCCATACACTATCCAGTCGTCCATATAAATGGAAAGGATTTTATGGATGTAACCTTTGAATGCTGCAACCACTAATCTTGAAAAAATCGTTGGATCATTCTTCAACCCAAACGACATCACTGTATACTGAAAGCATCCCCACTTCATGACTAATGTGCTCTTGTTCCTATCTTCCTTCTCAATATTGATCTAGTGATAGCTAGAGAACCGATTTATGAATGAATATATCTCTTGAACTCCTACTCCTTTGAGCACCTCATCCGTGAATGGTGTCGGGAATGGATCATGTAGGCAGGCATCGTTCATCTTCCGCAAATCGATGCATATCCACACCTCACCAGTTTTCTTATCCTGGACCACCATTGGGCTGATCCACTCTGATTCTTCCATAGGTTCTATAATGCCGACTTATAGCATTCTTTCGATTTCAGCTTGCATTCGTTCCTTGTATCTTGGGTTCAATCGATACGGCTGCTGCTTGACCGGCTTCGCATCGGGTTTCAGGGGAATCTTCATTTTTCCCAAGTCTCCAGAAATTCCTTTCATCTCTAATAATTTCGTTGGAAACAGATCCTGAAACTCATGTAGCAAATCCATCATCTTCGCAATCATCGACTCATCCCAGTAGTCACCAATGCTTGTGAACTTCGGGTTCTCCTCCGACCCAATGTTCACCTTCTTAATCTTCAACGGTTGCTGAAATTTATCAGACGGTATTTCTGGTGCCTCGACACTGAGACTACCTTCTGGTTTCAAAACGTATATAGCCCTTGGATCATCCTCATTGTTATATGTCAAATCTGCACTTCTCCATCCATGATCATATTGCTCTGTCGATCACACAAAAGAACACCTTGGATTGAAGAGCTAGGTTGACCTAGATGATGTATGGACTAGAACTACCCTCTTCAGCTGATAAATTCCATGTTTCTCCTGATCTTTTGACATGTGCACTACTCTTTGGGTAGAAAACCAATGCACATCTGGAAGTTTGCCCTACTTTTCTCAAGAGAAACTAGCGCACACCTTTGAAAAGTTGCAAATGCATGTTGTAAAACAATAAAGTTGCATACTATGCGCTACTATGCCTTGAGAAACTCGTGAACATCTTAATTTGAAACCAAAAATATATTAATATTACGAATTGGGATTAGTTGAAGTTGGTTCTACAACTTCCCCAACCTCCCAATTCAACCACCTCTCGATTCCAACTGCCTACCTTGTCCCATAAATACAAGGAGGATCCATGAGAGAGGGACCTAGAAAGAATGCATTAAGGGTTGTTACACTGGAGGAAATTCCCAAGTCATTGTGAAGAGCAGGAGCCCAGGACTCGGTTGTAGAAACATCTTGACACGTCAGGTATATTGTACTGGTTCATGTTTCTTTGATAATAAAAAGGTCGAAATACCCTTCCTGTCCCAAATCGAATGTCTATTAGATTGTATGTTCATTTGGCTTAATATTTGATTATATTTGATGTTAAATTACTTTCTGATTTCATCATATTTATATATAGTCAAGATACGCTGAGGAAGGTTTCTTTTGTGTTGCAGGTTCATCAAGTGGGAGATCAAGTGAAAGCTAGGACCAACCGTCGGTTAAAGGTATGTCTTTCGATATCCTGATCTCTTTCATTTGTAGGAACTAAATGCAATATAATGAATGTATTTACCTGTCAACCCCATCCAAGTTGGTAGTGTCTCTCCTCACTATAAGGTTAAAATCCTGAACAATAGATTGGTGACTCCGTTGGGGAGTAACCGGTAGTTATTCTGCTCTAGGAGACCTAGTTTAGGGTTTCTTCTAGTCCCTTTTTCAGTTTTTGATTCTCTAAGAAGTCTTGTAGGTCTTTGTTACCTATTCCTTACTGCTTGATTCATCTCAGTCCACTGCTGCAAATCCTGTTTCTGCCCTTCTCAGGCATGTGTGCTGGTTTACCCTACTTATAATAGCGCATCTTTCCTGATGAGCGCTGGTTTGTGTACTGAACAGTAGCGCATATTTTATAGTCTGAGCTGGTTTTTTCACTACACAGTAGTGCATTTTCCTGTTTCTTTCAGTTTGCTATTAGGGTTTGATTTCTAGTGGTTTGCTTCCACTTTCAGCCTATTGCTTTCCCTTCTTGACTGACCCCTAAGACTTCCCTGTCTCTTTTGAGTCTTGTTGGCCTCTCTTGAGTCTTTTAGTTTGTTTTTGCTTGCTTGAGTACTTGTTTAAGTGTCTTTATTGCTTTCTAGCCCTTTTTGAAGTTCGTGCACTATTCTCTTTTGGACATAGCTGCATACTTTTACCCTAGTTGCTTGTCGCAGTCATACAGACCTGAGTTTTTAACGTTAGTTGTTTGTTGCAACATTTAGCACGATTTCACTTTGTCTTATCGTTTCCATTGGGGTTTGACCTCAAGTTTAAGTCCTTATGGTTGCTTTCAAAAGGTTGCTTGGTTTAGATACTTTCTGATTGTCTTATCAGTTCAGTCCAAGTAAGTCAAATCTTTCTAGTTATCTTTCTGTTGAGTTTGTGTGTTTGTAAGGTCATTCTTGTTCATGTTCTTGGTTTGCTTGCTTAGTTTTTGCTTGGCTTAGTGTTTTCTTACGGTTTTGATGCTTAGGATCAACTTGTTTAGGTTTTCCTTTCCGTTACGAGTGTCTCTTTTCCCTGCTTCTTTTTCACTTTGTTTCCAAGCCTCAAGTTTTTCTTTTGCAAAAACTTGGTAAGTCAAGTCTTCATCGAGTCTTTCGATTCATTTTTTTTTAGCCATTTAGGTGTTTGTCTTACGCACACTTTACATTTAGATCTTGCTTGCTTTTGTACAAGTTCTCTTTCTTTTACAGTTATCAGAAAAGGAAAAAATTGTTCAAGTAGCTTAGTAGTAAGGTCTTTCATTATTATAAAGTAGCATAGTTTGCTTTGAAATATTAAAAGAAAAATACAAAAAGAATTTTGATTTTAGGATTGCCTAGTTTTCGATTTTTGAAAGAATATAAATGGAAAAGAGAATTTTTTTTGTGAATTTGAAAGCATTACTTTACATGCACTTTACTTTCATAGCAAACCATTCCACACACCGCACTACAACCCTTGAGTAACAAGTAGCCCTTAAAAAGAAATATTAATAAAATCTATTAGCAACATTTTTCTTTTTAGGTATACACATCATCAAGTAGCTTAGGCTAGAGTTTCGGACTTAAATCACCTTAAACGATCCAAAACTGGCTTCATTACTCAACAATCGTAGTATGACTTTCATTTAGGTAAATCCATCTCTATCAAATAGTCATGTGACGCTCTACTCAAACCAGATTTAAGAATGAGGCCGTGGGAGATTGGAATTGTTCAGGATATCCCCTCACTTTCCTCTCAACCATAAACTAGAGTTGACTCGCATACGAGGGTCCTTTTGGAATTCGGGATTTGCTACCCTACCCATGCATTTCGACTAGGCTAATGACTGTCCCCCCAAGTTATTTCGTATTGATGGTAGCCTTAATATCATACTTTTAGGGCTCTACACAGGTAGAGTGGGCGGTTATTCCCACTTCACCTCGGACAGACGTGGAAGGTAACCCTTTAGCAGTAATCCCGAGAGGGAGGTTTGGTGATTCAAACACTTGCACCTAGTGGACCTCCAGAGGACGCCACGTAAGTGATCGTCGATACTTTGTTAGTCTGTTCTGGGTCCTAATCACCCCAGGCTTGCTTCCGAGAGTATTTGTCATTGTTTGCATGGTTTGATTACTCCGGAAATTTTTTAGTGGTATGTTGTTTTCCCCTTAGTTATAGTGGCCACTAGGTTTTTTACTTAATCTACTTTTTGTAGTTGTGGAGGACCAACATCTTCATCGGTCTAGGAGGTTACAAAACCTCCCCCCACCCATAGTGGAGCCTCCACCACCACCGCGATGCCGGAGGACAGATTCTCGTGGTTCTTTTGAACTTATGGGCGAAACAGAGGTTCTTGGTGAACCACAACCCAGAACCTCGGATCGATAAGTCTTTGATACTGTTGAGGTTGAGGATCTAACTTCTAGAGAGTTCAGTACTCCTTTCAACCCTCCTCTTACTAGACCAAACGATCCGCTTCTGGTACCTGTAGGTTTTCAACCCAGGAGACGAGCAGTGAGTCCCACAAACTCCCACAACTTCTATGGATGCAAGGATTCCTAATCCTTTTTTCACAAACACTACTACCCCGAGTTCGTCACAGACTGCTTTTGCCTTAAATCCATCCTTTAGTTTCAATGCTGGTACTCTAGGCATGCCGATCTCATTAGCTTCGACATCTGCCTTAGTTTCCACCCCAACTTTTGGATCGAATGATGTCCCTTTGTCAGGGATACCTGCAGTGAACTTCACTCAATCTTCTGCTACACAACAACTTCAGGGTGTAACTCAAGCTGTTGCTTCCACTTCCACTGTAGGATCTATTCCCTCCACATCTATGCCTATCATGGGTACCATGACTGCGCCGTTCGTTACAACCACACCTGGTTTCAATCCCTATGCAAGTTACAATGTGAATCCATTGAATATAACCGCAGGGAGTATGCTCTTTTCTTTGTTTGCTGGAGGAGGGGGTAATATATTTAACCAGCAGTATGGCGGGGCTAACATCCAGCCACAATGGACAAACACACAGGGTTTCAATCTGCTTTCTTTTGGGTGGAGTAATTTCAATCCTTTCATTTCACAACCGATGGCTGGGGGAAACCGCAACCAACAGTACAAGAACCAGGCGATGGGTGGTTCCCAATACCAGGTTCCTGTCTACTAGATGCCATCGGCTCTGTTGTAGATATTTCTCCCTATGGATAGGTAGAAACTCTCTTAGGTTAAAGTAGACTTAACTGACTCTAAACTAAGACAAAAAGATAACAAATGCTACCTTGAATTCCTAGATCTAAACAAACATCTCAAGATTGTATTACTGGAAGAAACGGAAGAGATCTAACTGACCTTTGATTTAATCACTCTCCTTAGTTGTTGCTCCAATATTCAAGTCCTTGCGAGTGAACTTGTTAGAATGAACCAAGGTACAACCATATACAATCTTCTAGCAATCTTGAAACATAAGTTAAAATCTAAATCTATAACAGAAACAAATCATATGATTGAAACAAGATGAACATACACGATTTGGGAAACAAGACAAGTTATGTTTTATTACAAAATTGAAGTCACTTACAATGGTTGCTTGATGTCCAAGCCAACTCCCAGTTCCAAGTGCTTTCTCCTCTAACTATCTCCACAAAGGTCTGAGATCATAGTTTTGATGTCTCCAAGAGTCCTCCCCTTTTCTCATGGAAGGCCTCTCTCTCATAGTGTGTATTAGGGTTAACTAACAAGAGAGAAGGATGGATCTTGGGAGTGTTTAGTGGATCAGAACCACTAATCTGAGAAGGTGAGTTAGGATCGAATCATAGATGCCAATCCTCAAAAATATCTCAAAGATCAAGATTCCACAAGCCATGGAAAAAGGGCTAAAAAAGGAGTACCGCGCCTCTGCAACTGAGCAAAACGTGGTAGTACCGCGTAGCAGGGAAGGAGCATAGCGCGATAGTGGGGACTACCGCGCAGAAGCAAGAGAGCAGAACGCGGTAGTGTAGGTATATGAAGTCTCAGTTGGGTTGATTCCTGACAAAATAGGTTTGTCTTCATGGGTCATCATCATTTTTTCCTTTCTAGGTGTTTTAGGTAGTTTGGGGAAGTGTTATCAAAGGTGAAGGTGCGACACTGTGAAATATAGAGGTATAACAGATGCCCCCTAAAGTGTGAGGTCAAAAGAGACTGATGGCCAAAATACTTTACAAATACTGTGCGGATATAGCATCGAGGGGAGCAATGAGGAGCTGAAACAAAAACAAAATGTCAGATATATACCACCGAGGTGGGAATCCCCATGCTCGAAAACAATTGGCTCAAAGCATGGCTGCCGACCAATACATTGCAGATCCATGAGTACTGAGATGATATAGACTATAGAGAAATCATGTCTACTATGAACAAGCGTAGATCCATGAGACAGAAATGACATAGCCACGACCAATACAAAAGTGGATCTGTGTGACAATACAGAGGACATCTCCATCGCAACCTGGATGTAATCAAAGTACAAAGATGCTCCAGGGTCTTCTACTCAATTGCAAGTGATACGAATCTAGCCATGTGATTACAAGGTGTTGAAGTCGAACATGGTAGAAACCATTTGATTACTGGTCAATGATGTGAACCGTTAACAAATGTGAGGGGAATCACCAATGATGATGATGATCCCCAAGGTATCTATAGTACATCTCAAGGAAATGCGAATGAATGAGTTGATGTCGAGCATTCGAGAGATTGTTCAATCAGAGGCCAATGATGTAAACCTACTGTCAAACACGAGGAAACCTTCCATTGAGGCATGTAGGTACCAAGGTACTAGTGGTTGATTCCTAAGTCCAATTCTTGGATAATGATTTGGCGTCAACGGGAATAGACTCGTCGAAGGTGGGCAATAATGATTCCCACATCATCGACATGAAATCGGAACGAAAGATGGTATAGGATGATGAAACAATAGAACATGTACTAACACAACGGAGGTTTGACATAATGAATGACTCTGAACAATGATACCCTTTGAACATATAACAGCATGAAGCAGGACCTGGAAGCAGGGATTATTGATAGCAGAGGATAGACATCGGACGAGTATTCTCGTGGCCAAAGAGTCGACTCGAGATGATGACCATAACTCAGCAAGACTAGATACCCAAAAATAGACAAGGGACAGACGCATGCCATGTTCAAAGGTGATGATTGACAAGCTGCCAAAAAAAAAACTCGACTTGTTTCCCATTTTCCCCCGACATGATGGATGAGTACCTCTTTGTTGTTTTACGAGCTTGAAGAGGATAACAGATGCTCGGTATAGCTCATCTCATAGATGAGTCCGATCTCACATGTTTTATGAACCTGAGAAAGGAGGGGTTCGTCCCAAGATGGGTCCTTCAATGTCAAATTTTAACAAGTCCAAGGAAGGAAAACTTGATATTTTTTCACATTTAGAGAGCCTAAAAAACTTAAAGAAGGCTCCAAAGTGTACTTTTTCATAAATTTAGTCCCTCGAACCCGAAAAAGTGTAAAACAATTCCTGAGAGAACTCTCCCAATCGAAGGTTGACTGAGGTATACCTTTCTCGTAAATAGTCTAAACGGGCCGAAAAAGGGGTAACCTATCACCGAATAGACGACCTTTCAAATACTTTTACAAGTGTGAAAGAGACAAGATCACTTGGCAATCTTTTCGAAATGAGGGAGTCTTGAAAAGGGCTTAAAAAGAACTCCAATGGTCTTTTTCGTAATTTTTAATTATTCTGGTCCGAAAAAAGAATAAAATACAACCAAAATAATACTTTCCTCATCGTTTAACAAGCACGAGTAAAGTTGACTAAGCTCGACACCGTTTACTTGAGTTTGACAAGCACGACCCGGGTGTAAAAAGCGCTTGGAATCTTTTTCAAGTTTTAGTCCAGAGCACAAAAAAGATAAAGTAGGCTCAAAATGAAGGTCAAATAAGTAAATAAACGCCAATGTGAACATCTTTAAAGGAGATCCTATCAAAAAAGGCTCATGGAACCAGATATTAGCAATGTGAAATGAGTTTTAATTTAACCAGATAAAATAATGAGTAAAAAATAAGTGAAAAAGTTATATAAGAAATAGGTAAATATGGAAAGTTATCATTTCACTTATGCATTTGCCCAAAGAGGAAATTTTACCCATTGAAGGGCAAAAACTTCAAGAGTTCATATCTGGAGATCCGGAGCACCATTTCAACAACCGTCTATGCCAGGTAAGAGCTTTCAAGCCCCTCTTTCATTTCATAGATAAATAACTTGATTTCAGTAAGTAAAAATTAATTTTTTGGCAGGCCCTAATGGGCAATTTTTTCCCTTCACAGTACCATGCTCTCGCCCTATTGGGAAGCACGGTACTGCACGACACTACCGCTCTGTATCGCTAAGAAGGGGTGCGGTACTATGGCGTACCACGTAGTAGTGTCTCCCCCAAGCGCGGTAGTGGCGATTTCTAGGGAAGAAAAAATGATTTTTCCCCAATTTCTAACCGAGATCAAGTTATCAAATGATTAATGAATGTTTCTTATGACCTTTTGCAGGTGTTTGCAGCTTGTTTGGAGAAAAATGGTTAGTTGGAAAGAAAGAGAGCATGAGGTGGATGATTTGTTGGCCGAAAATGACCAAAGGACTATAACTGCACTGCAGGAATGTGGGTTGTTGAAATTCTTCAAAACCAAAGGTATCCGCAAGCAAACAAAACTTCTCACCCACATTATACAAATGTGGGACCTCAACATTCAAGCTTTCCGAGTTGGAGAACACACCCTCGAGATTGAACTCGAGGACATTTATTTCCTCATGGGTCTCTCAAAGAGAGGGGCCCGGGTGAGCTTTATAGGGTTCAAGAACTCGGAGGTGAGCACTGATGCTTTGATTGCTCGTTATTGTCATCAATGTTCGGGGAAGAAAAGCGGTAAGGTGGTCATTAAGGATATTGTAGAACTTCCTTTAAAAACCGTGTTGTTCACCATCACATGTGCAGCAGGGAGTACGGGTCCCCATCGGGCATCCCGTACACAGATGAATCTTGCTGTGGATTGCATGGCACCGACACTATTCAACTGGTGTGAAGCAGTATTGACCAACCTCAAAGAGCAAGTGAACAAGTGTAGGCTTGCAGAGAACTCTCAGTTTGGGTACGGGAGCATTTTGGTCACCTTCTTCTTGGAGAGGGTACCACTGTTGCATCCGCAGCTGACCATGCTCCCCCATCCACCTACCGAGCCACGGATGGCTTGATGGAGTGAGTATGCAGGACGGCTTGGAGGGCCGCATTGTTTGGCCTTTGGTGAGGACTTCTTCTCATGGCTCGAGAAACAGATCATGATGATCGATGACTACCCCTATGCGGGGGTGGACTTCCACGAGGACATAGACTAGGCACTACTGGAAGATGAGGATTGGGACAATTCAGGTATGACCTTCATTAATGTGTTTTTTAATTTTTTGAATATATGATTTTTAATTGTTTTTTAGAATGTGTAAAAATATTTTAATATATGTGCGTGTGCATGTCGCAGATTGTGGACCACAGAGACCTGCAGGCTATTCGCCATTACATCGAGGCGGTGTTGAGCATCGAGTTGCTTCAGAGGGAGAAGAAGAAGAGGCAGGAGGGGTTCAAGACATAGAGCAGAACCTACACGGTTTAACCCATGGGGTTCCAGCCATGAGGATGGATGATGTTCCTCTGCATCTTCAGCGGCATACTATGGGTGTGCCTAGACGTATTGGTCTTCTTCTCCGTAGGGTGGCCAGAGCCATAGTTTTCTACCACGAGCGGAGTGAGGAATATGAGGAGGATCGTGATAGATCTCCTAGGTCTCCTTAGATAGCAGTATTTTACTTTTGCGGCATGTACACGATATGTAGGCTTGAGAGCCAAATTTTTGTATGGGATTGATTCCCAAATTTTGTCTTTTTGAATACAAACTTTATTTATTTTGAGAAAAACATTTTTATATGCAGTGATATATCACGGGGGGTTCACTACTGAGGCAATATCATATCACGTCCATTCATATTGGGGGTTTGAATACTCCTAAAAACCTCAAAAATATATTGCCTTGTATTAAGGGGTCAAGGGGGGATTTTAATTTGACATAGTAATATAAATATTGGGGGTTATTTTATTTGGGTGGGTTGAGAAATAACCTCCAAATCATGGGATGGATTCATACCTCCAAATCATGGGCTCAATTCATCCCTCCAAATCATAGGTTGGATTCATATTAGTCCTAGTTTTTTCTAAGGAATAACCTCCAAATTGCGAGCTAGATTCATACCTCCAAATCATGGGATGGATTCATATCAATCCTAACTACTGTAAGGATTAACCTCCAAATCGTGGGCTGTATTTATACTTCCAAATCATTGAACTTATAAAGTTTTCATTTTTTTAGAATAATTTTCTTCATGAATGGGATTTATCTAAGATTTCATTCGTCCCAAGCCCGTGAGAATGGGTAATAAAAAAATTTAGATAAAATATATAGACTTATTATTTACTTATTTTTAATATTTAATATATTTATATTGTAATTTATAGTTTATATTATTCTTTCAAAATTAAATATATTTAGGTTAATTAATTTTATTTATTTAAATTATAATTACATGTTGATAATTTATTAATTTATAAAATTACATTTTTATAATTTTTAAGAAACTTATATTTTAAAATATTAACATTTAGTATTTAATATATATTAATAAAAAATATAATACAGTAATTTTTATGTTATATATAAAATTATATTTAAATTAAATATTTATTTATTTAATTAATTTAAAAAAACTAAACTTTATATCATTCTTGTTATTATTTTTAGTGAAGGAATATTCATATTATTTGTTATGATGGTAATTAATGTCAATATTTTATGATTGCGTCCATACACAAAATAATTTTCTAAGCCCAACCTATATTTTTCATGCCCAAAATATATACATATATAGTTCTTTTACACTTCCCATTAAAGGAAGCATATAAATCTTACTATACATATGCTTTAGATCCATTCTAGTGGATACATTAAATTTGTATAATTTTAATTATCAACCTAAAAAGTTGTCAATTTATACTTATAAACCATGTATTTATTGAATTCCTCCACCTATAATATTTATTAAATTTCTCCATCTATCACATCACATGCACAATATATGCATAGTTGTTACCTTTCACACTTGGACCATTTGTATAAGCTTAACTATTTTATGAATGACATAGTCTTTCACACTTGACCATCCGTAAAATTTATATTTCTAAACCATGAATTTATTTCCACTTATAATATCACTTACACAATATATACATAATTGTTACCTTTCACACTTCAACCATTTGTACTTTCACACTTGGACCATTTGTATAAGCTTAAATATTTTATGAATAACATACTCTTTCACCCTTGAACCATTCATATAAGCTTAAATAAATATTTTATGACTGACATATTATAATGTATTAATTTTGATTATAAATATTTTATGAATGACATACATTAATATATGAATTTCGATTATAAACCAAAAGGGTTGATTTGTGATTTCATGCAACGAAATAACATTTCCCTTACTACAATCTCATAACTTATTATATAAAATCTTACATTACATTTAATGGGCGAGTTCCAAAGCTATGCAATGCTATATTTGAGTAGATATCCGTAATATTTTCCATTGATTCCTCATACACGTTATGTCCATCGAAAACAGTGTTTATTTAATACACATGCTTGGCGTGGAACCCAAGCTCCGAGGTTTAAGACAAGTGAATGGTTGCATAAGCCCCCAAATGGTCAACTTGGTAAGCTTGACTATGATCCACGGCCTAGATCCTTCCTTCCAAAGCTATGCAATGCTATATTTGAGTAGATATCCGTAATATTTTCCATTGATTCCTCATACACGTTATGTCCATCAAAAACAGAGTTTATTTAATACACATGCTTGGCGTGGAACCCAAGCTCTGAGGTTTAAGACAAGTGAATGGTTGCATAAGCCCCCAAATGGTCAACTTGGTAAGCTCGGCTATGATCCACGGCCTAGATCCTTCCAACGCATGATACGAAAGGGTTTCAGTCTCATCAGTACCGAGCTGAGTTAATATGATGGTTGAAGGAATGGGCGCCAACTTACCACTTGCTCTGAGCACTTGTGTCATTTAGACCATACCACTTCTCCTTGTGCTCTGTTCGAATTCTGAGTTTTCCTTCCCTCTAGCATTCTCCATTTGTTGAAGAGCTTGGGGTGAATCGCTCCATATCACCTACATTCTTTATACATAGGAGGTTAAGCGTATTGGTTAGATAAGCTCGATGGAATCTCCATTCATTCACGGTAATGTTTTGTTTTCTCTTTCCCGGTTTACACATAGAGCATTATTTTCTTTTGGGTTTGTCTAAATGAGATATATTATCCTTTGAGTGACTTTGTGATTGTTTTTATCATTCGCATGCCATTATATATTAATTCTGGTTATATTTATTAAAGCAGGTGCTATGTTGAGAGTCGACACTCCTAAGATTTCCCTGGAGCGTGTCACAGGTTTGAAGTATGGCGTGTTAATTATGACGGGGATCACGTGCACTCATTCGATAAGAGTTTCCATCAAACCCAGAGTTAGGCAGTTTCACTTCATACAATTTACCTTCAATATTCAAACTTATTTCTCCTTACTGTGTGTCTACAATATTTCGACAATGGGTGAATTCCAACTTCCTTGTAAATTTTCTGAGCACATTACACGTATGTGCGTTCTGGGTTAAATGTTTTCTCTTTGTATGATTTTCTGAGCACATTACACGTATGTGCGTTCTGGGTTAAATGTTTTCTCTTTGTATGAAACTAGTGGGAGGGATTTCCTTCCTTATGACGAGCTCGACCTTCCTGTACACATACCATGTATTCTAGATTTAGAGGTACAGAATGTATCTCCCGGGAGGGAAACTGAGTTGGTAGCCTAGCTTGAAAGTAGAGAGGACCTTGAAAGAAAATAGAGAGGGCCACAATGGAAAATGAAATTATAGCCGATTCGCCGAATCTACCGTAGAATGGCGGCTGTTTAATTGCAAGGAGCATTATAAGACAATAATTTACTACCTTGGCTCTAAATCTAAAATCATTCATCAATTACACTTTTCCATAATTACCAACAGCATTGTATCAAGATCTTATTAGCATTCATAAAAGGTAACGTGTATGCCCATGATCAATTCTGGGTGGATATCATGAATTTATTATACCTGCCTCCTGTCGGTATATAGCAATTGATTTTTTGGCCAAACTCTATAATTTTAAATTAGTGTTTTTTGCAACTCTAAAGTTTTATAATGTCGGTATTCATAAAAGATAACGTGTATGCCCATGATCGATTCTGGGTGGATATTATGAATTTATTATACATGCCTCCCGTAGGTATATAGCAATTGATTTTTTGGCCAAACTCTATAATTTTAAATTAGTGTTTTTTGCAACTCTAAAGTTTTATAATGTTGGTATTATTATTATTTATTAAATTGATTTTTTCTTAAATTAAAAATAATTTTAAAATTTTTTAAATTCAATATTTTGAATTTTTGATTGGTTCAAATCTTTGAATTGACAATTTTTACCCAATTTAAATTAGATTTGTCAGAAAATAAAATTAATTTAAAAATATTTTTTTTCAAAAATAGCTCGTGTCTATTAATGTAAAACATCGTGACATTAATATTAAGCATGATAACTTACCAAATTTAAAAATGAAAAAAATCTGCACTCAACCATCTGTCTATTATATTTAATACTAAATATTATTGCGCATTCTAATAAATGCCACCATCCCTGTTCCGTAAATGAGTTTTTACGTGAGAGGCACGAAGATTAAATACATGCCCCTCGCGAGGGCCCATCGCGACTCGTGAGGGATGATACTATCAACTCTAGGTACTAGCAATATTTAGCGGGCATGCTGGATGCAGGGTTAAATTTGATACCCGTATAATCATATTTTAGCTTTTTACCCGTAAATTACTGGTCTACGTGGAATATACACGTCAACAACGAAGTCTATTAAATTTTAAAAACCGTCAATTTAACGGGCATGTAAATTTTTTATATATTATATGCCCGTATGTAAATTTTTTATATATTATAAATTATATATTATAGAATGATAGCATCAACTCGTTACTCAACCTATCGAGTTAAAGACGTGAAGTCTAAAGGCCTCCGGCTCGAGGTTCCGGCCCTCCGGCAGGCTGGCAGCAATCCGGTTGGCAGCTTGGCTACATGCTACAGTACAGAGCTATTGCTACAGTACAGAGTTGTTGTATCATTTAAAGCCCAGGTTGGCAGGTGTCGAATTGCCAATGCCATCGTAAATGCACATTAAGTTAGTAAGTATAGTAATAAGAGATTAGGAATTAGGAAGGCGAATTCATTATTCAGTGAATCAGTACACTAAGTATAGGATGAACTTATGAAGCCGAACCGCTAAGAACACATTTCCCTGCATCTTCATTCTTGTGTCCTGCGGGGCTTCTCTTTGTGCGGGCATATTTGTCTTCTCTGCTACAGGTTTCGCTGGAATGGATCTCTCGTCCCTCTAAGATGAATTAGGGGAGTTCATTCTTGATTTCTTAAATCCTTGATGAATTTATGGGGGAATTCTTTCCCGCCAGATATTCGATTGCGCGTACGCATGCCAACCTCTGAGTTTTTAAAATCGAGGTGCTGCAGGTTATATAGCAATTGAACTTCGAAGGATCCAGACTTCTAGTTTGATACCCAGTTAGCAGTGACCAGTCCGGCAGTCCCAGAAGCAGCAGATGCAGCAGTTCTAAGAGCAGGTGGTGCAGTAAATGCATCGTTGGAAATTGCAAGTTTCGAACTATTCACCTCACGCGGCAGACTGTAGTGGGCACTGGGTTGTGGGCAGTGTGAGGTATAATCTTTTACTCAGAACTTGGTATTTCTATACTCTGAAAGAGATGATTAATTCAGCTTCAAACTAACTAGTTAAGTAAAGTTATAGATAACAACGCTTGCCAGTTTAGTGTGCCCTTCCCAATTTGGTAAGCGAGTTAGGTACTCACAATCACACAATTTGAATGAACATGAACTTCTAGAAAACTAAGCTTCCATTAGACACAAAGTTTGATTACAACATCAAAGTGTAGATTGTGTCAGTACAAAAACGCAGCAGAATGGAAATGCTTTTCAACCCCCCCTCTCTAGCTCTATGAAGGTTTATTTATACATGAAATCAATGGGAACCGAATTCTCCAAACCTAGAACTATTCATACTATTTTTGGTTTTCGGAAAACTAGTCATACATGAAATCTGGGGACAACAATTTTAGAGAAATGGTCAGATCTCCCAAACTGTAAATTATTTTTGAAATATGCTCATGAATTACTCAATTTGGGGCATTCTAAACAAAACTCATGTTTTAGTTTTTCAAGATCCGCCTTCGTTTGCAACTTTGCCTAGAAATCGCATTCAAAGATCGCTACCTAGAAACCGTTGGTTTTATCCTTTGACCAAAACATTTGACCATGATCTAGAGGCTAGTAGATGCGACCTAGGTGTGATCTCTTCAACAAAAATCCATGTTGGGGGCATGCTGGAAAAAACCCATGTGGCCGATTATTTCTTGAGGAGGCGGACATATGTGAACCTATGATCTTGATACCGAAAGTTGTTACCAGAACAATGTACAGGTGGTATCGGAAGTCTGGTAGTACCAAAAGTTGGTACATGAATCTTGCTAGGTACAGAAACTAAACTGAATAATTCTTCATTAGTAAACGGTTAGCTTAAAACCCATTTTCAATCTATTAAGAACTTAGGAAATGCAATAAAATAAGCAACAATTACCTCTAAGTGCTTGTTGAAAGGTTTGTGCTTAGAAGCATGGAAATCTATTACAATATGGCCAGGTTCAGGTATAAAAGTAGGATGGTAGTGGAAAAAGAGGTATTTGATTATGACAAAAATGGGAGGCCAGCATCTCCCCATGCATGTGTATTTGCATGTCCTCATGGAAACATAGTAGGTAGTAAGCTCCTTAAGCTATCGACTTTGCATGACTTTTCAAATAAAACCCTTTTCATTACCAGATACTAAGCAGACCATGGATAATATGGTTCGTGCAAAACCTCTAAGAACTCTTTGAATTTAGCCCCCAACTTGGTTGTGGATAATATGGTTAGTGCAAAACCTCTAAGAACTCTTTGAATTTAGCCCCCAACTTGGTTGTGGAAATGTTATTGACCATGCAAATATCTTGTCCTAACCATCCAAGCTCAATTTGTGTATGTCAACTTCCAGTCGAAATAGTTAATGTTTCAATATTAGGAGTATGTCTAAAGCTGTTCAAAGTTTGCCTTATAGCTAGGGTAGTTGAACCACAATATTTGCACAAAAATCCCTCACTAAATATCATGGATGTTGTTGGCCTACTATTGAGAAGGTGTTGCTTGAGAAGACTTCATCCCAGCATTGGAATCAACTAATTTTGAATGCCTTGTTAGAGGAAGTAAATGCTGCTCAACATATCCGACTGTAGGAGAATGCTACAATTAGGATTAGTACCAAGATATGATGGAAAAGGGGTAGTGAGTATTTCATGTTGGAGCTATTGACTTGGGAAACTGCAATTAACAATATCTCTAGATAATGCTTTATAGGATACTTAAATAATGGCACAACACTCCCATGCCCAATTTCTGCCAAATGGCATAATACCTCTACCAAATCAACAGAGATCCATGCTTGGTTAGCAAGATATTGTGGACGTTAGAGAGGTGCCTATTTCCTCCTCGACAGAATTAAATAACATTTCACACTTGCCATCAAATTTGAAATTAGAATTTAGCTTGGAAGTGTCTAATTTCGTAATTGCACTTGCATGTGAGAAAATAGGATATGTGCTAGTATATTTAGAGCCAATTTTGAAAGTTAAATTTGCATTACCACCCTGCTATGCGAAATATAGACCTGCATACTTTATCTCCCCTATGCCTCTGTATTTGCATGTCCCCATGCAAACAGATCTTCTGACAAGCCCGCAGAATTTGACAAAATTGTAGTGGCCTCTTAGGTTTCTTATTGAAGCCTTGCAACATCAATCAAGATGTTGAGGTTACCCCTGCTCTATTCTTCCTTATACTAAGTCTTCTCTCCAATGTCTAAGTCGAATTAATGTACTTCTCATATAGCTCTTTATTCCCAGAACTTAGCTTCTCATCCTCTTCTCGGAGCTTTTGAATTTTTGTTTTTAACTGCTCATTTTCACCCCATATATATATATATAAAAAGAATGATGAACTCTTGAAATTCTTTCTGCAATTTCTTTTTTTCTCAATTCTTCTTTGTTAATTCAACAAAAAGTTGAAGATATCACCTGTGGATTGGATGCTTCCTACATTATATCATCATGTTGAGGCTCATTTGGTGGTGCATTGGGTTTGACTTGTCCAACATGTTCACTGTCACGTGATTTAGGAGGTAACACTTGGAGGATTTGGTGTTTTGACCCTCTGCTTCTTTGCAGCTCTAAGGATATATTCGATTGTTCTGGCATCTTCCTCTTCACTGTCTACAATAATTGGAGATTGTTCTATTGCTTGTTGTTGATGAGTAGGGGCTATTTCCTCTGCCTTGCCATATTCTTGGTAACCCTTCGACCTGGAGATGGTATTAATGAGGGCTTGACTACCAGAATGTTTCTTACGACTCCACTTTTCTTGGCAGGCCAATAACATGAGCCAACGTTTTCTGTGACACCAAACTACCCATTCGAGCCACTCGTCCATCAAAACCCCTGGAAACTGGAGTTTAATTTGATCATCAAAACCATGAAATTTAGCAAATAACTTATGCGATCCTTCTGCCCTAAACATTGCATGACAAGCATTGTATTTCAAAAGAGATTCGAGGGCATGAATAGACATCCTTCTGCCCTAAACATTGCATGACAAGCATTGTATTTCAAAAGAGATTCGAGGGCATGCATAGACATTGGCTTATGACTGCCAACCACCATTTTAACCACAATCACTGAACATAGAGAAAACCCCACTCTTACACTCCAGAATTACAATAGGAAAGGTCGAATGGGAGATAGTTTGAATGATTAGTGGCTTTCAAGGGCCAATACGATTATACATGCAAGTTGATGGAGGCACGGGGTTCTAGAAATTACAATTGTATTAATCTCTTTGATGATAACAAACTACAGGTTCACGATAAATCTCACATATCTAACCTTCTACGCAAAGGAAACTGCCTTCTACAGGTTCTTACCCAAATGCTTTCGATTGTTTATTTAGATCAAACTATTTGATTTGGAAATTTAGACAGAATTCTTAATAGGAGTTCCCAATTTCACAACTTATTCGCTGCTTAGGAATAAATTTCACTTGAAGGGTAAAATTTTTAATTAAAAGTTATATGCAAGGCAGTTTTGGGAACAAAACCGTCAAAAAAAATTTAGTTGATGGGTAAGGGTTCCCGTCAAATTTAACCCCTTGCTGGATGACTCATTTACCATCATATCGTGGCCACCATGACATCTTCCCCCAACCCCACTTAATTTTTTTAAGTTGAGTTTACACATGTAAAGCAATCATATTAAAGCAGTACACAATTTTATTTGCTCGGTATGATAATTGCACTTAAAAACTTATTTACCTTACACAATGCTAGTATGTAGATATAACTAAACATTTAGATAACTAAAAAAAATTGGATAGTATTTTATAGAATTATATAAAAGCTTCTATTTTAATCTTTAAATTTTCACACTAAATTACATTCCACTTTTATTTTAATCTTTTAAAATTGTCGTAATTTTTTTTTTAATTACACACTAAATTGTAATTTAGTTTTTGAATTAAGTTATATAATTATATTGAAATTAAAATTAAAAATTAAAAAACATTTAATTATATTTAATATAATATAAATATAATTTTAAATATGAAAATGTGAATTTTATGAGATTGTATATTTTGATTTAATTTTATAAATATATAAATTTTGGTTTGCATTTTTTTTCTTCAAATAAAATATTTTTTCTCTTTTTTACAATTTTTTTATTAGCATAATTATTTAGTATTCAAAATTTTATTTAATATGGTTTTTTAAATTAATAATATTATTATAATTATAATTAATTTAATTAAATATACATTAATCTTTTATTTTAAAAATTAGAATATATATTTCTGTTTTATAAAATATAAGAATTATTAAAATAAGCAATATTAATTAAAAATCTATATTTATATTAAATATTTAAAAATATTATTAATTTTGCAAGTCTTAAAAAATATAAACATGTTAATGTTTATATTATATGTATTTATAGACTTGTAATATACAAGAATAGAATTATTTATTTATTAATATTTCTTATTATTATAAGATGGGCTTTTGCATTGATTCATTGTAATGCAAAAGCTCAACTCTATGCACTATTAATTAAAAAATATATTATTATGTTTTTATTTAATGATGATGATGATGATAGTTAACGTTTATTGAGACTAACTTTGGATTATTGTACGTTAATAAACTTTGTTTGTTGTAACAAATTATTCTTATGCTAAAAAAATCTTAGAAATGAGCATTACCTAGGTTACCATAGGTTTAACAACTTAGAATATTAGAGAGGTTAGTATTATGATAAGGATTGAGAAATTGCGATCTAATGTGGTTGTAAGCAGGACACTCTAAGAGAAAATGATTTTCATCGTCATCTTTCTTAGTCTCACAACGATGACAAATCCTATCCTCCTAGGGTGTTTTAGGAATTGTCCATTGCCATGTTTCACTACTAAGTTCATGAGAGTTTGTTCTAATTTTGGCTATGTTAGTTTTTTTCTTCGAGCTAGTTAAAATAGAGAGATACTTTTGGTCTTCTTGATTAGGGTTAGTGACCTCCTTGTAGTATCTTATCTTCCCTTTAACCTCTAAATCCTTTTTGCCCCACATTTTCTCTTTAAACATAGATGTAATCGTATTTTTAATGTTATTGATATTTTGCAAAGTGGTATTTTCGTTTATCCCCCAATGATTTAACCAAGTCATGTTATCTTTATGCCAACCATTATTGAGATGCAAGTGGACTTGACTGGACTTTAAAACGATCTTAGGGAGTCTTTGGTCTCCCATGCCATTTATCTTGTACTTGTACATCAAGTACCTTGTCATAGCAATCCCCTCTAAGGGGGGAAGGCCTACTTTTATATTCTTATAAAGCATTGTATTCGTATTTTATTTATAATATGTATATGAAGTTTCATTTACCATACCTAAAAATATTTGCAAAGGATGAAATTTGCTAATACTATGACATCATTTCATTATACGCAAAACCATTACATTAAAACATCTCTAAATATCACATTAAAGTTTCTAGGAGGCAGGTATAAACAACTTTGCAGCTAATTTTACTTGTTAAAGTTATTATCGTTTCCCATTTTGTATACTTTGTAATACGAAACTATTTTATGGTATCACTTGACATTTCTAGGTTTTGGATACGTTGTAAAGTTTGTGTTTTCTTTTGTATAAAAGATGCGATGCTACAGTGATTTCCATCATTTACTTCCCTCAATAAATGTATCCAAATTCTAATACTTCAGTACCTTCTATATTTTCATATACCTACTCCTATGATTTTATTTTGCATCTAAAAAAACATTTCACTCGGATATATAGTTTACATCTCCAGGCTATGGCCACTGCCCTAGGGTTTTAAAATTAAATACCCTTCATGTTTTATTCAATTATATGATATGTCGTTATCTTTTAAGAACCGTCTGCGTATTTAAATATTAGATGTCGACACAGCATTATTTTCGTTGATTCACCATAAATGATTCTAAGTCATAAATGATAATTTCTCATAAATCACTTTTGTTGGTTATAATAACTTGCTGAGATAAGAGGGTGATAGTATTTTTTTTATATGCATAATGTTATTGATTCGATGTCCAAAATGTTAGTGTTGCCACTTTTCATTAATATGCACATGCAAGATTTCACACTTTCTCCATAATTGAGGTTGAGTTTGCTAGTGTTAAAATTGAGGCAGTCTTGTAACACTATACTTTTTGTTGTTCTATACGAGGCCAATTTCCAAAGTGTTTATTTCCTAGATAGAAGTCATATTCCATCCTATGACACTATTCAATATGCTTGAATATGCATTTGGTTCCTCGTCAACTCCAAAGTTAAGAGATGTAGCTAATCGAGAGTTTCAGAGTTGAACAATTGTATTGTATTTTTTGTAGGCATTTTAACAGAAGATCTAACTCTTCAATTTCTAGGTGGGGGTTTAGATGGGTGTTTATATTCAATCAAACTTTGTTCCACGACAACCAAGAAAAGTGAGATCAATCTTTCTTGGCTCACTGGAACCAAGAAAAGTTAGATCAATCTTTCTTGACTAATTATTTCTTTCAACGTGTTGTATTCTTTACATGCCATGTGTTATTGTTACCATGAAATGGTATCATATTAGTTTCATCATTTGTGTATCTTTCTAACTATTGCATGCTTGAGACTTTACAATGGAGATTTTTCCCTCTCCTGTAAAGATTAAAAAACTATATATAACCTAAGAAAATGTAACTAAATGTTGTTAATTCCCTTGATTGCAAGAATAAATGTAGAGGAAGTGGAGGCAATTTATTGCATCTTATTAATGACCCAAATCCAAGCTATGCACATGATCATATGGTGTTATTGGAATGTAAGAGGAATTTTTCTATGTTCATTTGAGTTCAAACATCAATGATGTTTGTTTTGATAGGAAGGTAGGGAGGTTCATCCACAAAATGGTTTCAATTTTGCATTTTTATGGAGTTTAATTTATTAAGCTTATAGAAAACATGAGCTCTTTATGGCTATACTTGTATTTACATGATATAAAATTGGTAGATTGGCAAGCTGTGGTATGAAACATCTATTTCTCATCTTTTCTAAGGATTGCATTGATCATTGGACTGTCATCATTTTACATTCTTTGTTACATTGATCTTTTGACTGGGTTGGCTTTATGCATTTTTACTTCCCCATTACTATTTCACCAGGTCTTCCACTATCCAACACTACAAATTGATCAGTCGCCCCTGCAATCTCGGTGGGATCATTATTAGAAAATTATATTATTATTTTATTTAACATACTATTTTCTTATACTAAGATCTATTAGGGCTCTTGTTTGATACAACTTGATAATATGATATAAAGGGGGTATTAAAAATGGGTTGATAAAAATGGATACATGCAATATCTGGCGAAACTAGGGGGTTTCTTAATTTGAAAGGTATATTGGGAGGGGGGTTCAACAATACAATTTTAGGAGACATTTTCCAATATTTAGTGAAAATAGGGATATTCTTTAATATCCTACGAACGGTCGTGCTATGACACAAGTTCCCTAAGTGAACTCCCTGTGTGATATATATACATGGACTTACTTTTATGATCTATTTATTTACAATGACTTGTGTGTACATTTTATGATGTTTTTTTTTATGTATGGGCTAGATGCCAATCCAAAATGTAATTAGCTAATGAATCAACTACATAATTGAATTCTCTTGGTATATGTTGATATGAAATAAAATTAAAAGATCATTCCAAGAGGTGTCCCCTTCAAAATAAACGAAGCAAAATAGGATCATGGATTGTGCAGACACGATTCAGATGGAAAACCATGAATTGCAAGTCTAGAAAGACCAATAGGGAGTCAATTTCGAGGGAAGCAACCTCTGTTAAGAGTCCAATGATTGCATGGTACTCTGCAATATTGTTGGTTGCGGGACCCAAGCAAGCGGCTCCTGAAGATAACACCTCACCAGTGGGAGAATAAATTACCCATGCTGCGGAAGCGAGGTTCCGGGTATGTCGGCTCACACCATCGACGAATCTGTAGTGGGTAGACATTTGCACATAAAGGCACAAGTCAAGATAAGTATGGATACATGAGATCCATGTGTGCATACAAAAAATATAAGCGAAAACAAAATAGGTACATTATGTACAAAAAGTATCTCGCGCAGGATGAACCTATGCGTAGAAATGTTTGAGGTACAGCCCGTTGCGGGGCCGTGCCAGTGGCGTGCAATCACAATCGACAAGTTCATAGGCTCCTTTCTCCAAAACATATTTTACAACGAAGGGCCCATACCACATAGACTCTAGCTTTCCTTTTCCAAGTTTATCATGCATTTGGTCATATGTGAGTATGAGGTCGCCTTCATTGAAAACCCGAGGTTGAAGGGATTTGTCATACTGTTCTTTGATGCATTTTTTATGAGCTTCGTTGGCTAAAGTAGCGTCTCGGTGAGTTTCATCTAGATTGGCTAGGTATAGAAACCATTCCTCTTCAGAAGTGGTGTGGGGAAGTAGCTCTATGGCTATTTTAAGTGACAAGATTTCACATTCAATTGGTAAAATGGCTTCCAGGCCATACACCAGTTGGAATGGTGTGAACCTGGTAGCACTTTTCACTGAGGTTCGGTATGCCCATAATGCCAAAAATAGAGCTGAGTGCCAATTGGACTTGTGAGTACCCACAATATGCTGAATCATACGTTTCAAAACTTTGTCAATGGCTTTGACTTGGCCATTAGCTTGTGGGTAGTATGGGGTTGAGTTTTCATGACGAAAACCCAAGTTGGCACTTAATTCTTCAATCATATGCTTCCTAAAGTGGGAGCCATGATCGGTCACGATGGATTGTGGGACACCAAACCTAGCTATAATGTGGTTGAATATGAACTGTGCTGCTGTTTTTCCGTCTTCAGCATAAGTAGGTATCGCTTCAACCCATTTTGTGAAATAGTCGACAGCTACTATGACATAGCTATGCCCCCCCGGCTGAAGTGGGCTTACAATGCATGAAATCTATGCCCCATTTGGAAAAGGGGCTGATGGCAATAACAGGATGGAGTGGAGTAGGATGTGAGTGTGTCTTACTGTGAAAGAATTGACAAGGTGGACATTTCTTGACTGTTTCAATGCAGTCTTTGAAAATCGAGGGCCAGAAATATCCCGCTCGCAGTATCTTTTGGGCCATAGCCATCCTAGAGAGATGACCACCACATGCTCTTACGTGGAAGTCATTAAGAACGTGTTCCGCTTCATCTAAAGTCAAACAACGTTGAAGAACAGTATCAACACCACGTCGATAAAGGGTACTGTTGACTATAAGGTAGTACTTGGCATGATGTCGGATACGTCGACGTTCATCGCGGTTGAGGTCGAGGTGGAAATGTTGGGTTTGGAGATATAGTAAAATATCCCCGTACCATGGGTCGGACGTGCTAATGAGGAACAACGATTCATCGGTAAGAGAATCGATGGGATCAGGTTGCTCAGTAGCACAGGGCAGGTTACAAATCAACTCGGCAAAGACCAAAGATTTCTTGGATTTGGCTTTGGCAAATTCCAAGTCGAACTCTTGTAGGATGACAATCCAACGAGAATATTTACCCCCAAGCACTTGACACATGAGGATATAATACATTGGATTGAAATCTGCTATGACAGTGGTCTGGCGGAGTAGAATGTAATGACGAAACCTCTGGACAGCAAAAACTATTGCTAGAGCCAGTTTTTCAACATGTGAATAGCATGTTTCGAAGTCGAGAAGACTCTTACAAAGATAGTATACCACATGTTCTATGCCGCTAGTATCTTCTTGGACTAACACGATACCGATGGTGAAAATCAAAGCTACGAGATAAACAATGTAATCCTGTGTGTAGTTGGGGGGTTGAATCATAGGATCTTTAGTCAAGGCTTCCTTTAGATGATTAAAGGAGCGTTGGGCTTCATCATCCCAAATGAAGGGGGTATTCTTTTTTAGAAGCCTCATATAGCCTTTTGTTATCTCGGCGAAATTGCAAATAAAACGGCGTAGAAAGTTTGTGTGCCCCTGCAAACTTTGAAGTTCTGGTATGTTCGTGGGGGAAGGTAGGGCTAGAATAGATTCTACCTTCGCAGGGTCCAATCGTATGTCGCTTTTGGAGATTATGATTCCTAAAAAAATTTCAGCTTCAACGCAAAAGACGCATTTGTGTTGATTCAAACGAATATTGTAGCGACGACACCTTGCAAAGATGGCACCTAAGTGATCAGGATGATCTTCCTTGGTCTGAGAATGAGCGGGAAGGTCATCAAGATACGGCTTTGCAATATGTTTGATATCGTGAAATGCATACGACATCGCCCGTTGGAAAGTTGCCCCGGAATTTTTCAGGCCGAAAGGTAGCTTTCGATATGCAAAGATTCCCCATGGGTAGATAAATGTTGTTTTATGCTAGTCCGTTGGGAGTATCTCAATCTGATTATATCCAGAAAATCCATCCATAAATGAAAAGATGACACTCCCGGCGTAGTTATCGATGATCTGGTAGACGAGAGGAGTTGGGTAGTTGTCCTTTGGACAAGATTTGTTCAAGTCATGGTAATCGACACAGACTCTAATAGTACCTTGTTTCTTGGCTACGGGAACAATATTAGATACCCATTCTGTCAGTGGTACAAGATAGATAAAACCAGCACGCAATTTTTTTTGACTTCTGCTTTGATAGCGGCTGCCTTGCGGGGGTGGACGGGTCGGGGTTTCTGCCGAACAGGTCGGGCGCCAAGAAAAGTTGGAATATCATGGACCATGATAAACGGGTCTATTCCTGGCATTTCTTCATAACTCCAGGAAAAAACATCGCGGAAATTTTTAAAGTAGGAAGTGTAGAACTCCATTTCGATGGGAGTGCATGTCTTGCCAATATGAACATTTTCCATAACACCAGGCTTCACTAAAATGTCAATGGGAGTGGTTGCCATAAGGTTGGCCAAGTTTCCTTCGGAAAATAATTCATCGAGCGAAGTGGGAAAATTGTTTTGAACCATTCCAAGTGAAGTGCTGGATTTCGTATCGGGATCAAGCATCTGGATGGTGGGGAACGAAGATCGATGATGGAAATTTCCCCATGGTGGTTCATCACCGCACATAATATCCATAATTGATTCGTCAGTGGGAAAAATCAATGTGAGAGGATCGATAAGTGGTGGGGATGAATCGGTCTCAGATTAGAGCTGTGCCACTGTGTGATGGGTAGAAGAATCGAACCAATCGGTGGCTGACTGGATCGCTTAATATGCTGTGAGGTTCCCATTTAATGGCATGGAGTTGCCGTAGTTTTCAATCTCAGTGGGACTCGGTATCACCTAAGAATTATTGAAAGGGGTGACATTCGATGATATCATGTTGACTGGCTTAACGTGGGACCCCAGCTCTGGGAGAACTCTAATAAGGGAAGAATCCTTCATAAGACCAACGCCAACGTCTTGGAAATGGTACCAAGTTTGATCCAATAACGGAACGGTGTTGGCGGAGTTTGGATGAGAGTCTGGGATACAATAATCTAGTTGATCTATGGTGACAATTTTCCCTTCATGAGGAAATTGCACGATTTGAAAGATAGTAGATGCTATGGCGGTCATGGTGTAAAACCAGTTCCGACCAAGTAGAAGATTGTAATCTAATGGCGCATCCATGACTTTGATGTGTATAGATAGTGTTTTCCCCCCAGTTCAACACCAATCGCAGGAATGAGTCCATAAGGTTGAAAACTATGTCCGTCAAATGCTCTGAGAGTAGTGGGAGACGTCGTGACTTCGGGTGAGCCTAAAGCTCTCCAACAATTCAAAGACATAATCAACGTGGAGGCACCTTCATCTAAGACGGTGCAATGGATGCTATTTCCATGGATTCTTGTATGAACCTGGAAGGCTAACTGATGGGAAAGCTCAGGTTTGACATACTCCAAGTTAAACATGATGGTGTTTGAAGTATCCAGGTCCATTGCCCCTAGTGCTGAAAGTAAGGTTTTGCGCTGCGTAGGGCAGTGTTGGAGAACCTCGAGAGTCGACATGGTGCATGGTGCTTGAGCTAAATCCTCAACAATGATGTAATTTTGGGCAGCTCGCGCATTGGGATTAAATGTCACCTTTCGTATGGTTCCCTTGGGTGGGCGTAGCACTGTGTCTGTAAGCGGTCTCTCGATGTGGAGATGGCTGTTAGGGGGAGGGGTGGGAGCGGGATCTTCAACAGGAGACTTGCCTTTGGCTGTCTCTGACTATTTGTTTGAACTTGGGGGGTTTTCATATGTCTTTGAACGAGTGGTTATGTGAATCTCTTCATTACTCGTCATCAGGATTTCTTGGGTTGCGGACGTCTCTCCGCGAGGTGGGTTGTTCGGGTTTCCCCCTTGTGGGGCTTCTTGGGTAACCATCTGCTATTGCTACTAAGGGAAAGGGTCAGTTAACACTGCCATATGAGAGGATCCTTTAACGAATTTGTTGACTTCATCCTTGTAGGGTCAGTCATGCATGTAGTGATCGTCTTGACAAATGAGGCAGGGAAAGTTAGCCTTCCGACGTGGTTTCGGGTCATTGTGGGTGGATTGTGGCTTGGGATTCTCTTGCTGGTTAGAAGTCTTCTTGGACTTTCCACGATTGTTCTTCTTCTTTCCTCTGGATGGTTGTGATGTAGATTGAACTGCGTTCACTTCGGAGGAGACAGCAGGAGGAGTAGAAGCTTTTGGAGCAGCCCGGGGTAGAATGGGGGAAGCAGAAGCTTGTTGCCCCGTCGATTGAATGGTAGGATGGGCCTTAACTGAACTGACAATACCGTCGATAGGGGGTTCAGCGACAGGCTTAGTTGGATCAGTAGTAACATGGGTGGCGTGGGGAAGAAGTTCTTGTAAAGTGCCGGATTGGGTGTATACCAAATCAATGTATTGGGCTACCGAGATGGCTTGTTCCTCCGTGACTGGACCACGCATAGCAATGTCCCTAGCTATGGGAGGCAAGAATGACTTTGTGAACCAATCAGTGAGTAGCTGATTTGGAATGGGTGCCTTGATTAACCTACGACGTCGATGCCACTCATGGATGTGATCCGAAATGTGCATAGAAGTGGTTTGACGCAACGAGGTTAACAGTTCTATTCCAGTCTCGTACCAGATGGGGAGCTGGATATGAGTCAGAAACTGCATAGCCAAGGTGTTGAAATCATGAAAGGAGTGTTGTGGCAGCTCGATGTACCATTTTGCTGCTGTGCCGGTAAGCATGCGCTGGAAGAGCCATAGCCAAATGGAGTCATCCATCAATGAGTTGGATGAACACCAAAGATGGAAGGTCATTACGTGGTTCTTGGGGTCTTCCCCAGGCTTGGCATCGAACTTAGGAATGTCCGATGGAAGTTTGGCTGGGATAGGTGGCTAGTGAGGTTCATGCCATATAGGATCGTTGATGAGCCTCGACAAATCAGGTAAATCTAGCGTGGCCAAGAAAGGAAGTTGATGGTTGGGCTGCGGGTATGAGTAGTAACTGTACGATGCAGGGATGCCTGAAGGGCCCTGCACAGCATATTGCTACGTGTTGTACCCATACATGTTTCCAGCAGGGTACTGCTGGAAGTTATGGGGGTAATAGGCCATCTGGTTAACCAGTTGTGTGTTGGAAGTTAGTACCTGATTAGGAATCACAGTGGTAACCGGTTGTTGGATGTTCTGCTGAGTGGGGATGGTGGGTATGGTACCCTGGGGTTGTTGTGTCCCTAGGAATGGTTGTTGCTCCTTGTTGGGGAATGGTTCCCTGGGATTGTTGAATCCCGGGGATGGTACCACTACCTTGAGTAAGTGGAGGATTTCCCGAACCAGGGTTAGGGTGTGGCTACAACAGTGGTGTCCATGGAATATGGGTTCCACCTTGATGAAGAGGTGGGAATTGAAGGGATGGGTTCCATGGAGTTGTTGCGGCCAAAGGGTAGGGGAAGCCGAAATTCAAGTTGGGGGGAATTTGAGGTTTCCCCCCAGCTAGGTTCCATTCTCCAAACAATGAGTACCCCCAGCTCTGTGGGATTTGAGATCTCCAAGAAGGAAGTGCGCCTGACAAGGGATGTTGAGGATGAGGCTCGGTTGGAAAACCGATATAAGGTTGTCTGTTTCCAGGTGTGTTTTACATACCGAACTGAGCAGATGCTGCTGGTTGGGAGGGTTGTTGGATGGTGCCGATGGGTTTCCCTCCAACAGGTGGGTTGGATGGTCCTATGGGAGGAGGTTGTTGACTAGGAATGGGGTTCCCAGTAAAGGTTTGTCCTCCAGTAGGCTGGGTTGATGGACCAATGGGAGGAAGTTGTTGACTAGGAACGGGGTTCCCAACAAAGGGTTGTCCTCTGGTAGGCTGGGTTGATGGCCCACCTAGAGGGGGTTAGTTGTTGGGATTAGCGGTCGTAATAGTCGGTTGGTCACCTCCTGAAATGGTGTAGATAGTGGCCGAAGGTGAACCTCCGGTCAATATGGATGAGCCAGCAGTATGACTTGATGTTCTTCCGACACTAGAAAGATGAGATAGTGTCGATAAGCCAACGGCGCCAAAGGTGCCGATTTGTGGAGGGGGTCTTCCATATGTGACGGGCAGGGACGGAGAAAAAACTGGTTTATCCCTCATAGAATGTGCGCCAAACATACGTGATGGCAGTAAATGTGGGGATTTTAACCAAGGGGTGTCGGGGGTTTCATCCATAGCATCTTCAATAATAGGAGGACCATCGAAGACTAGGTCTGGGTTCGTATCCTGGAAAGGGTTTTTGGGGTCCAGAGGGAACAGAGGTATAGTAACGTCTGAAGGTCCGGAGCCGTCTGCATAGGAGTGATGAAACTTGGTGCTAGATGGGACGTTGGGAGCCTGATAGTCGGGAGGACGGGTAGTAGGGGGATATCTAGAAGCCATTGAGAGCATTTTCTCTATATCACGTTTAAATTGTGTCGCCGCTAATGGGGAGTTAGCTAGACTAACCATACTAGATTGGATGGAGGCCATGATCTCGTGCCACAAAGGGAGGTTAGGGAGGGATACTGTATGAGGTATGTTGCTGGAAGAACCGATTTCCTGTGGATGAACATGGGATGGCACAGTGATAGCAAGCGGAGGTTCCACCTCGAAAGTGATAAAGCCATAGTCAGGTTCTAAAGGTGTATCAGGAAGTTGGGTTTCTTCAATAACTCCGACATATCCACCCGGGACTGGAATCAATTCGGATATATTCTGGCTGGATCCTTTAGTGGTGCCAACAGATCCTTCTGTAACATCATAGAAAGTCTCTGGTGGAAGGGTAGTGCTGGCGTCGGGGAGGATGATGGCCTCCGGTCTAGTATCTTGGGTAGTACTAGTTTCAGCCGTTGTAGTGTTGTCCACTGTGACATATATATTTGGAATGACAGTGGGTGAATAGACAGTGGGAGTCTTAGGTGTACTAGGGGTTACAGAAACTGCAGAGGGTTCTGGGACCGTACTGTCAGTAACAGTTACAGGCAGAACTGAAGATGTAGTGCGGATCGGCGGTGGAACATTCCCTCGGCTGGCACCGCGGCTAGGAGGGGAGGGAATACGTGATGTAGGTGGACCAGAGGTCCGTGGTGGTGGTGGTGGGATTCGTCCCTGTACTCTTCATGATCTCCGTGGTGGTTCTGACATAATGGTAGATATACAAAATCCGGGGGTAGTCTCGTAACAAAGAACTCAAAAACCCTAATGCAGCCGAGTGTGCAAAAGGGGAGCTAGAAAAAGAAAGGCTCTTAGGCCAAAAAGCAAGCTCTAAAAACTATACTGATACCGGTGTCGCAGTAAGCGAGCTGAGAAAAACAATGGCTAGAATGCCAACAAGCAATCACTAAAAAGAAAAACGACCCTCTATTAAGATGAGATAACAAGCAAACTTCCTAGCTAAGAGCTGGAGACCTCAACAAGTTGTATCCTTCGCAAGGTGATGAAATCCAAGTCGAACAATACAACGTGAGAGACCAATATGAGAAGGATATCCCTCTATCGAAAGGGATCCTAGGTAAAAGAGCCCTAGTAGAAAAGTTACTAAGCTACCTTGTTCATGACATGTTGGAAAAGGTTTTCGATGCTTTTGCCTTATCACCCTTGTATTACTATGAATACAAGGAAGACAATGATCGATGTTGCCTTAGGGCTAAGTGGAGTGCGACATTCCACAGAGTCCGTCTAGTCCTCAATCTTACGGCGGTTTAACCCCTAAAAGTGTGAAACATTCAGGAGGCCCCTCCATAAATTGGTGTATGACCGTGTCAACAAATACTAGAGGATTTTAGTTCCCTGGAGGACAACAACTATGTCTCAGATGATAATGACAAGGGGGAATTATTTGGATGCCTATCCCCGGTGTCCTACCTAACTACCAAATTCTTTTGATTTCCTTAAGTGAGGTTAATGTTGGTTTAGTTAGGGAGATTAATTTTAGTGGTTGTATTACTCAATCAGGTAAATGGGTGTGAAACTTGGTGATGTTGTGACGGCCCAAACCATGCAAGTGAGGATGAATCAAAATAAGCCTTGTATTCGATGAAAACTAGTTATGGGAAAGAGAGAGTTCTTCGATTATAAATGCACGAAACTTTCACAAACAATGAAAAGCCACTTCAAAACAAACTTTTTGTTTTCTTTTTCTAAGTAAAGCCAAACTAAAATAAACACTCTTTCAGATTTCACTGATCTACAACTATAATGCTTTAAAATGGGAATTTATGTGGCAAGTTGAATGGTTCACTTCTGAATGCACAACAATGTTTCAATCCAAACAACACAAATGTTCTCCAATGACAATTTCCAATATAAATTTTAATAATGATAATGGAAAAGATGATATTTATAAGAACAATGTGATTATAAAAAATACACAATCCAGTAAGAGAGGACAGTAGTAACAGTTTGGTTATGATGGGAAGATCAAGCCAATGCAATCAAATTGAGGGGGTGACCCAATATGCAAATAATGCCACTAACTTAGAAAATAATCAAGATCACACTGAGAGATAAACAGACCACAAATGACTGTGCAATGGACAGGATAGTAGTAAGCAACAGAAAACACCAAATTGAGGCAAAGAAAATGAAAAAATGACTCAGGAAACCAAACAGGAAAGAAAAAAATGAAAAATTGTAGACACTACCACGTGGGATACACTGGCTAAATCGTGGTACTGGTACACTACCGCGCTGGGTACGTGGTACTACCATGCTGTAGGTAGTAATGAGGGCGTGGTACTGCTGCTAAGGGTGGAAAAACACAACTTTTGAAAAAAAAATTGAATTTTTCAGGGGTGCTGCAGACCCAGAGGACTCACTGATCACAGAGGGAGAGAAACTGACTCTCTTTGTTTCAAGCTCATTAAAAAATGAAACCGACCCTCAAGCACAGTTTACTGTTGGTTTCGAGCTTTTGTAAAAATGAAATCAATCCCAAGCATAGTTTACTTTCAGTTTCAAGCTTGAGTAAAAATGAAACTACCTTCGAGTATAATTTCTTTCTGTTTTAATCTCGTTAAAAAATAAAAAGGACCCTTTCAAGCATTGTTATTATCTATTTTCAAGCTTGTGTAAAAATGAAATAGATCTCCCTTCCATTTGTTCAAGGCTCTCGCTAGAGTTAGGATTTGAACCTTCATTTCATCTACCTGGGTCACTTGGTCCTGGTTCTCCCTACCCCCCCGTGGTGAACACATTCGGATTAGTAGCCAGGATTTTTGGGTAAGGAAGAAGAGTAGTTAGATGAAACAAAGCTTGGGGGGTATGTTTAGCCGTTAGCAATCATGTTGGGGGAATTTACCAACCTCTGGTCATCATGTTGGGAAGGAACCCGTTAATGGGCCTTAACCTTGAGCAGAGATTACCTTTGGTTTCAAGCTCGTTAAAAAAATGAAACCAGTAAATTGAGCAAATTTCTATTTCTGTGTCAAGCTCATTAAAAAATGAAACATATCCTTTCTCTTTGAGTCGAGTCTCCTCGTAGACTTAGTACCTGAACCTTCTTTTCACTCGCCTATACCTTAGGCGAATGAAATGAAGCTTGGGGGCATGTCTTCAACCTCTGGAAGTTACGTTGAAGTCAACTCGATCGCCTCTCCACACCATGTTGGAGATAAGTCACTTACTTTTAGCAATCTTGAAACATATGTTAGAATATAAATCTATAGCAGAAACAAATCATATGATTGAAACAAGATCAAAATACACGATTTGGGAAACAAGATAAGTTATGTTTTATTACAAACTTGAAGTCACTTACAATGGTTGCTTGATGTCCAAGCCAACTCCTAGCTCCAAGTGCTTTCTCCTCTAGCTATCTCCACAAAGGTCTGAGATCATAGGTTTGATGTCTCCTAGAGCCCTCCCCTTTGCTCATGGAAGGCCTCTCTCTTATAGTGTGTAGTAGGGTTAACTAACAAGAGAGAAGGATGGATCTTGGGAGTGTTTAGTGGATCAGACCCACTAATTTGAGAAGGTGAGTTAGGATCGAATCATAGATTCCAATCCTCAAAAATCTCTCGAAGATCAAGATTCCACAAGCCATGGCAAAAGGGCTAAAAAGGAGTACCGCGCACCTGCAACTGAGCAAAACACGGTAGTACCACGCAGTAGGGAAGGAGCATAGCGCGGTAGTGGGGACTACCGCGTAGAAGCAAGAGAGCAGAACGCGGTAGTGTAGGTATATGAAGTCTCAGTTGGGTTGATTCCTGACAGGACAGGTTTGTCTTCATGGGTCATCATCATTTTTTCCTTTCTAGGTGTTTTAGGTAGTTTGGGGAAGTGTCGTCAAAGGTGAAGGTGTGACACTGTGAAATATAGAGGTATAACAAGCTCAACCCCGTTTACCTTTTTTTGAAAATTTGAACTTGCCATATCTTTCAAAGCTCACAAACGACCCCGTGTGTCAGGACTCTGCATAGCCACCCGTTCCCACTAAGTTGCCCTCAGACATACCAAAGTTTGAAGGTAAGACTGGTGAGGACCCCGGTGACCATGTTACAACATTTCATCTTTGGTGCTCCTCCAATTCGCTGAATGATGATTCTATAAGGTTAAGGCTCTTCCAAAGAACCTTGACAAGTGTCGCAACCAAGTGGTATATCGAATTGCTTGCATCTGCCTATGGCACCTTTCGGGATCTTACTATTGTTTTCTTGAACCACTTTCAACTTCCTGTATGGTACAATGCCGGCACAGACCTTCTGTCGACCTTTCGACAGAACAAAGCCACTCATCTATTTTATCATATTCAGGAGTGGCAAAGGCGAAAGAGGCTCATCAAAGCCGACATCCCCCCAACATTCTTATTAGAATGGTATCTTAAGTCTCTTCTTCCTTATATTTCTAAGGAATTTTCCACTTCAGGGGTGTCCTCCGAAGAGGAATCCATTTTGAGAACCCAACAGCTGGACTTGTTCTATGCTCAATCTGGGATTTTATATGAAATTATTGCTGATGCGCCAAGGTCTAATATAGACTTAGGTAAACCTAAACCTGGACCACATGCTGATGGCATTGTGGGTTCAGTCGAATCTACAGCGTTTGATGCCTTAAAAAAGTAGGTTCACTCCTTGTCAATCAAACAGTCTATTACAGAAGAAACTTCTATTGCATCCTCCCCTTGAACTATAGAATTTGTATAGTAGGTGCAGAAAAACCAAAAGGGCTCTTAGCAACCCAAAAGAAAAGGCAAGAAAGGGGAGGGAAACCAACAAAAGCCCAGAAACACACAGAATGCCGAGGAGGGTAAAAAGGAAAAAAGGAAGGCTAAGTTCTCTTGCAAGTTATGTCAAGAGGACCACCTTACCCATCAATTCCCTCTAATGGAAGAAGCCCAGAAGCTGATCTGTGAGAAGAAACTAGCTGTTTTAAAAGACCCTTTTCCTCACCGATAGAGTTCAGCTTCTGGTAGCTCTAGTGCTAGGGGCATCACCCATGCCACCTCTCCTGATCAGTCTTTCGTTAATATGGTTAACTCAGATGCTCTACTGCAAAATCAAGCAAAGAATTATACCCCGGATCCGCAGCAAAAAGATGCTCCTAAATCCTCTACTCCTCTTCACATACCAGTGGAGACGCTGTCGAAGATACCAAAAGGTGTCTACAAACGAGCTGTGCACAACCCCAACGCGTGGGATGCCCCCAACTATAATGTTGTGGAGGATTTAGCCCAAACCCCTTGTGCCAAGCCTACTTTGGAGGTACTACAAAGTTTCCCATTGCAACGTAGTGCACTCCTCGCAACAATTGAGAGTGTTGATTCATCCACCATGCTTGCGTGTTTTGATATGAAAGATATCAAGTACCAGTTTCCATATCATGTTGCTCTCCAGATAGAGGTCGTCCATGGTCCCATGACCATTCAACAAGCTATTGTAGATGAGGGCGCATCAATGTGCGTAATGTCTATCTCTTGTTGGAAGGATTTGGGCAAACCTAAGTTAGCTCCCTCTAATACGGTACTCACTGCCTTTGATGGAAGATCTTTCCGTCCACATGAAGTCTTACCATCATTTGATGTTGAACTTGAGGGCAAGCTAGTATCGGTAGAGGTTGAAGTTCTGGACGCTCCACTTGTTGAAATATTGTAACTTCAAAGAATATTATATTTGTATATTATTTATTCCAGAGATGTTCCATACCTCCGATGTGATTATACTATAAATCCGGAGATGTTTATTCCTCCGAGTTGGGTGTGGTAACTAGGGTTATTAGACCCACCATGTGGGGGTCGGCCCAGTCAGTTATAATGGGGTATTTAACCTAATGGTTAAATACGAGCCTACATGTACTTGTGTAAAATACATATCAGAGTAGTGTATAAATAGAGGAGGTGTGTTCCTCATTTGATACACTCACTCACTTGAGGATAGCGCACTTGTGGAGGAGAGGTCTACTATTGTGGAGGAGGAGATCATGTCTCAGGGTTTCATCTTTGTATATTGCTGGTCATCTATATTGAGGAAGCTTTGCTGGGTTTTCTACCCCATGAGGGTTTCCCAGGATAAATCTCTGTCTCTTGTGTTTATGCTGTGCTTGTTGTTTCTTCAGTGATCCTATATATGCTATTATTGTGAAATGGAATGTAATGCTGCTATTTTCTATCTTAGCATATTAAACCTTAACATGGAATCAGAGCTAACCTGAAGGAAGACAAGGTATGGCACTTACGACACTTGCTTTACTTACAATAATTTGAAGGTTAGGGTTTTACATAGCAAAAACCAGTCTTCGTGGAACTTTCGCTATAAATCCATTTCTGCAAAGGTTCAGGGTCTGAACAGTTTACAGGTCGAAGATAACATCCCCAGGTACCTTGTGTCCAAAGGGAACCCTCATATTCGTTGTACTTTATGAGTTATGATCAGTACAAGTTAGGGTTTCTGCCTCTTCCAGATCTCAGTCAAAATCAGGTAACCTTGGAAAAAAGGTCATAACTTGGGATAGGAAGCTCCAAATGAAATTTCGTAAAAGGTGACAGGTAGTACGCAGACTGTACTATCTCAAGAAACTTTTTTTAGAGGCCGAAGATGAACCAGTGACACGTGGCACTCCGTACAAGTTCACTCTCCTGTTTTATCCCATAAACAGGTCACGTTGCGACACTTGGCATAACTCTCTCTCAGAGAGTCCAATTGAGGTTAGACCTATCAAGATGGAAATATAACAGGGCGAGCTATCTCAAAAAAAAATTTCAGAGGCCGAAGTTCAAACAATGACACGTGGAACGCCGTACAAGTTCACTCTACTATTTTATCCCATAAACAGGTCACGTTGCGACACTTGGCATAACTCTCTCTCAGAATTGAGGTCAGACCTGTCAGGATGGAAAGATGACAGGTCAGGCTACTGCAGAAAAAGGGTTTCAGACCCTGTGGAGCAAAAATTTCAGAGTTATAGCAGAAACAATCAGGTGCATATTTATGTCAAAACAGAATTATTTTTCGAGCACCTTTATTCATGGCTTCCGGAATTTAGCGTTTCGGAGAAAGTTAGAATTTTTGGAATCGGAGTCCACGGCTGAATGATACTCAGGAAAATCGAAATTTAGAGACCAAGATTGAATTTTTTGTTTGGGTGGAAGACCAGGCTTGATCAAACCCCAGTTTGGGATTTTGATCGGAAAGATGGAAAATTAGGGCTTCAGCAAAAGTTGGAATTTTTTAAGTCTGTAACCACGGCTGGAAACTCCTAAGAAAAATAAGAGTTTAGAGCATTGGATCGAACCTTTTGTTTGGGAAGAAGGGTGGGCTTCATCAAACCCTAGTTCGGGATCCTGTCCAGAAGATCCAGAAGTTTCAAAGGCAATTTTGAGGGGTCAAATTTTGGAAATTCCAAAATTGAAGTATGCTAGTTTGATCAGCTCAGCAAGACATATTCTTTCATCCATTCAGAAGTGTGAAAGTCAAAGATTGAATTTTTAGGGTTTCTCTAGAAAACCCTAATCAAGCTCCAGATCAAGTTTCAGGGGGAGTTGAGGCTAAGGCCTTACATAAGAAGACTACAAGAAGTCTCGACAGGTATGACTTAAGGAGGTTCAGGTATGTCTTGAAATTTGATTCTTGATTAAGTTCATAATGTGTTTTGTATTCATGTTATTTATTAGTACAATCTTGATTAATGTTAGAATTGTCTTATCACCCTAGTAACAGTATGAATGCATGTGAATGATCGAAGACATTCATTGATTAGGGCTATATGATTGTACTAATGCATTATGGTGTTGTGTGAGGTTGATGTTGTCTGCTAACAAGATACAGGTACATCACAAAAGACAAATCAAGTTCCATGACCATGACCACATGAATACAAAGACTCATCCATAATCTTTGTTCTACTTACGAGGTATGTATGAACTTGTTATATTATGCTTAACCTATGAGACATGCAGGTTCTAGCTCAGGATCTCTAAATCAATGAAGAGATTGTTTAGGTATGTTGCACATAACTAAGCAGGTATACTAATCCAAGTATGTTTTCCTATGTCATGTTAGAATCTTACCTTGTGATTAGGATCCCTTATATAAGTATACTTGGTATGATTGGTTATGCTTATTCATAAAGTTAGTAATCAAGGGTTTATGCATATCATGTCTCTTATCTTGGTTGATTATTTAACTAACTAGATCAAACAAGAATATGCATAAGTAAAGGAAGACTTCCCTGAAACCTTGAATATTATCTATAATCATGATTATACATTTTCAAGATTATTTAGAACTATAATGTTTTGATAACATTGAGATTATACTAATGAATGTATGTTTGTGTATGAGATCATGATGATGACACTAGTGCACATTTGAGCATGCACAGTGGTACAGAATGAATAGAAGTTCAAAAGACATACAGAAGATCAAGCGGGAGGCAACCACACAAACATAAAAGATAAGTATTTGAGTTGTTATTTGAAATAGTAAATGATATTGCTTGTAATAGATTGTATGCATATTTGTATTCCTATAATATATCATGCTGAGTGTAAATATTCATAGAACATTGAACAGTATACTACTAATATGCATATGATTGGTAAGTTGGACAAACATTCCATTGTTGCTTGTCTAGAATGAAACCTCTTTGCTGACATGCTAAGAGTTGTGCACACTCTCGATAGTATGTTCTAGTAGAGATGGAAGGCATCTAGATAGCCACTGTATGCATACAGGATATGGGAAAGTGTTGTGCCAAAGTATTGGTCAAAATAGTTGCATCACTATGTAAATGATATCTGTATGCATAATAGGTTATCATGTCAATATGATTTGATGATTATGAAGTATTACTAATCATGTACTTAATTTTGATTTGTAGGAAAGGTCATGAAGAATGATGGACACCGTACAAGTGGTGGATGTTCAAACAAGAAGATTTACAAATCAAACAAAATATAGAAGGCTCATGGCTAGAAGATTCTCTTAGAAAGGGGAAGAGAATCATGACAAGATGTTTGCTCCAAGTATGGTGTAATTAAAGAAGAAGTGTGAATCAGGTTCTGTATAGGTACCTAGGATCGATAATAAATTGATAAGCTTAATGATCACCATGGGTGATGTGGATCTCAACCTTTGCTACAAGGTTGAATATGATTTCTATACACATATGACATGGATGCAAGAAGGAACTCACCACAGAGTTCGAATGATATTGAGGTTCATATCAGTAGACCCATCTAACGAGAGATGGCACAGATAGATATGCAGAAGATCATTCAATGCAGAAATGAAAATGAAAGATCTCAAATTGATGCTTTACTTCCTAGGTCTGGAAGTACGGCAAGGCTTAGAAGAAATATTTCTCAACCAGGGAAAGTATGATGAGAAATATGACTTGAGGTGTTGGAATGGCCACTCTTATGGATTCCAATTTGAAGCTGATAGGGGATAACTCATCAGAGTTAGTGGATATAACTCTGTACAGTCAAATTATTGGGTCATTGATGTATCTAACATATACTAGATTAGATATATGCTTTGTTGTGAACACCTTGAGTCAGTATCTAGTGGAAACTAGATGTGTTCACCTGATAGTTGCAAAGCATGTGATGAGGCACATAAAGGACACGATAGAATTTGATCTATGCTATCTTGAAGATCATGACTTCAGATGGTTATTCGGATTCTGATTGGGCAGGAAGTGTATCATACAGGAAGAACACATCGAGAGGATGTTATTGTCTGGGTTTAGCCATGATCTTGTGGTTTAACTGGAAGCAGTCTAGTGTGGCTCTCAGCACAAGCAGAATATATGGCTGCTTGCTCTGCTAGTTGTGAAGAAGTTTGGCTTCAGGATTGCTTGACTTAGAGATAGAACCAACTGTGATCCTATGTGACAAATAGAGTTGTATCAAGATGACATAGAATCCAGTGTTCCATGATAAGTCAAAGATCATAGGGATCTAACAAGATATGACACAGAAAGGAACTATAAAGTTTGAATTTGTAACAGGTTACCGATGTACTAACCAAACCTCTACCTCAAGTGAAGAAGTTACCAACATACTAACCAAGCCTCTATCTCGAGTGAAATTTGAATACTTTCGAGACAAGCTTGGTGTAGCTCAAAAGGACCCTCCTCGAAAGGGGGAGTAGTATAGTCACTGATGATGAAGATTGTCTCATCAAACAACAAGGTCGATGATGAGGTAACCTGTTCTCTACACCTAGATACTTAGAAATATTTAGATTTAGGACTCGTATACTTAGAATACTTAGTTTTACTTATACATGCTTTTGATGTTATATGTATTAGTAAGAATACATGCTTTTGATGATAGATGTATTGGTGAGAATACATGATTTTGATGATAAGATGTATTGGTAAGAATACATACTTTTGATGATACATGTATTGATTAATGTACTTGTATGGTTGAGGATACTTGTACTTGTATTGATGAGAATACATGTGAGGATTGTATCATCCTTGAACACTTGTTCTAAAGTGAGCCGTAGACAGGTGTCTCCGAGAAAGAAGAGGGATTGTGTCATCCCTGGACTTCAGTTCCTGAATTGATCCGTAGACGTATGGTCTCCGAAAATGAAGTCCTTAGTGGACAGATAGGGATTGTATCATCCCTGGACCTCGGTCCCTGAATTGAGCCGTAGACATGAGGTCTCCGAGAATGAAGTCCTTAGTGGACTGTTGAGGGGATTGGATCATCCCTGGACTTTCAGTCCTAAAGAGAGCCGTAGACGTGAGGTCTCCGAGAATGAAGTCCTTAGTGGACAGTTGAGGGGATTGGATCATCCCTGGACTTTCAGTCCTAAAGAGAGCCGTAGACGTAAGGTCTCCGAGAATGAAGTCCTTAGCGGATAGTTGAGGGGATTGGATCATCCCTGGACTTTCAGTCCTAAAGAGAGCCGTAGACGTGAGGTCTCCGAGAATGAAGTCCTTAGTGGACAGTTGAGGGGATTGGATCATCCCTGGACTTTCAGTCCTAAAGAGAGCCGTAGACGTGAGGTCTCCGAGAATGAAGTCCTTAGTGGACAGTTGAGGGGATTGGATCATCCCTGGACTTTCAGTCCTAAAGAGAGCCGTAGACGTATGGTCTCCGAGAAGTGGGGATTGTATCATCCCCGGACTTCGGTCCCTGAATTGATCCGTAGACGTGTGGTCTCCGAGAAGTGGGGATTGTATCATCCCTGGACTTCGGTCCCTGAATTGATCCGTAGACATGTGGTATCTGAGAAGTGGGGATTGTATCATCCCCGAACTTCGGTCCCTGAATTGATCCGTAGACGTGTGGTCTCCGAGAAGTGGGGATTGTATCATCCCCGGACTTTGGTCCCTGAATTGATCCGTAGACGTGTGGTCTCCGAGAAGTGGGGATTGTATCATCCCCAGACTTCGGTCCCTGAATTGATCCGTAGATGTGTGGTCTCCGAGAAGTGGGGATTGTATCATCCCCAGACTTCGGTCCCTGAATTGATCCGTAGACGTGTGGTCTCCGAGAAGTGGGGATTGTATCATCCCCAGACTTTGGTCCCTGAATTGATCCGTAGACGAATGGTCTCCGAGAAAGTGATCTTTTTTTTGTGGTTACTTGTATCGGTAGGATACTTGTATTAATGATGTGGTTACTTGTATCGGTAGGATACTTGTATTGATGATGTGGTTACTTGTATCGGTAGGATACTAGTATTGATGACGTGGTTACTTGTATCGGTATGGATACTTGTATTGATGATGTGGTTACTTGTATCGGTAGGATACATTTATTGATGACATGATTACTTGTATCAGTATGGATACTTGTATTGATGATATGTATACTTGTATTGGCATGAATACTTGTACTAATGATGTGGATACTTGTATTGTTATGGATACCTGTGTTGATGACGATGCTGACGATCGTGTGATGATGATACTGATGATCGTGTGATGACGATGCTGATGATCATGTGATGACGATGCTGATGATCGTGAGATGACGATGCTGATGATCGTGTGATGACGATGCTGATGATCGTGTGATGACGATGCTGATGATCATGTGATGACGATGCTGACGATCGTGTGATGACGATACTGATGATCGTCTGATGACGATGCTGATGATCATGTGATGATGATGCTGATGATCGTGAGATGACGATGCTGATGATCGTGTGATGACGATGCTGATGATCGTGAGATGACGATGCTGATGATCGTGTGATGACGATGTTGATGATCGTGTGATGACGATGCTGATGATCGTGTGATGACGATGCTAATGATCGTGAGATGATGATACTGATGATCATGAGGATCCAGATGTTGATGTTGTTGTAGCTGTTCGAGTGCTGCAAAAGATAAAGACTCAGTACTGAAGATGTTGATGTTCCAGTATTGAAGATGTTCCAGTAACTGCTTGAGTTACTGATGATGTTGAGAAAGCTTCCAATGATTTATAGATGTATCATGTATGATGTTGATGACTCCTTGCTCGTGCAGATACTGTTATAATATCCTTCTCGTTAAGGGGGAGTGTTGAAATATTGTAACTTCAAAGAATATTATATTTGTATATTATTTATTCCGGAGATGTTCCATACCTCCGATGTGATTATACTATAAATCCGGAGATGTTTATTCCTCCGAGTTGGGTGTGGTAACTAGGGTTATTAGACCCACCATGTGGGGGTCGGCCCAGTCAGTTATAATGGGGTATTTAACCTAATGGTTAAATATGAGCCTACATGTACTTGTGTAAAATACATATCAGAGTAGTGTATAAATAGAGGAGGTGTGTTCCTCATTTGATACACTCACTCACTTGAGGATAGCGCACTTGTGGAGGAGAGGTCTGCTATTGTGGAGGAGGAGATCATGTCTCAGGGTTTCATCTTTGTATATTGCTGGTCATCTATATTGAGGAAGCTTTGCTGGGTTTTCTACCCCATGAGGGTTTCCCAGGATAAATCTCTGTCTCTTGTGTTTATGTTGTGCTTGTTGTTTCTTCAGTGATCCTATATATGCTATTATTGTGAAATGGAATGTAATGCTGCTATTTTCTGTCTTAGCATATTAAACCTTAACACCACTCGATTATAACTTGTTGTTGGGTAGGAGCTGGACATATGCCATGCAGGAAATGCCGTTAGCTATTTTTCGGATCATAATCTTCCCTCACAAAGGATCGTCATGGTCGATCAAATTTTGTTTTCCCAGAAGACCAACTAGACTTCATCGGGTTCAACTATCCCGTTGATTGATCAGTCCATCCCAGTCACTGAGAGTTTGGGAGTAGGTCTCTATGGGTCATTAATAGGCACTTTTGACCTTCCTTCTCCCGTTAATTTTATTGTTTCTGAGGAATGTTCCTCGCCCGAGACTTCCACGGCCAGTTCAATGACAGATCTGTGGATTCTCCCTACTGAATCAGAACCAGTTGTGTCTATACCTGTTGCAGAGGTAACCTACTTGGATTCACAACAAACTGCAACAGAACATATCATGACTCCATTGGTCTTTGCTGAGTCAGATATGAACTGTGCTCTTGCATGGTCAGTGGACTCTAACCACTCTCCTGATGGTTTAGACACGGTTTTTCCTTCCGATGAAACATTTTTGGAAGCTATGATAGGTTTGGACCACCCTCGAGAAAGTATACATGCCAGGTCCTATTTGCTTCCCGTTCTTAACTTGATAGAGAGAGGTGAGTTCTCTCCAAGACCCAGTTAGAATGTTGATTGGTACTCTATCCCTTCCACTTCACAAGCTTTTTTTGCCGAAGGGAATAGGACGAGTACATCGAGAACCATCCTGATCAACATTTCCACTAAACTTGGAGTCACGGAAAACATTTTTATTGGAGCAGACTGTTATCTTGATGAGATCATTCCATATACCAATATTTTTAATGATTTCTATGACATCTTTTCCCGGTCCCATGATAAGATCCCAGGCACTGACTCTACCTGAAGAAGTACTATGCTTAGGTATCTGTTCTTTTTTCATGTATTATAGTCGTACATTTTTGTAGAGTTAGTTTTGCTTACATTTGTAATTATGTTTTACACATCTAGTATCATATTGTCATTATTATGTTATTGAGAAACTTTGTCGATAGTTACTAATGCGATTGTTGAGATCCTATTCTTTGGCAGGTCATAAACTTATGATCCTAGAAGCTGTCTTTTAAGTCATTTTAAGCTCTTGTTTTGACTATTGAAAAACTAAACAAGATTGCCGAGCAGACTTGCTCTCTTCAAGCTTGTTAAAGGAATTGAAGGTCCATCCGCTTAGGTATAAGTTTAACCCTTTTCCGGACCTTTGCGGATTACTTACGAAAAAGGAATACTCTAGTCATACGTGGCTAGAAAAATTCTTCTCTCACTGTTTTAAACTTTTTCGGGGGAGGAGACTAACTGTACGAAAAATGACCTTTTGGATCCTTCTTTAGGGTTTTCAGGCTCTCGAAATATGAAAACACCAAGCGAGCACTCACCTACTCGGGCTCGATGTGAAATCCACGAGAGGGTATATAGAGGATTGTTTAAGTTTTTTACACTCTATAAACAGGAAAACACCGGCAATCATTAACCTACTTGGGATCGATATTAAAATCCACGAGTAAGTGTATGGAGTTATTGTTTAAGTTTTTCAGACTCCTTAAAATTGAAAACACCAACGAGCAAGAACAGATCTCAACTCGATACTAAAATACAGAGATCAATACTATAGAGTATTCTTCTATCTCTTCTTCGAACTCTGTAAACAATGAAGAAGGTCCCGAGTCTTCCTCCCATGGGCTCGTTAAACTTTTTACATGGTTGGGCTTATTGAGTTTTCTATCTTTCTTGGACTCATTAAAACAACAAGAATGACTTTATTTTACCAAAAAGAATAAGGGATAAGAAGGGTACTATTAGAGAAAATTTGGGTAAAAAATGGGCCTTCTAAGAAAAATAATAATAAAATAATAAAATAATCATAGAGAGAGAATAAAAAACTATTTTTTTGGATCGTATTTTCAACTTATCTCCTTGTAGGTTTACTCAAATTTCAAGCGGGAGGACTTGTTGGATGCATAATTAAATTATGCATCCAACGAGTATCCATGTTGCATACTTTTAACAACATCCACACCATGAAAAATTGAAAATACATTAAAAAATGTGTTTCTAGTGAGAGAAAACACGTTTTTTAAGGTATTTTTATTTTATTTTTCATGGTGTGGATGTTGTTAAAAGTATGCAAAATGGGTACGCGTTGGATGCATAATTTAATTATGCATCCAACGAGTCCTCCCACTTGAAATTTGAGTAAACCTACAAGGAGATAAGTTGAAAATACGATCCAAAAAAGTAGTTTTTATTTTTTCCCTCCAATTTTTTTAGGTGCTCCCTTTTTGAATTTTAAAGCATTTTGATTGGCTAATACATGATGACATGTAATTTGTATTATTTTTGGAAGGCCCATTTTAAATTGAAATTTCCTCTAATAGTATCACATCTTTTTTAGTTTCAAAGGCAGTTAAGTCAGTCATATACTTGAACACAACACCTACTTGAGTCTTTTATGTCAGTTGGGTTTTTAGTTTTTGGCCTTAGGGTGAACCTAATCTTTGAGTTTTTACTCCCTCGGTTGGTTATTCTTCCAACCTTATGGAGGGTCTGTTAATGTCTCCTACATTGCAGGCTTATATCACTTCCCCTTCATGTTGAAAACTGCCTAAGTCACTTCGTGTCGTGCTCATTGTTCAAGGATACAGCCCGTGTTAGCCATTTTGCAATTTACCTTGAATTCATGTGTCGGCCATCCTGGTGTCAGTTTGTTTCATCTTGTTACTTGTCCTACTCCACATTAGCTCATACCTGTGAATGTTCCTCATGTTGGATGATGAAGGATGCATTAAGGCCTCCCTTCCAGCGGACTTCTTCCCATTGACTTCAACTCATTATGATTTGGGAATGAAGTTTAGAGTTTCGGTTAGTACCTTGGGGATTGCAATCATCAGTGGTAGTTTCCATCACTGTTGAATACATGAGAATACATGAATGTCTCTTATTCAACAAGTTCCTCAAGTGTTCGACTTCAAGTCCACTTATTCACACTTGTTGTATTGTACTAGGTACCTTGGACCCCATTATCATTATCGATGGAAGTCCTCACGTTTGTTAACAGTATACATCAATGACTGGTAGTCAAATGATACCCCCCATGTTCGACTTCAGCTCATTTATTCACATGGTTAGGGTTTGTACCTTGGGTTGTTTGGATCAAGACCTTGGGATTATGATAGCATCACCTTGTTTATGTTATCACCCAAGCTGCGCAAGATCGAGCCTCACTCATTTTGGCTCTTCATGAGACATAGATCCAGCTTGTTGTTATGGCTATGATCTCTCATTTTGACATGGATCCACGCTTGTATTTCAGTGGCCATGCTCTATATATACATCTCCTAATTATGTATTGGATATCATGCTACACATCTATATGATGTCAAGATTGTAATTGCTCGCTGACCTTGATCATTGTTTCAAGTGTTTTTTGTGACTTGGTTCTGTGGTTTCTTGCTCCTCCTCTGACTTGGAATTATAATGTATTTCAGCCATCGTTTCCCTCTAACCTCACACATTAGGGGGCATCTGTTATAGGTCAAATATGCACTTCTCCGTCTGTGATCACATTGCTCTGTCTATCCCACAAAAGGACACCTTGGATTGAAGAGCTAGGTTGACCTAGATGATGTATGGACTAGAACTACCCTCTTCAGCTGATAAATTCCCTATTTCTCCTGATCTTTTGACATGTGCGCTACTCTTTGGGTAGAAAACCAGTGCACGTCTGGAAGTATGCCCTACTTTCCTCAAGGGAAACCAACGCACACCTTTGAAAAGTTGCAAACGCATGTTGTAAAACAGTAAAGCTGCATACTGTGCGCTACTATTCCTTGAGAAACTCGCGCACATCTTAAGATGAAACCAAAAATATATTAATATTATGAATTGGTATTAGTTGAAGTTGGTTCTGCAACTTCCCCAACCTCCCAATTCAACCACCTCTCGATTCCAACTACCTACCTTGTCCCATAAATACAAGGAGGATCCATGAGAGAGGGACCTAGAAAGAATGCATTAAGAGTTGTTACACTGGAGGAAAGTCCCAAGTCATTGTGAAGAGCAAGATCCCAGGACTCGGTTGCAAAAACATCTTGACACGTCAGGTATATTGTACTGATTCATGTTTCTTTGACAATAAAAAGGTTGAAATACCCTTCCTGTCCCAAATCGAATGTCTATTAGATTGTATGTTCATTTGGCTTAATATCTGATTATATTTTATGTTAAATTACTTTCTAATTTCATCATATTTATATATAGTCAAGATATGCTAAGGAAGGTTTCCTTTGTGTTGTAGGTTCATCAAGCGGGAGATCAAGTGGGAGATCAAGTGAAACCTAGGACCAACTGTCGATTAAAGGTATGTCTTTCAATATCCCGATCTCTTTCATTTGTAGGAACTAAATGCAATATATTGAATGTATTTACCTGTCAACCTCGCCCAAGTTGGTAGTGTCTCTCCTCACTATAAGGTTAAAATACTGAACAACACTCATCATCCGGCTCTCCTGTGACATTATAAAATTCCATCAACATTTCAGGTGTCACAGTCCATTGAAGTGTCATCGGTTGTTCTATCGGTACCGCTTCAAATATTCTTTCGTGGATCACCTGTAGCGCACTATGGATGAAGGGATTTTCATCTGAGAAAGAAAATGATTAGTTGAATCCAATGGTAATCTGTTCCTAAGAGGTCGTCCCATGTCGTAGTTCTACTGCGACATACCAACTTCGTGGGACTTCATCCAACGCGTGTACGAATGCATATACCCACTCTTGCTTCGCTCGGGAACCCCATTGATGTTGACATGCATCCAGATGTGCCTTTGGATCTCCTTGGCCATCATATTTATTGCTACCATACTCGGCAGTTTCCCCGAACTGAACCTCCATGAGGCGTCGACATAGTGGCCAAGTGGTGATATTCGATTTGTGCATAGCCCACCAATGCGCAGGAGTAGCCATTAAGGCTTCCTCCAAGGCCAATAGATGTTGTGGCTCTGCCACTTTCTCCTCAAAATCAGAGAGGAACTTGCTGAGATTGGGAAATCCCTCATATGTAGGTAATGTACATTCCTCCGTGGCTACCCATCGCAGTGAATGCGTTACCCTTACGCACCTACAAAAGGACACTTCATGTAACTGGTTCTGCCAATTCTCAAGTGCCCCGTCTAAATCTGATGATGCCGAACTGTCGCTACGCCATCCCAATACTCCATCGACGGTGGGATTAATATAATCCTTAGATATGTTATACAAAATGTCCCATCCTTCTGCAAATTCATCTCTGGCTGGTTCCATGTAGCGCTTTCCCTCCGCAGGATCTAGTGGTGCGATAACCCTCATCTTGCGATTCTCAAATGACATTGTCCACTTCTTAAAATTGATAATCGCTTGGTTGTCCAAATCCCAGTCTATCCCCAACAGTACCGGATAGGGACTGATGTTATCAACAATCTCTATGACATCGAAATCGACATATGTCTTGAGCCCCTCAATTTTGACTGGAATTTGACATACTCGACGACCAAGTTGGGTGACCTTACTCCTATTTTCCAATCGCAACTATATTGGCGACCAAACCAACTATGGTTTCCCAATTGTTTCCCATGTTTGTTTGGTCAAAATATTCACATCCAATCCTAGGTCCAAAATGATGGAGTCGACATCAAATGCTCCAATTTGTGTCGACATTCGCATCTCCCTTCTTGTCTTCTCTTGTGTATGCGATTAACCTTTTGTTCCTGATGTACGCCCTCCCATCGATGTAACAGACTGGATATTTCATCCAACGCATCTGGGTCCTTTTAAAACTCTCCAAGAAGTCTTTTAGAGTGTTTTCCTTCCTTCGTGACTTTGTTGAGTTGAACGTCGGTGGCATGTCATAGACTTCTTCCTAAAGAGGTAACTTCCTCCTATTCCTCATCGCTTTCTGCACCTCCAAGAAAACGTCCCTTTCAGCTTTCACATCAAAAGTGACTTGCTTCCTTACTATTGGTCAGACATTAGCATGTGACCTGTTAGCTCCTGTCACATCTCCTCCTCATTTCACAACTCCAACAATTGCATTATGTTTTTGAACCTCCGTCGATATCATTTGTACAATCGATGGCGCGTTTTGATTGTTCTGATTTTGGTTTTGGGGTGGATTCTTGGTCTTCCATTTCGCAATGAGCTGGGGGCAGTCCTCCACTCTATGATACACAGCACTGCAATAGCTACACTATGATGCTGGGTTTGGGAAATCCCTCTGGTAATTCCCCTACTGTCCACAATTATAACATATGATCGACCGTCTTCCTCGTCCAGTAGCTCCTCCGTGTCTAACACCAGTGCCTCGACCTCTGCAAAATCCTCCTCTGAAACCTCCACACGGTGGCCCAAATGGTGGATACTGCAGCTTCCCGTACTGTGGATGTTGATACGACAGATTCCCCTACTGTAGCTGGCCATGCGGCGGTGGCAGATACTGCAAGTTCCCATACTACGGTTTCCCATATTACCCTTGATCATACTATTGTGGTTGCTGAAACTGTTGTTGTGGCTATGTGTATTGCAGTTGCTGCTGCACCGCCAGTTGCTCATCCACTTTCATAAAATATGTGTCCGTAATCCAGTCTTGCAGTAGGTCATAGGCCCTACAGTCTTTCTCATCATGGCCAATCGACTGACAAAATTTTCAATACAAATTTGTCGGCTTCGACACCATCTTTTGCAGATATACACATTTCTTCGGTCGATGTTCTCTGTTCTGATAGATAGGACACCACAATGTGCCTCCTTGATGTAGGGGGTTTGCTACCCCCGACTGCAAATACTCACAGAACTCAAGGCAATTATCCTTATGGTGTCCCTCATCTTTGCACCTGGTGCACCATATGTCTCTGCGGGTTTCCTTTCCCTTCTTGATATCCTCCAATTAAAGTGTCAAGGTGGCTAACTGTGCATGGATTCTATCCATTCCCATCCCTACTTCACCGATTGGTGAAGCCTAAAGCTTCATTGCAATCTCTAATGCTTTCAGCTGTGTCGCTACTTTTTGCTGCATCAGTGGTCCACGTATATGCGGTACCAGTCCTGCGATGAACCACTCTTTGTGTTGCATCTCATTTATAGGAAAGCTCACTTTTTCTATCAACGTATTGTATCATTGATCAAATTCCCACACCTGCTCGTTTGGGAATTGCTTAATCTCTTTGAGCTCAGTAACATACTGCGACTCTGATTTTGTCTTTTTAAACTCATCAATCATCACCGTTCTGACTTGCGCCAATGTCTTGGCCATTTCTCCCGTCAGAACCTTTATAAATTTCATGAACCAGTCTAACGCTCGGCCCCTAAGGGTCATCGATGTCTGTCCCATCTTTATGGCTTCATACTGGACCTGCTTCATAGTCCATACTGCTTCACATATGAACGAATATTGTTCGGGATCCTCGGTCCCATTTCCCTAAAATGTAGGCATCTTCGCCTCGTTTGCCATTCTAACGTTTCTACTACTATTGTTTACCGAAGTGCTACTCTTACTGCTGCACGTAGGGAAACTCTGTGAGTAGTTTGTGTTTCTTCCTATAAAATTTTGAGTAGTGCACGGGGTTGAAGGTATGTTGTAACTTACGATCTGTCCCTCTTTTGCTTCTGGGGTAGCCTGGTCAACGTCTGATTCACAATAAGGTCGCTTCCTCCCTTATGATCCTATTTTGCAGTCTTCCGTTATGGTCCTCTCAGGAGACTCTCTCTCAGTCCTCCTCTTCTTCTCAGGATTCCAAAATATCACTCCACTCCTCAAGGTACCACACTCTTCGTAATCCTCCCTTAGATACTTGTTGTCACTTATGCCCATCTACCCCACATCTTTCTATCAGATCCACATTCACGCGATACCCTCAACCTCCGCACACTGATTTTTCTACTCATCGGTAGACATCCTCAATATTCCTTTTTTCGTAGACAAGCATATTAATCCACAATTTTAACAATGACAAGAACCTTCCTCTTGGTCCCTTGAATAAGTGCTACTCTGCATCACTATACGATTTGATAGTGTCTAATGCAAACTCTGTCATGTATCCCTCGAGGATACTATCCACCCAAAAATCAACAACCCGCGATACCTTGTTATCAATTTGCTTCAGCTGTCGGATCAACTTTGGGGTCCAACAATCAGGTTCAGTTATCTGGTAGTGGCTCTTTTGTAACATCAACTGTGCTAGCCACTCATGCAACAACACTGGGAATTCACAGAATAATATCTCCTAGATAGCTAAATAATTGTATTTCTGTAGCCAACTGGTTGCTGTCTGTTTAGAGTTTCGCTTTTCACCTTTTACGAATTCTTCTGCCTTCTTATCAAACCACTCTTGGATCTCTAGTTTCGTTGGATTCCATAACATATCTTCTTATTTTCTTCCTCAAGGTCCCAACAATGTAACCATTTGTTGACACAGAGTCTATCAACAGGGGTTCACATCGCACTGTCGCCAACAAACACCAACCCAAACTCCCTTACACACCGGCCCGAAAAGGTGTAACCTTTTCCAACAACACTTGCAGAGCAAGTGCAGTCTCACCCGAGATGGATAAGGGGGCTGTAGGAACCAAGTTTCCATAGTGGAGTTGAGTATATGCTTCACTTGTATATCACTATCACAGAAACTACCAACTTATCATTCGCACATTAGATCATTCGTAGATTCAACAGATAGTAAACATTCGCAACAACATATTTAACCTACTTATTCGCATCAACAGTAATCATTCAACCCACAAAATATTAAACATGTTGCAAACATTCACATTCATCATCGCATAAATCCAGAGACATAAATGGAACCATAATCAAACGTCCTCATGCATTCATTAAAACCCTACAGAATGAACCTCGCAGAAACAGTCAATACACCATGTTGCGGATACAAAGCAGATCAAAAAGATGGAAAGATTGATAAAAAACTGGATTCCCTCAGGCTTACAATCCTACTCTATTTATATGCTTCTATTTGGTTACAAAATGGTCCACATGACCAATTCTAACTAATTTAACTATTCATGCTCTTCCTCAAACTCTGCGAATGTTCCTTCTTTCACGGATTGTACCTTTCACACTTGTCGGCTTTCGCACTTCCTGTGGACTTATCCTGTGCTAACAATCAGTGCCAATGATGATGTCAATGGGGATGACAATGACAATGCCAGTAACTTAGCAAGGATGGTTTCGAGTCCCCTTTCCATGGTCTAGGGATTACATATAAGGTACTAGGCCATATCATATTTCCACTACGTTCACAAGGAATGTTTAGGCATCCAAACATCACACATCCTTGACTTTAGAATATTTGGTGTGTATGATTTTGATATGATGGGTATTTAAAGGTTTGACACACTATGCATGTTTCTCAAGGATAAAGGCTTGAAATGGTGGAAAAAATACAAGATATTAGTTGAAAACATATATATGTGGGTCCTACATGCCATGTGTTGGTTCTTGAACTACAATGTAGGCCCTACATATGCAATATTCAACATGTGATAAGGATGTAGTGTTACATTTCAAGGTATGACATACTAAGGATGGTTATCATGATCTAATATTGATTTAAGATAAAACTACAATATCTTAGGGCATACCATTTGTATTTTTGGATTATGGGTCATGCATAGGGCCACAATCCACCACATGATCCTTGCATGGGGAAATTTCAACCTAGAAATAACAAATGGTGTCCATTTTTTAGATTTATAGAAACACAGATGATCTTGATCCCTTGGCCATGGTATCATATGCTGACCATTTTAATGTTTGACACATATATGATGTTTACTAAATACCATGCCATGGTTCTTAGTTCCTAGGCTATCATCAAAGGCCTTACTAAAACATCATAAAACATATGATCAATTTCACATGGGGCTCATAGGTCATGTTTGAGATATTGAACCATAGGGAATATATAACATATAATCAAAGATTATGGGATATAGGAAATATGGGGTTATAATGTTTGATTCAATAGGATATGGGGTTAGGGAGTACAAGGTATGAGGTTAGGTGGTATGGGTACTATAAGGTAGTTGATTTTGAACTTTTTAATTTATAGGGGTTGAGGTCAAATATTTAAATAACTATAATTCCTTATCAAGGTATATGGTTCATTGCATAATGGATTATAGGTTATGGGTTAGTAGGCTAGTTTGGTATGAATTAGGGGTAATGTGCCATTGGTTGGAAGTTAGGTGTTAGGTTAGGAGTTAAAGTGGTTAGGGGGTATGAGTTAATGCACTATACATTAGGGGTTAGAGATTAGTAGGTTATTCATGGGTGTGTTGGATATGGGTAGAGGGAATGAGGCATTGATCCTATGTGTGTTTTGAAAGGTACTGAATACATAACAATTATGATAAAAACCTTGTCTATAAGGCATTACCACATCAAATCCTTTTCGAATATAGAGGTTGGATTTGAAGGTTTTGGTTTAAGGTTTTGATAATAATGAGGTTGGTTACTAATTATAAGTTAATAGTGGTCAGTGCATGGGATACCCCTAGTTAAATGGGGGGTGAACAAATTGTTGGAATGAACTAGTATGGTCAATGGTACCAATATATTCATATATATATATATATATATATATTTCATTTGAACATGTCATGGGGAGACCCTCAGGCACTTCCCCTCATTTTGAGGATGGTACCCAAGGTAAACCATCAGCATTGATTACAGGGCCTAACTCGGTGGGGACATCAAGTGAGGCCCTTATATAGCAATGTATAACCACCCGTGGATTTGACCCCAAGACCTTCTGCTCACAACTTACAACACTCAACCACTTGAGCTAGCCCATTAGGCTATATATAAAAATATATATTCTCTTATAGTTAAACATGGTCAGTTGTATTCAAACATAGTTAAATTTATTGACCAAAGTTATCCCCAATCACCATAGTCAACCTTGGTCAAACATTCTTGACCATACACAAATACAGTAGAGCATAGTTAAACATGCCCAAACATGGTCAACCCTTGCCAAACAAGTGAACCATAGTCACCCATGGCCAAACTATTGGAAATTATGGTCAACCTTAGTACATATTATGAAAAACATATTCAACTGTGGCTAATGAAGGTCAAACATAGTTAGCCTAGGGAAAACATATCCAACTATAGTCCACCATGGTCAACCATAGTCAACTAGAAAATATACATGTCTAATTTAAATAGAACCGGATCAAGTTAACAAAATGAGCCTCTAAGTGGATATACATCTAAAAATTCGAACCTTTCAATTCATTCATATATTGGTCCCTAACCTCATGAAATACTTTATGTGAGGAAATTGAGGAAGCATTGAATTTTTTTATAGAGATACTAAATCCTCCTAACCTCTCAACCTCCCATGAACCCAAATAATTGTGTTATAATTGGATTAAGATAAGGTGCCAAATGTTTAGAGGAGAATATGTGATGATTCACAAATGATAATAGATATACGCCACTTCCCATAGACATGGCACCCCTTTCCAAAATAATTAAATCAATAAGGGCCTCAAATCCTTAATTTGCTATGTTCAAAGTGTCATAAGTCTATGGGAATTTCACATGGAACATAAACTATAAAAACAATTGAAACTCAAATTTGGTGGCCAATACCATCCCATATTTCCTTATGCATATCTAACATGATAGAAATAAAATGCAAGATGCATGGAAAATATGGGCTCTTTTCCATATACCAAGGTATAGAGTGACCTTTTTTTATGTTAGTTAGACTTAGGTGCAATCTTGCTATCCCACAAAAGAAGAACTAGATTGAGGTCCCAATATATTTTAATGGTACCAAGAGAACTAGCATAGTTTTTTTATCATATTCCTACACGACTTCGCTTAAGTGATGGCATGCTGATGAGGATGTTATGCCATCGATGTTTGGTTAATGTCGATGGAATAGCATCCTTGTCGGTATGACATCACTTAAGAAACATCATGTAGGAATATGATAAAAAATGTGATCTAAATTATATGTAAATTGATAACTTAGATGTAAATTTAAGCTTATCTTTATGGATTGGAAGTCATAGTGATTGGGTCTTTGATAAGGAAACCTATTTCAAAAGAAGAAATATCCTTCATATTTTACTATAAAATCTAGGGTAGGATATATTACAATGGAGGAATTTCCATCCTTATTCTAATGTCTCTTGAGAAATCTTCCTAAAATGAACTTGGATACATGGTAAGGGTTATCTATTGATTTGGAAATAGTAAATTTGATAGCATAGCATTATTGTTGATATAGGGTCACTTAAGCGATGTCATGTAGGAGTATAATTTAAAAAAATGTGATGTAAATTGCTAAATTAGATGTAAATTATACTCCTTTATGTGGTTTCCTTTAAACAATAAAGTATTAACTTGGTAAAACTTACAAACATGAAGTTCAAAGGACCTAGTTGGTGTAGTCCATGCATGGAAATTGAGGAAACAAATTACCACTTAATAATTTTTTGTAGTTTTGTTAAACATTTATGGAAATAAATAGAGGGTTTCATAGGGTTAAGGGATGCTTGGGTTGGATATACTATTGTAGAGGGGATCAAAATATGGTGTAACAAACATGCCAAAAAACTTGTAGGGAATCTCCTTTGTCATGTCCCTATTTAAATGATTTTCAGATAAATAATTAAGTTGGCCTACCCAATTCCTAAGGGTTATGTGTAAGAATTAAAATATTGACATTTAACCCCAAGGTCTATAGTTTCTCATGAAAATTAAATATTCTAAATTGAAGGTGGAAAAATAGGCCAATAAATTATGGAATAAATGTTAAATGCTCCAAAATGAAGTGGCATTAGGTCCTAGTTGGACTTGGGGCGCATAAGTGGACATGTGGGGTCCACATGAGAGAATATTCCTCCTTTAAACATGGAGGCATCCACAAATTCGAGTTGGAAGGGAAGAGGTAACATTCATGAAGGAAGAGGAAGGGTTATAGGGCTAAAACTAGGCAACAATAGATTATATGACAACTATGACAAGCATTATGACACTTATGACAGATTCTATGACACCTATGACACTTATGACATATTCTATGACATCTATGACAATGTAAGAGCTAAAAATAGACCAAGAGGGCACATGAGAGGAGTTACACATCTCCAAAGCATACAAAAGATTCCCCAATTCGAATTCATGGAGGATTTGGAGACAAAATATGAGCCAAGTGTCATGTGGGGCCAATGAAGTGTCATAACCCCCACTAATTCGAATTTCATGAGTAATTAGGAGATAATTTGAGTTCTAAGGAGGTAAATGAGTCAAGTAAAGTTATTAAAAGGAGGCCAAGTCGAAATAGAGCAGATTTTGGTCATTTTTCATTTTCATCTTTGCAATTTGGGAGAGATTCAAGCTTGTCCTTGCACGATGGATGTTCATCCTCCCTGCTAGTATGAACTGATTTCAGTGTTGAGGTGAAAACCAAGATTCTTCCCTAGATGGAGTTATGGAGAATCCATTCAAACTTATCATATGAGATTATTTTTGTTGTTTTGTTGCAGGTCCCATTCCATTTGATTCAAAGATCATCTCATGTACCTTTCTCCTATCTTTCTCTCAATGTTCATGTAAAGTGTGATAGCAGACTCCTTGTTGCATATAGATAATGGAAGGATTTTGTTTATACCTTATGGACTTGTTAATGGATGAATAAATATGTAATGGATAGATCATGAGAGACACATCTCTAAGTACTAAGCACTTCATGTACTATTTATTCAAGTAACATTGATATTCGAGCTAGTTTCCTCACTATATTCTCATGGTGATTGTAGCATGTTTTGTAACAGTTTGATATAAGAATTTTATGGAGGTGTTGCCTATGATTTAAGATGCATATGGAATTTAAATGTATGTCCAAAATATTGTATTCATACCCCTCAGGTTATACTATATTTTGTGACATTAATTCATGCTCCCTTGTCCACCATTTTCACATAAATTGTATGCCTTAGTGTGATAATCTGCAAGAGATCTAGCAACTGTAACAACTCACAATCCAACTCTCAAGTATGTTGCAAAGAAGAAGAGAAGAATGCACTCAATAATCACTCATAAACACAAAATAATAGACAAGAATCAGTATCATACAATGAATAATGAATGTAAAGAATGTGTTACAATGAATTGCAAAGGAGCATGATATAGGATTCGAATTATCCAAGCAGGGCATTCAAATATGAGCTCAGAGTCTAGCTTGGACAACAATGGAGACATCATCCAATCAGTAGTATCAGTCATAAATTGTAATAGTCAGTCAAGTGTGTCTACTCATTCTGGTAGGTGAGAAAAGGCGCCCTAATTGAGTGATAACTGGTGGTAGGTGAGCAAAGGTACCCAAATTGGCCATGGTAGGTGGGAAAAGGCGCACTAGGCATGCAAAAACACAAAGAAGGCACATTAGGTAGGTGGGAGGCCAACTGGGGGCTGTAGATAGGATCTGGAGAGCTAGGAATAAGCTCTAGGTGCTGGGAGGACCATTAAGGTGATGACTGGATGCATGCAGACATGCAAAGGGAGGCCAACTGGGGGCTGTAGACAGGATCTGGAGAGCTAGGAATAAGCTCTAGGTGCTGGGAGGACCATTAAGGTGATGACTGGATGCATGCAGACATGCAAAACTGAAAAATGATGGGGAGAATATTCCAACACCCCCTCTCAAGCTATATTATGAGGAATTAACTGAAACAATAAAATAGGGCCCTGGTGACTAAGACCCAAGGTCAGCCTGTACAATCAATCTAAATAAACTAAGTGAGGAAAGAGGGAAAACCCAGTGGGAAGAAAGCCCTCCCTCAAAATAGACTGAAGGATGCTAATGAAGCATATCATCTCTCACCCCTAAAGGAGGTAAGTGTCCTTATTTCTCAAAAAAGGATCAACAGATACGAAATGGATCAAGAATTTCACAAGGATCAATCCTTACATGTGAAAACTCTGACCTGGCAGATCAAGGAGCAGTGGTGTTATCTCCCCAAATAAATTTGTCGAGCTGATCAATTTTAGATGATAGGATGTCATTTAAAAATTCATTTCTAAACTTTTTAAGGCTCATTGTTGAGATCTTTATGCATGTAATAAAGTTTGAAAAGCTTTAGATTGGGTTTTCATTTCAAAAAACTCAAAAGACAGGTTTCGATAGCTTAGCACTATATCAAAAAGGTTTCTTAAGCCACCGAAAGCTTCACTTTTGGCAGCTTACAGCGCAAATTCAGGATTCTCCAAGCTACCAAATAAGAAGAAGTTTCAAAGGGTTAAGATGTCAAATCAAGGCTAAGTCGTGAAGTTTAAAGGTTATTCATTATTCCTTAGCTGCCGAAAAGAACAAGGATCAGCAGGGTGCAATCTGATGATTAAACGTTTGGTGTAATTACAATTTGATTTAAAGCTAATCCTAGATCCACTAAAGCCTACACCTATCCTATCAAGCTAAAATATAATCCTGCGCATCTATGGTAATCATTTGAACCTCAGTTTCAAAAGTCCCATGTGTTTTTCCACCATTTCTTGAATTTACCAAGTCGGTTAAATTCAAATCCCAAACTGTTAGTCCATCTCCCTCAAGAAATGGGCTTGACCCAAACACGTCCCTCATCTCTCGCCTCTGCCTTTGCTGAGCCTAAACTTTCCTAATTCTACGTTTTTCCTATCTCCCCTAGCTCGAATTATCCATTGCAGGTACAGAATATCAGGTCCAGAATGAAGAAGGGAGGAGCTGTGCTTAGGAAGGAGCTAAATGATATTTCAGTGCCTTAGGCAAGATTTCACAGTTATTTTTAGTCACCGAAAGCACAACTTTCGGTAGCTTACATGCTCAGATTTTGGCTTCCCTAGCCACCGAAAGTGTAGAGAAGGGTAGAATGACACTCTTTTTGCACAAATCTCATTTTTTTAATCTAAAGAGCATGAGAATGGTTTCTAAGTCAAGAATATAATTAAAGGGATTTTTTTTTAGTGTTCTGTTCCATTTTTGTAGACAGATGTTGAGGCAAGAAGATAAAGAAATGTGGCGTTTTTACTGTTCTGAGTCATCATTTTCAAATGATTATTCTGAGAGATTGGAGAATCATTTTGCAAAATGGGAGGAGGTTTTTCTTCCTAACATGTCAAAGAAAAAAAAACTCTGTCAGTTTTCCTACAGGTGTTGTAGATTGGGATAATCAATTCCATCTCTGAACCCTAAATTTTAGATCTCAGAATTTCCCTGTTTGACACATGTTTTTGAAATACATATCTCAGGAAAATGAAAACGAATTTCAAAGAACTAAGAGAGGTTTTTTCTCACAACAAACCAATCCACAAAAACCTCTTTTTGTTTATGCACAAGTGTCATATATTGGGATAATCGAATCCATTTATGAGCCCCATTTTTCAGCAGTTTGGCCCAATTTTTGTGGTAAAAGAATGACATGTTTTTCCAAGGTGGCATTTTCGACCTTATCAACCAGCCTTTGAAGGCCTGCTGCAGCTGTCAAAGATCATGAGGATATGAATATCATTGAGATTACATGTTGACCTATAAAATAGGATCTCTCCCTATTTTTATGAAACTAATTTGTGTTGAGATATTGTAACTTCAAAGAATATTATATTTGTACTTTATTATTCCGGAGATGTTTCATTCCTCCGTGAAGATCTTATTGTATATCCGGAGATGTTTATTCCTCCGTCAGAATGTGGTAACTCGGGTTATTAGACTTCCCCAGTGGGGGTCGGCCCCTGTATGTGTTATGTGGGTCAAAGGGTTATTAGACCACCCTAGAGGGGTTGGCCTAGTTAGTTGTAGTGGGGTATTTAACCCATTGGTTAAATACGAGCCTACGTGTACTTGTGTAAAAGATATGTCAGAGTAGTGTATAAATAGAGGAGGTGTGTTCCTCATTTGACACACTCACTCACTTGAGGATAGCGCATTTGTGGAGGAGAGGTCTGCTATTGTGGAGGAGGAGATCATGTCTCAGAGTTTCATCTTTGTATATTGCTGGTCATCTATATTGAGGAAGCTTTACTGGGTTTTCTACCCCATGAGGGTTTCCCAGGATAAATCTGTGTCTCTTGTGTTTATGCTATGCTTGTTGTTTCTTCAGTGATCCTATATATGCTACTATTGTGAAATGGAATGTAATGCTGCTATTTTCTGTCTTAGCATATTAAATCTTAACAATTTGACTTTCTATTTTGAGTAAATTTGATCCAGTTTTCTAGGATCTGGAAACTTTTTGTAAAGGCTCTAAAGCCAAGAACATTTGATGAACACAGGGGTTAGACTTTGGAGACTTTTTCATACTTGCACTATCAAACTTCTCATTGCATCTTGGTAATATAAGCTTCTTTTGCCATTTATGTTCAGATTTCCTTTTCTACCTTTCTGTACTTGCACTGGAATGTTTATTTCATGTTTGTTCTATTTGTCTAATGCCAGATAGCTGTCATCCTATCTTTGTATTGATGAATTGGATATCAAGTATCATTTACCTATTGTGATTAGCCATTCATATATGCTTTTTGTATGAGTCTTCTAGCATAATAAGAATTCTACATACATCTACCTTTTATAAACTCTCTGAATAGCAGTGGTTAAAAGCCTTGTCTATCTGAGTATGTCTATGCATGTTTTGAGTGAGTGAGATTCAATTAAGTCATCCAACTTGATCCATTTTACAAATCATTGAGAAAATAGGTAAGTTACCAGGCTCCTTTGACCTACAACCTAGAAGGACTCCTAGAGTGATAACAAATTGGCACCGTTGCTGGGGAGAGGAGTTCGAAGCAAGTTTCCCTGGGAGACGACTTAGTTTCAGCTTTTGATGATAGACAAAGGCTGGGCATTGTATTGGTTTTAAGCATATATTTGGAGACTCCACGTTTAAAGACTCCACTGGGGAAAATCCGGTTGACAGAAAGATGAAGGGGCAGAAATGTAAAACCATATATCAGTTTATGAGCTTCTTCATGAACTGTTGTTGTTCTTTATCAGCTCTTTCATGTTTTTTCCTTCACATGTTAAGAGGATCATCTTATGTTTTGTATATTCGGATGATTATCATCCTTCTTTTATATATCCATCTTTAGAAGAAGAGGAAATCTTGCAGCCTTATGTTGTTAATGTTGATCCTATACCCTCATCACAGCCTGTTCCTAAAGATGAGTTCTGCATTCCAATTCCTCCTGAATCAGATCATTCTTGTGACTTTGTGGGGGTTGAAATTGATTTAAAACCTACTCATACTTCAACATATTTTTCCTCAACTTCTGAGCCTTGCCATCAACTTGTTGTTCCTCATAATCAGCCCACTGCTTTTCAAACTAAAATCAGAATGAAGATGTTCAAGCCTTTAAGGCTTCCCTATCTTCTTCATCCTTATCCTCTTGACTGTTTTGAGTATCTTCCTCGGTTTGAAGAAGATCATGTCACAACCGAAAGACACTTAGGGGCTTTTGAGAAATTCCTTGATCATTTTGAGACTATACATGATGATGTTGTTATAAGTTTGTTCTCCAAAACTTTGTTCAGAGATCTTGCAGTATGGTTTAGGAATCTGAGAGCTGATTTCATTGGCTCTTGGATCGAGCTGTCCAATGCTTTTCTAAAGTATTGGGGTGAGAACATATCTTTTGATCAATATATCACTGATTTTTTCACTTTGAAGAGAGAAGAGGAAGAAGTTTTGGTTGTTTTCAACAGCAGGTTCTACCGTGTTTATCATGACATGCCTTTGGAGATTCGTCCTACAGAGACTGCGGCCATGGTATACTATGTTATGGCTCAGCATTCAGATCTAGTCCTTCTTCTCAGCGAAAGGATATCATTATTCTTAAGACAACTATTTGAAGATGCAGAAGGAGTAGAGGAGAATATCCGTGCTTCCAGGAAGATCCGTGATCGGGATTGCTTTGAAAATCTGCATACATATGAACAAGGGAACTGTCAGTACATTTCAGATTTTGAACAAGAAAATGATGAGTTTGAAACAGATATGGAACAACAATATGAAGAGGAAAAGACTGCTATTTTTTATGATCACAAGTTGCTCTCAAAAACAAAAGAAGGGAATCAATCTTCCAGTGGAGAAGCAGTCATTTTTTAGCAGAAAGGTAATGACTATGAGGTAGTTTCAGAACAACAGCAAGCAACTAAATATATTTCAGATTGTGAATCAATTTCTTCAACATCTGTTGAGTGCTCTAGAAACAGGTATGAGTCAGAATGTTATGATCAGTTTGCTAATCAGGATAAGCCTATGATGACAGAAGATTGCATAGGAAATTATATGTTCTTATCTGATCCTAATCCATATGATGTAAACCCTGTTTCGTTATCCTCTTGTGCTCACTATGCTGAAAAGAAATTTATAGTTTTTGATGATCAGAAGTTGATCTTAAGAGAACCAGAAGGTCATCAATATTCTGGCACAGAAGTAGTCATTGAAGTACAACAGTTTCCCGAATATCAACAAGTTTCTGATTTTCCTTTCAAGGATCTAGTGGCAGCATTCATAGAGTCATACATTTCAGACAACTCGAAAATCTCAGATTTTCTTAGCTTGCTAGTTCCGGGTGAGTATGATTTCGTGAAAAAGTTCTTATTACTTTTGTTACATTTCAAACATCAGCCGTTGATTAGTGACAAAGATAAGATTATTTCAGTCTTAAAGTTGCTTGGATGGCTGTTATGGAATTCAACATTTACCTAACCCATTGCAGAGCTGGTTAGAGTAGAGTAGGGTAGGAAATAAGCTCACTGCCCGAGCTTTTCATTTCTTCCATTTTTGCTGTAGAAATAGCAGTTAGCTTGTGTGAATAAGAGCAGGTTTTGAAGGTGTACAAAGATCAATTGCACAGGTTTTGAGAATTTTCAGAGATTGGTTTCACAGGCTAGATGACTCCATGCCCAATGGAACTACAAGTTCAAAACCTTTCATTGTAAATATCATTTCTTTTCTGTCAGTTTTGCAAAATAACTCCATGCCCAATGGAATAGTAAATTTAAGTTTCAGTCTGAGTTTTTCTAGGAAAGGCAACAATTCTGTGGTTCTTGGAACCTCACAGGGAGGATTCCATCCCTGAGTAGGAGCCAGATGTTAATTCCCCAAATAAATTTTTCGAGCTGATCAATTTTAGATGATAGGATGTCATTTAAAAATTCATTTCTAAATTTTTTAAGGCTCATTGTTGAGGGCTTTATGCAAGTAATAAAGTTTGAAAAGCTTTAGATTGGGTTTTCATTTCAAGAAACTGAAAAGACAGGTTTCGTTAGCTTAGCGCTATATCAAAAAGGGTTTTTAAGCCACCGAAAGCTTCACTTTCGGCACCTTACAGCACAAATTTAGGATTCTCCAAGCGACCAAATAAGAAGAAGTTTCAAATGGTTAAGATGTCAAATCAAGGGCTTAGCCATGAAGTTTAAAGGTTATTCATTATTCCTTAGCCACCGAAAAGAACAAGGATCAGCAGGGTGCGATCTGATGATTAAACGTTTGGTGTAATTGCAATTTGATTTAAAGCTAATCCTAGATCCACTAAAACCTACACCTATCCTATAAAGCTGAAATATAATCCTGCGCATCTATGGTAATCATTTGAACCTCAGTTTCAAAAGTCCCACGTGTTTTTCCTCCATTTCTCGAATTTACCAAGTCGGTTAATTTCAAATCCCAAACTGTCGGTCCATCTCCCTCAAAATCAGGGCTTGACCCAAACACGTCCCTCATCTCTCGCCTTTGCCTTTGTTGAGCCTAAACTTTCCTAATTCTACGTTTGTCCTATCTCCCCTAGCTCGAATTATCCATTGTAGATACAGAATATCAGGTCCATAATGAAGAAGGGAGGAGTGGTGCTTAGGAAGGAGCTAAATGATATTTCAGTGGCTTAGGAAAGATTTCACAGTTATTTCTAGTCACCGAAAGCAAAGCTTTTGGTATCTTACATGCTCAGATTTTGGCTTCCCTAGCCACCGAAAGTGCAGAGAAGGGCAGAATGACACTCTTTTTGTACAGATCTCATTTTTTTTAATCCAATGAGCATGAGGATGGTTTCTAATTAAAGAATATAATTAAAGGGATCTGTTTTAGTGTTCTGTTCCATTTTTGTAGACAGATGTTGAGGCAAGAAGATAAAGAAATGTGGTGTTTTTACTGTTCCGAGTCATCATTTTCAAATGATGATTCTGAGCAATTGGAGAATCATTTTGCAAAACGGGAGGATATTTTTCTTCCTAACACGTCAGAGAACAAAAAATTCTATCAGTTTTCCTACAGGTGTTGTAGATTGGGAGAATCGATTCCATCTCTGAACCCTAAATTTCGGATCTCATAATTTCCCTGTTTGACACATGTTTTTGAAATACCGATATCGGGAAAATGAAAACAAATTTCAAAGAAATGAGAGAGGCTTTTGCTCACAACAAACCAATCCAAAAAAATATCTTTCAGTTTATACACAGGTGCCCTATATTGGGAGAATCGAATACATCTCTGAGCCCCAGTTTTCAGCAGTTTGGCCCAATTTTTGTGGTAAAAGAATGACCTATTTTGCCAAGGTGGCATTTTCAACCTTATCAACCAGCCTTTGAACGCTCGCTGTAGCTGTCAAAGACCATGAGGATATGAAGATCATTGAGATTACATGTTGACCTATCAAATAGGATCTCTCCCTATTTTTATGAAACTGATTTGACATTCTATTTTGAGTAAATTTGATCCAGTTTTCCAGGATCTGGAAACTTTTTGTAAAGGCTATAAAGCCAAGAACATTTGATGAACACAAGGGTTCGACTTTGGAGACTTTTTCATACTTGTACTATCATACTTCTCATTGCATATTGGTAATATAAGCTTCTTTTTCCATTTATGTTCAGATTTCCTTTTCTACCTTTCTGTACTTGCAATGGAATGTTTATTTCATGTTTGTTCTATTTGTCTAATGCTAGATAGCTGTCATCCTATCTTTGTATTGATGAATTGGATATCAAGTATCATTTACCTATTGTGATTAGCCATTCATATATGCTTTTTGTATGAGTCTGCTAGCATAATAAGAATTCTACATACATCTACCTTTTATAAACTCTCTGAACAACAGTGGTTAAAAGACTTGTCTATATGAGAATGTATATGCATGTTTTGAGTGAGTGAGCTTCGATTCAGTCATCCAACTTGATCCATTTTACAAATCATTGAGAAAATAGGTAAGTTACCAGGCTCCTTTGACCTACAACCTAGAAGGACTCCTGGAGTGATAACAAGTGGTTTCCCATTGAAGAAGAGGATCAATAAAGAAAGAAGGATGAAACCTCCCATGCTAAAACTCTGATCTGGCTGATCGGGGAGCAGTGGCTTCCCATCGTGGAAGAGGATCAGCCATGTGAGAAGGATGAAACCTTCCATGCTGAAAATCGTATCTATCTGATCGAGGAGTAGTGGCTGGCCATCGAGGAAGAGGAGGACAAACATGTGAGAGATCTTCAGGTTCTTGTGGATCTAGATCTCCCATTCGCTCATCTTCATCATCAGTTTCTAGACCTTCAGGTTATTGTGGATCTGGATCTAGCATTCTCTCATCATTATCTCCATCTTTTGATTCTGAATCCAAAATATCATGTGAAGATGCACCATCACATCCAAACTCTGAATCTGAAATCTCATGTGAAGAAGCAAGTAAAACTTGCTCATCATCACATACAAACTATGAATCTGAAATCTCATGAGGAGAAGCAAGTAAAACTGGATCATCATCACATGCAAACTCTGAATCTGAAATATCACGAGGAGAAGCAAGTAAAACTGGCTCATGCTCATCATCATTTGAAGGAGGAACATATCCAAAAATTGATGTCATGAAACTGCTCCAAAATATGCATGTAGTCCTCATTTGAACCATCATGACTGTAATCAATATCAGAAGAAGTAGATGATGATGGATCTTCATTAAGATCAAAGGAGGATGCAGTAGTGGAGGCCCATTTTGAAATAGGAGTTGGACAAATAGGTTCTAGATCTTCAGGTTCTTTTGGATCTAGATCTAGCATTTTCACTTCTTCAAGAGTACTCTTTTTCTCAATCTCTTTTGGTGTATCTTTTCCCTTTAGGAAACCTTTGAAGGTGCCATGGGAAAACTTTCCACTTAGAAGACCATCAACCACATTCCAAGCTAGCTTGTAGTTGAGATGAGATAGTCTACTCTCTTCATGAGTATGAGAGTGAAGAGCGGATTCCTTTGAGAGAGGCAAGAAGTGTGAAAAATCATAGAGTTTTGTCTTGTGATTTGCAACTCCTTTTGCAATGATTTCCTGTGAAACCATGTGTTGTACCTCAACTTCATATGGAGTAAAGATCACTCTTTTGGGCTCTCCAGTATGAGTCATTTGATACACTAAAAGGACATTAGCTGCAAAAGAAGGAACATAAAGCACATCATAAAAGTAGCTATGATTAAGATTGATTCTTCCAATCCCCTGAGAGGAGACTTTTGAATCATTGCCCAAACTAATGGAAGGGCCAATAGAGCTTTCGAAACTAGAGAAGAGATCTTTGGAGGAAGCCATATGGCTTGATGCTCCTGAATCTATGATGAAAGAATAATTAGTTTATGCACTTGCTAGGAGATCATGGCATCTTTCTTTGTCTTTGGATCTAGAAGATTCAATATCAGGATCTTTCTTCCTTGCACATGCTAGTACATGAATATTTTTCTTCTCAAGTAACTGAGCCATCAAATCTATGGTCTTCTTCATGCAATAACTCTCAGGACAGAACCCTCTATGATAATAAGTGCACTTGGTCTTTCCCTTCCGATAATGCTTGGTCTTCATTGAGTTCGAAGGCCCATCTGACTAGTATGGACTATCTGTAGGCCTTGTATCATTTGATCTCTTGTTAGAAATATTTTTCTTTCCTTTACCATCCACTCTCTCTCCAGTTGTAAGAGCTGAATCCAATTTGGATTTGATCATTCCCATGGAGATCAACTTCTCTTCCTCTTGAGTAAGAGATTGGATGAAGTCATCAATTGAGGGAAACTTCCATTTTGGAATGGACAACTTAGCTTTCTGGAAAGTAGAGACAAAAACTGAGAAGTTTGCCCCCAACTTTGAGAGAATGGCAAGTATAAGCTGCTTGTCTTCTTTCACTATCTCATATCTTTTCAACTGTGATAAAAATCTTTTGAACTTGGTGAGGAATGCATTGATAGATTCGAAGCTATCAGGACTCAAAGATATGAGATCATTCTCCAATTTGTGTCCTTTCATATCATCTTTCTATCCAAAAAGGGATTCGAGCTTGTCCCAAACCTCTTTAGGAGATGTAATATCGAGGACATGGAAGTGAATATCATCAGATATTGAGAGAAGGGAGGCCAACTGCTTCATCAATCCTATCCAAGTACTTGGACTTTTCAACTACACTGAGAGGTTATACCATCGTTCCGTTGAGTATTCAGGTGAAGCTCTTGGATCTCATGAAGATATCCATCTTGGATTTCCACTCAACATAGTTGGAAGATGTGAGCTTTAGATTCATCTGAACAGAGAAAGTCGAATAGTTGAAGAAGATTCTGAACGGGTGAATAAACCTGCAAAACAAGAAGAGTTTTTGCTAATGGAGAATGCTACACTTCGACTGAACACTACCTTAAGAACACTTGTCACATAGACTAAGTCCTTCACACCTAGCTAGACCTCACTGGATTTCTCCAATGAATTCAAGTAATAGCACCAAGATTTGTTGTGGAAACTCAGAAGCTTCTGGTGCACAAGTGAAAGATGGCTGCTCAAAGAAATGCTGCAATGGCTGCAATTCGAATAGCTACTTCCTGCTCTGATACCATGTGATAATTTACAAGAGATCTAGCAACTGTAACAACTCACAATCAAACTCTCAAGTATGTTGCAAAGAAAAAGAGAAGAATTCACTCAATAATCACTCATAAACACAGAATAATAAACAAGAATCAGTATCATACAATCAATAATGAATGTAAAGAATATGTTAGAATGAACTGCAAAGGAGCATGATATAGGATTTGAATTAGCCAAGTAGGGCATTCGAATATGATCTCAGAGTCTAGCTTGGATAACAATGGAGACATCATCCAGTCAGTAGTATCAGTCATAAATGGTAATAGTCAGTCAAGTGTGTCTAACTGAGTCTAACAGAACCATCTAGGCATAAATCAGGGAAGGGAGACTCCAACGGAGGCGCATGAGGCTGTCATAGGGTCAAGTGGCACTCCAAAACTAGCTAACTAGGAGATACAGGTAGTTAGGATGATCAATCAGTGGAATAACTACTCATTCCATGCACTAACTGAGTGATAACTCCCGGTAGGTGAGAAAAGGTGCCCTAATTGAGTGATAACTAGTGGTAGGTGAGCAAAGGCGCCCAAAATGGCTGTGGTAGGTGGGAAAAGGTGCACTATGCATGCAGAAACTCAAAGAAGGTGCATTAGGTAGGTGGGAGGCCAACGGGGGGCTGTAGATAGGCTCTGAAGAGATAGGAATAAGCTCTAGGTGCTGGGAGGACCATCAAGGTGATGACTGGATGCATGCAAAAATGCATGCAGACATGCAAAACTGAAAAATGATGGGGAGAATATTCCAACACTTAGAAGTTGTTGTCCTTTGGGAGACATATCCAACCCTAAAACCTAATATAATGTTGCACACATGTTTTCATGGATGTCCTATAACATATCCAATTCTCATATTGAATATATGTGAGGGACGTACAATGTTTGGAAGGGAAAATAGTGGCATAACTAAGGGGGATTTTCACCAATCCAATTGAATAGTTTTGTCCCAAGTCTTCTCTCTTTGAAAATTGCAGACCATGAATGTTTATAACAAAGGTTTTGGTGTATAAAGGTTGTATTATAGTTTTCTATGTCCTCCTAATTCCCTCCATACATACTTCAAAACCATTTTGGATCATTTGGGATAGTTTTGGGTTTCACTAGTCCAAGGTTCGAAAATTGGCCAAATTGGGTAAACTTTCAAATTAGGTATATTACAATGGTATCAGAGAATGGTCCTTGCACATGTGCATTATGTTACAGCGTTATTTTCCACCTTGTGAGCATCAGCATTGATTGGCCTTCAAGATCCATTTCACTGACTCAGATTCATCATCTTGTTCTCCAGGAACACATTTTCCCTATTTTTGTTCCTGTATGCGAGCTGTTCCACTATAGCCCGCAGGTACCAAGTAAAATGGTAAAAATCACTAGAAAATTACTTTTTACTCCCAAAAAGCGGTCTTAGGGTGACCTTTGGTCATCCATATGCCCTGAAACGACTCAACTTGTCTTTTCACCTACCTTGAGAAGACTATATATTGCGCTCTTATGGCATGTGGAAGGGAGGAGAAAGAGAGAGCAAGATAACTCTAGTGGATTTTTTCCATGACTTGAGTCTACACTCATTGATTCTTATTGTTGTGAACTTCTTATGTTCACCTCCCAAACTCCTTTTCATAGTTTGAGTTTTCCATAGTATGAAGGATTGAAGTGGGGGAGGCACAAGTGGAGGGACCTAGTTCTCGGTTCAGATTGGTTGCCGGCAAGAGGTTGTATCATGTACTTCTTGTTATGAATTAATAGAAATACTCATTTTCTCATCCAATTGATGTTGTGAATGTTGTTTAAATTACATTGGGTTACATTTACTTATGATATCATGGGCCATTGCTATTGATTATGCTAATGTGTTTCACATATTATATGCACTTGTTTGTATTGGTTGTTGAGATTAATTCATAGGTTCAAGTGTAAAGGTTGAAAGCTCAACAGGGATCTACTTCGAACATCCGGTTGAAGGTTGGTCTTATTCTCCATTATCTTAGCATTGTCATTTATATAGCATTGCAATGGGAATTGAGTAGTATTCTGCAGTCATCTGTCTATTGTGGTCGGCCCCATACCATAGGAAGTTTTTCTCTGTAACAGAAATGGCGAATCCACTGGGGAGAGACCTCCGTTTTGGGGAATTTTAGGCATTTGTCTTTATTTAGAGTTGTTGTGTGTCAAGCTTCTATGTCATTGATTGGCCGTTGGGATTTACTATAGAAATCAAGATTTTTCTGGGTTATTAGGCTCTTTGTATGCTCATTTACCTTTCCCTATACGTGGGTCAGCTTAGTTTTGCCCACGTCTACCCGCGTCTGTTTGCACTGTAGCCCGCGTCTACCTACAGTTTTTCCTTAGACAATAGCATACAACTCCGGGTTGATTGTTTTATGACCTTGAATTGTTGCTGGGTTGGTTTTGAGTGTTTTTGAGTCTTATTTGACTTGATTCCTGACTGTTCCATGCCCTGTTTGTGACCAAAAACTCCTCTTTCTCTTTGTTTTGAGCCTTGTTGGTTTTTCACCATTTTTTATTTTCTAGCTCATTACATTGGCTGAGTCTTACTGTTTGGGATTTGCTGGGTTGTCTTAGTGATCGGCTCTTCATTTCTTTAACTGAATAGTTAGATTTTGCTTACATTTTTTCATTCCATTTTATTGAAAAAATACAAAAACATAGTTTTGCATTTTCCTTTCCATTATAAGAGAAAATACAAAAATATTTGCTTTCCGTACTACATCTTGCATCTGAGTGCTTGTGCTTTCATCTAGGATCTGCTTATGTATTGGAATTATAAAGAGTTGCATTTTATTTCGAACCGTTGGATTGTTTGTCATTCTAGTGGCATTATTTTTATTGAATAGATGAGTCTAGAGTTTTCCAATTGTGCATACTATTGAGTCTTATACATCATCAGTTTCACGACCATATCCTTTGAGTAATTACAGCCATTTAAAATCAACGCTTAATCTTAAAATTTATTAGAACGAATTTTCTTTTATAGGGTGCACCAACTAGTATAGGTTTAGAGTCTTGACATAGATCATTATGAGTTAACAATCCAAGACTACTAGATGAAACATTATGTGTCTGACTAGGGAGTGGTGAATTCCATAGTATACATCAATTTTCTCAGGAATCTCTACTCAGACCAGAGTTAAGCACGAGGTCATGGGAGGTTGGTTGTAGAGATAGCCCTCCAATACTGACTGAACGTGGGAGATATTTCTAGGATTTGTTCGTGTACGGGGGCTCTTGAGGGATCTGTACCTCTTGAGTTTCAGGATTTTCTATCCTTCCCATATGATGGATCCCACCTGCGACTATCCGCTTGAGCATTGGTTATATTGTGGTGACCTTAGTTTCCTTACCTAGGTATCGCATAGGGCATTCGTAATGGTTATACTGTGGTTGTCCTGAGTCAGATAAGGGTTGGACAACACAGTTTCCTGTTGTATAGGGATTTGAACCTGTACATGCAGTGAAGTCTGGGAGCCCTTATAACTAATTTTGTTACCTCCGGTTATAGTTTGGGAGTCTCAAGCCTGTCCTAGGAGAGACATACTAGCTATAGTGTCGGGAGGTCCCTTGAGCCAGTCCTGTTTGTGTGCATTTGGCTGTAGTTTCTTTAGGTGTGTTCTCTTTTATCGTTAGTTTGGTCGTTAGGGGACGCTTTGATTTATTAACTCTTCGTAGATATCGTGGCGTGAGGTCCACCTCTCCGTTGGTCTCGTCGTTTGGCTGGTTTACCGACCGACGAGGTTACACGCCTTGTTCATAGGAGACATCGGAGGGTCCCCTCCGATTCTTTCAATTCTTTTGAAGAACTTCAAGCTTACATTATGACTGCTCATGCTGGCATGGGAGAAATCCCTACGACTCCCTCGGGTAGATTTGAAGACATTTCTGCTCCTCCTACTCCAAGAGAGGCATGGGGGGGCGATCCATTAATACTAGAGAGGCATGGGGGGGCGATCCATTAATACCAGAGACTCAAACTCATCTGTTTGGACCAAATCCGCCCGAGGACGACCCATTCGATTCTTCGAATCAACATAATTTCCTATATGGGATGCCAGAGCCACATGTTAACACAGGTCCTACGACCAACACTACCCCATTCTCTTATGGTATGCCTAGTCTGAACACAGTTAATTGTTGGCTGTGGATCCAGATATTCCAGTCTCATAGATGATATTGTCTCAGCCATGCACCTTAGAGGACTGTACGCTCATTCTCCAACCATGGGGTTTAGGGACGGAGCCCCCGAGAAAATTTTTTGGGCTGTTTTGCCAACAGATTTTGGGCCCATGGTTTTGGGTATCCCATGGTATTTTCCCATTGTATTTCCCCTATAAAAGAAATACATTGTAATGCGGCTAGGGTTGATGTATTAGGTTTTATGCATTGTAAAGATCTCTGAGATCAATAAGAGAGACTGTGAGACAGTGAAGAGGAAGTGCAGTGATTGTGCTGCAGGTTGTATCCCTTCACTTTGCTGGATGGTATAATAATAAGGACTGGAAAATTCAGTGTGGATGTAGCCCATCTTGGGTGAACCACGATATATCTGTGTCTCTCTTGTAATGTGTATGTGTGATTATATTTGCATTTCTGTTTATTGTTATTGCTCTGTGATCCTGTTTTTCTAACATTAATACCTCCACTACGTCAGGTAGTCATGCTAGCACTAGTCATGGTGTTGGAAAAACTGCACTCACTGGGGGCACTAACCTCGTTGGGGACATTGCACTTTCCACTCACACACATCAGTATGGGATGGGCTATATCCCTCCAAACATTCCAAATTTTGGAGGAAGGCCACCTCCTAGGAATACCCCTCTTAGTGGGAACACTGTTCACAATACAACTCATATTCCACAGTATAATACACATGCCTCTACACGTCAACCCATGACCACATTCGCTAATGTTAAAAATCCTTCTAATACCTAGAGTGGATAAATACCATATACTTTTACGACTACTCCTGCTACTCATAACACATATGCTGGGGGTGGGAATATACATTATACTTATTTATGGTCACAACATGATTGCTCCTGCTACTAGTAACGTCTATGTAGGGGGTGGGAATATACCTTATAATTATGGTCACAATAGAACCGCTCCTGCTACCAATAGTACTTATGCGGGGGGTGGGAACATACCTCACAACTATGGTCATTAAAATATGGTTCCTGCTACGAGTAATACTTATATGCCCCATAATTATGGTGGTAACCCTTACTATAATACATTCAGTTCTGGCCCTTATTACAACCCACCTCATTACGGTGCTCATAATACATATATACCTGCTTACCCTCACACGGGTCAGGTTGGAGGAGGTTATTAGACTTATAGTCATGGTCATGGTCATGGTCAATCCTATCCTTCAGGTCAGTACAATCAACCTTTTATGGGAGCTTATAATCAAGCCTTACAGCCGCAGCTTCCGTTCAATGCTCGATTGAATCTTATGGATATTTCAAAGCTCATGAATGATCCAATGTGTCACGATCCTACTTGGACTCTAGTCCCTACCAAGCTCCCTTCGGACATTCCCAAGTTTGATGGGAAGGGTGGTGAGGATCCGGGTGATCATGTTACGAATTTTCACCTTTGGTGCTCATCAAACTCGTTAAATCACGATTCCATTCGTTTGAGACTATTTCAACACACCCTCACGGGGGAAGCCGCGAAGTGGTATGTCAAGTTTCCTGGGGGCACGTACAGGGGTTTCAATGAAATAGCCTTGGTTTTCCTGGATCATTTCCAGCTGCCGGTTCGCTACGATACGGGCACTGAAATTTTGTCTACCTTCCGCCACAATAAGGCCACACACATATCTGACCACATTCAAGAGTGGCATCAATGGAAGAGGCTAGTGAAAGCCAACTTTCCTCCAACATTTCTGTTGGAATGGTTTCTCAAGTATTTTCTTCCATACACTTCTAAGGATGTTTCGATGTTCGGCATTACGACTGAGGAAAATGCTATATTAAAAGTCCAGCAGCTAGATTTACTCTATGCTCAATTTGGCATCCTGTATGACATTATTCCTAATGCACCGCGATCATGACATGAGCCCAAGCTAGTTCCTAGACCACATGTCGATGGCATTGTTGGATCTGCAAGTACTAGACCCATAGATTTGGTTGATAATCAAATGCAAAATTTGTCACTTAACCAATCAACTCCCGGACAGGTTCACACCTTGTCCACTTCCACCCTATCGTCTGATGTACATGCTATGCAATCGATGAACCCATCGGGTAACCAGCAGCCTGGTGGTAAGAAGAAGGGGAGAAATAATCGTAAGGGTGGAAATAATTGGAACAATGGTAGTAATCGTAATAATCCTCAAAAAGAGAACGCCAACCCTCCTCGAGACGATGGAAATGCTAGTGGGGGCCGTAATCCTAGGTGTAAATTGAAATTCCCTTGCAAGCTTTGTGGAGAAGATCACCTTACTCACTTGTGTCCTTGAATCGAAGAAGCATCAAAGCATCTTGCACAGAGCCCAGCTGTGTTTAAAGATCCCCTTCCGCATCATCAGAATATGGCTTCGAATGCTCCCGCTACTGGTTATGGGACCAATGATACTTCAACTTCCACTTTTCATACCAGTGGCTTTGGATGCGTGAATATGGTTAAATCAGAGGTTAGTGTTGCTACTCATCAATGTGATTATGGTGCACCACAACCGAATATGGGGAATGAGCCTCCTCCTCCTCCTCCTGATACCTCTTTGCATATCGAGAATCCCACTACTATGCCGCGGATACCGAAAGGTGTTCTCAAGCACTTTACGTATAATACCAATGCTTGAGCCGCCCAAAACTACTCTATTGTAGAAGATTTGGGTCAAAATCCGTGTGCCATGTTCGCTCTTGAGGTTTTACAAGTGTGTCCTTCTCAAAGGAATGCCCTTTTTTGCGCTTTAGGATTTTAGTATGGGGGAAGTCCTAACATTATCAAGTTCGACACTACTGACATCCAACCTCGCTTACCTTACCATGTGGCTTTTCAAGTCCCTGTGGAGTGCCTGCAGAATATCATCAAAAGAATGGTGGTTGACGAAGGTGCTTCTACGTCAGTGATGTATTTATCTTGTTGGAAATATCTTGGCTCTACTCCCTTATTCAAGTCTATGACCATGCTCACTACATTCGACGATCGGTCATTTAAGTCCCATGGTATTCTCCCTTCCCTTGTTGTCCGCTTGGGTGGGAAATCTGTGCCTATTGAAGTCGAGGTGGTTGATGCACCCATCGACTACAACCTTCTCCTGGGTAGGAATTGGATCTACACTATGAGAGTGGTTGTGTCCTCTTTATTCATAAATATTTTCTTTCCACACGAAGGAAAGATTGTGACAATCAAGCAGCTAGATTTCGTTAGTCCCTATTCCATAGCATCCACGGGACCTATTGTCCCCCAAGTCAAAGATTCTTAGCTGGAAACTGGAAACATTGGTGTAGGATAGCACCCCTCATTGATGGGATCTTTTGATTTCACTGCACCAATCGCTTTTATTGGAACCATTTCCGATAATGCTCCTCCTCCATTGAATAATGTACCATTCCGGACTTCATATTTTAATGATCCATGGACTTTACCGTCCACTAGTTCCACATCTGGAGACATTGTGCATGTTGGAATGACTATGCCATTGTCTTCCTCTGAGCTTGCATACCGAGATATTCAACAAGCCACTACAGAACCAAATATTTCCTCTTCACGGACAGAAGTGGAAGATCCCGTTATGCTTCCCACATGGGCAGTTGACTCATCTTGTTTGCACGATTGTCTTGACAATACTTTACCTTCGGATGAAGCTATTCTTGAGGCCATGTGTGGTAGTGAGACACCTTGGGAAGACATGCATCATCGCTCTTATTTTCTTCCCTACCTTGATCTTATCAAGCAAGAAGAGTTTAGGACAACTCTTGCCGAGATGGTTGGTCACCCTGTGGCTCCATGGGGTTCACATTGGATTTACGCGAAGGGGAACATGGCTAATATCTCCCCTACTATACCGATCAACATTTCTTGAACTCCCAGAAAGGTAGAGAACATTTACATCGGTGATGATTGCTCTCCTGAGGAGGTTGGCATTTACATCGAGTTGTTTAAGGAACTTCGGGAAGCTATATGAGGAGATGTCAGGAATCGACCCCAACATTGTCGAACATGAGATTAGAACATAACCCAATGCTAAGCTGGTTTGACAACACCTTGGTGCTGTGAACCCTAGGAAGGTAGCCGCAATCAAGGCAGAGGTGGAGAAACTTCTTAAGGCGGGTTTCATCTACCCAGTTCCCCTTACCGAATGGGTATCGAATCCCGTTCCTGTGGATAAGAAGCAGGGAACTATCCATGTATGCACTGATTTTAGAGATCTGAACTGCGTATGTCTGAAAGACAATTTACCCACTCCATTCATAGATCAGATCTTGGATGCTTGTGTGGAAAGTGAACTTTTTTCATTTATGGATGGCTTTTCAGGATATAACCAGATCCAGATAAAAATCGAGGACCAACATAACACTACTTTTATTTGTCCTTGGGGTACATTTGCGTACTGCAAAATTCCCTTCAACCTTAAAAACGCTGGAGCTACTTTTCTGCATGCTATGAACTATGCCTTTCATGACCTTAAACGTATAGTGGAGGCTTACTTAGATGATCTTGCTGGCCACTGTCGCAAGAGAGTGGACCACCCCAAGCACCTCCGTTTAATTCTTGAATGATGCATATGCTACAAGATTCGGTTAAATCCCAATAAGTGCATCTTTGTTGTGAAAATGGGTCGCCTTCTAGGTTTCATAGTTTCGAAAGAGGGTATCAGAGTCGATCCTCTTAAAGTTGAGGCAATACTTTAGTTTCCTCCTCTATGCAACTTACTTTAGCTTCAGAGCCTCCAAGGGAGAGCCACTTTTCTACGTCACTTCGTAGTGAATTATGCTAGTCTTACCAATGGTTTCACGCGCTTGTTAAAGAAAGACACACCATTTATCTGGGATGAGCGATCCCAACAGTCTTTCGATGCTTTGAAGAAAGATTTGGTATCGGCCCCTCTGCTTAGCCCACTTGACTTTGCAAGAGATTTTCTACTTTATGTGGCTGCGTCTCAAGAGACGATTGGCATGGTCTTAGTTCAGGTTGATGATGTGCTCCTGGAGCATGTAATCTATTACCTTAGTCAAAATCTAGTAGACGTTGAGCTGAGATACACTCATGTGGATAAGTTGGCACTTACGATTGTTCATGCACTCCAATGGTTATGACACTACATCATGCTTAGGAAAACCACAATCATAGTGCATATCAATCCATTTCAGTTCGTGCTATCATGACATCTTATAGGGGGGAAGTATAATAAATGGATTGTGATCCTTCAAGAGTTTGATCTCGATTTTGCTTCGGCAAAGTCAGTGAAATCCTTGGTTTTTGCTTAGCTCATGTCAGACCTTCCACGGATTGATGAGGATATTGTCCATAAAGATTCCTTTGTGGATGAACACTTATTTCTTATCTCGTCTGTGGACCCTTGGTATGGGGATATCATCGTATATCTTCAGACTTTGAAGTTTCCTTCGCACTATTCACAAGACGAAAGACGACGTCTAAAACACCACGCTAAAGATTATATCTTCGTCGGCAACACTTTGTATCATCGAGGAAAGGATTCTATCCTCCGTCATTGTTTGACTCATGAAGAAGCGGAGTGTGTTCTTAATGATTGCCACGCTGGGGCATGTGGTGGTGACTTATCTGGGCTTGCAACAGCCCAACGCATTATGCGAGGTGGTTACTTTTGGCCTTCAATCTTTAAGGATTGTATGAACGCTGTAAAGTGATGCCACCCTTGCCAGGTTTTTTCTTGGAACATACACTCACATCCAACGCCCCGTCATCCAGTCGTCACTGTCAGTCCCTTCACTAAGTGGGGGGTGGATTTCATGGATTGCAAACTAGCTTCGGCTGGGGGGAATCACCATATCATTGTGGCCATGGATTGTTTCTCCAAATGGGTTGAGGCAATGCCTACCGTAAAAGCCGATGGTGCTACAGTAGCCCAATTCGTGTTCAATCAGATTATCGCTTGTTTCGATATTCTGAAAGAGATTGTCACTAACCATGGCAGTCACTTTCAGAACAAGATGATGGCAGATTTGTCACTCAAGCTTTGGTTTTTTCAAGATCACTCCTCCTCGTACTAACCCCAAGAGAATGGTCAATTTGAGGCAGTCAATAAGTCCTTAAAGACCATTCTCCAATGTACCATCCAGCAAAGCAAGAGAAACTGGCATATTATGTTATACCCTGCATTGTGGGCATATCGAACCGCAGTTAAGACTACCACCGGTTTCTCACTGTTTCAGCTAGTTCATGGTGTGGAGTTAATATTACCGATTTAATGCGAAATCCCTTCACTAAAACTAGCCATAGAGCTCCTACCTGACACTTCGGATGTTGAGCAATAGTTAATCCACCTTGAGAAGCTTGACGAGCAGCATCGAGATGCCACTATGGATATTGATGCCAACAAACATCATGTTAAGGTTCAGTACGATAGGTTTGTCTGTCCCTGGCAGTATGCTGAAGGTGACTTGGTCCTGTTGTATGACCAAGCTAAGGAACCCCTGGGGTAGGCAAGTTTAACCCCATGTGGCACGGTCCTTACATAGTGAGGCGTGTCCTTGAGAAAGGAGCCTATGAATTGGAATATTATGAAGGGAATGCCTTGAAGGAGCCTAGAAATGGACTCTACCTCAAGTGGTATTATGCTTGAACTCCTAGTTCAAGCTAATACTTCTGTATACTATTGTATAGTTGCTTATGTACATAGGTTAGATCTATTTTGTTTTTTCGGTCTACTGATTTGCTTCCGTTTGGTTAACAGATGTCAGCGGAATCTCATGTGTTCTTGGGATTCGCAGATGGTGCTAGCCGTCATACGCAGCAACTTGCTTCTGCTGCCTGGGTTATTTATTTGCCTAACCACCTAGTTGTGTATTCAGGAGGTGCATGTCTTGGTCCTACATCCAAAAATGTGGGTGAGTACAGTGCCATTGTCGAGCTACTTCGTGATGCCATTTCGCATGGTATCCAGTCTTTAGAAGTCCACCTGGATTCACAACTGGTTGTGTCTCAGTTGAATGGTCAGTACCGTGTGAGGGATCCTACTTTACTATGGAGGTTCTTAAGGGTAAGACTCTTGGAACGTCATTTTTTTTCCATTACATACATTCATGTTCCAAGAAGTCTTAATCATGTATCTGATGCATATGATAACTATGTCCTAGATTGGCATTTGTCACATTCATAATGAAGCACACAAATAAACATCCATTCAGACATTTGTACATACACATATAGTAGAACCGGAGAATCATAGTTTTTTATAAATAACATGTCCAAAAGTGGTGTCACAATACAAAACTGGAGCCCGTAGCTCTCAAAAATATACATATCGATACAAAATTTGGAACCCCGAGATATCTATCCCCTAGGAGGCCTAGCTTCCTTAGCAGGATGTGTCTGAATATAGTATTGAACTGCTTGGGCTATGCACCACAACAACCTCACCTAGGGCCTAGTACTCCCACAACGTGTCGTTGCATTGCCTCTGGCAACTGCTCTACCTCGATCATGGGTACCCAGTGGTCATACGGGACAGGTTGACCTGTACGGTCTCAAGTGTTTTCTCTGCTGCAACACCTACTACCTATCCACCCCTGCCCCATCGACGATGTCTCGGGAAACCATCTGGTCTTTGCAAACCAGCATCTGCGAGAAAACAGTAGAACGTCAATATGTGATTCCACACCAAAAATATTTTTGCATTTTCATATATAATAAAAAATCCAAAAATTTTTATACACACAAAACATAAAAAGAGTAACATACCGATGTCTCCAAATGTAGCCCCTAGAGAAAGCGATATGTCATGATCACTAGGGAAGTCTATCCCGGGATATGGGTAGTTGTCAATGGCTATGACCTACCGATCCCACCAGTGGAAGAACTCATATGTATATGGTGATGCCTATCAGCCACCACCCTGTCGTGTCAATACCTCTGCCCACCAGGTCAGGGCTAGGTCATAGAGACTATGAGGAGGGACTTCAACCCTCGGACTGAGTCCTGGAACTCTCTTGAAGAAAAAGATGCATTGTATACTTTCATACCTGAAGTTCTTTACCTCCCCACACTTGCACTCCATTAACTGGGTCTTTATAGACACCAGTAAAGTTGTGCACCAGTCATATACCACGAGCCTCATGCACTATGTGGCATAGAACATCACCGGCCTTGAAGCCTAGTGTAGTGCTACTGAACCTGTAATCCTGAAGAGTGTGGAGACTATGATCTTCATGCTCAAACTGACTATGTCTCCAATGGGTACCTAAATCCCCACCTTCCGGGTATTGGGAAGATAGTACCGCTCTATGTAGTCGAGAATGGTGATCCCACCACCTACAGTGCGAGATCGAAGACTAGCCACCTCCCCTTTGCGGGAAAATCCTGTGATGAAAAATATGTCATCCACCTCTAAGGAGAGTGTTTGACCATCTATGTTGAAGTTCTGTGTGTCTACATCCCAGTAGTATATCAACCGACAGACGTAATTGGTTTTGGGCCCTCAAACCCCCAATGCTCCAGAATTTGAAAATCCCACATGCTTGTAATGCTTGTTGCACAGGAAAATCTTGGCGGACAACCTCATCCACAAGGTCATGCTCCCTTTCCCTCCACTCTAGAACCATCTTGGAGGAAAAAAACCAAGAAGTTTAGCTTTTTACATTTAAAAAACCAACTCCATGGTCGTACCCATGGGCTATTGAGCAAATAGAGGCATCCACCCGCGATCAACGCAAGCGTTGACTGCATCTAGTGGGCCCTGCCCACGACTCATATAACTGTATCCCGCGTACAGTTCCAGAGAGAAGTAGGGCTTCCCTAAAAATAAAATTGGACCACTACAAAATGAAATAAAAGCAACCAAATGAAAGAGGAGGATGACATGACTAACCTGCTCCAGACGACTCGACGAACAGATGCCCGTAGCTCCCAGAATCAACGACTGAAATTGCAGGTGAAAACTAACCAAAATCACTATTTGGGGTGAATTGTAAAAATGAATTGTATATTGTAATTTTTTATCACTATTTATAGTTTTCAAAACCCACTTTTCTATAGTTTTCACCGTTTTAAACGGTTTTGGACTTATGTGATGTCTTGGAGTAGCATTTTGAATATATTTCTTCAATAAGAGTTGAGTTTTGACCATGTCACGCCTACGATAGGTACATTTCACACCTGGCGTATAGGTTAGATGTCATTTTCACATGCATTATGCATTTGACCTTTTGACCATTTCCATTAACCCTAGGTGTGACCCCGCTTCTTAACCAACACGGAGCCTTCACACTGTTATAGAAGTGTCATTATTTGGCAGTAGGGCCTATCCGACCATGGGTGCCCTAGTTAGAGCCCTTTTATGCCTTTTGGTGCCCATGTTGTTGTCTCTCTTTAGGATGGGGATTCCTTTGTAGTCATGGCATGACTTTGTGATAAAGACTCATACTCTACTTTTTCTTATGCTGGCCATCTCCCATAAGGACTCCCCCCATTTTTTCAAGTTGTGATTGCATTGCATCATCCTGCTTGCTGCTTGAGCCTTGTGCCGGCTCCCACTTACTCGATTATTAGCCTGGTGCCTGAGCACTTTCCCTGTCGAGCCTTGCAGAGCTTTCGTTTTCCTTTCATATTTTGATGACCCTTCACCCTAAGGGAACACCCCCCCCCAAGTGTCCACATCCTGCACATGCTTCCTTGCATTGATCATAGGTATGTCCTTTGTAGTCATGGCATGACTTTGTGATAAAGACTCATACTCTACTTTGTCTTATGCTGGCCATCTCCCATAAGGACTCCCCCCATTTTTTCAAGTTGTGATTGCATTGCATCATCCTGCTTGCTGCTTGTGCCTTGTGCCGGCTTTCGCTTACTCGATTATTAGCCTGGTGCCTGAGCACTTTCCCTGTCGAGCCTTGCAGAGCTTTCGTTTTCCTTTCGTATTTTGATGACCCTTCACCCTAAGGGAACACCCCCCCTAAGTGTCCACATCCTGCACATGCTTCCTTGCATTGATCATAGGTATGTTCCAATGCTTGGGACTAGTTTGCTCGCTACTTGACACTCGTTCCCTCACTTGTTGTACTATAAGCAATTTTTTTTTTTTCAAGCTTTCCTAAATATGAAAAAGACCAAAAAAATCAAATATTCCAAAAAGTCGGACGGGATTATGGTTACTACTTCTAGTTAGCAGCTGTTGTGTCACCTTTGAACAGAGAATTCACTCCACTCCATTCATTATGATCCGGATTTTATGAGCAGAACGAAATGAATACAGATTATTATCAGATGCTTAACACAAAATAATAGAGATACAGTAAAACTGGTTTTCTATTCAATAAGGAAATAAGCTAGAACTGTAAAATGCAGTGGAAAACAAGCTTGCTGGAATGGTGGAGGTTTATCTATGAGAAGAGATGTGACGGCTGCACTCATTTCGCAAGAAGATGGTTACAATGAGGCTCTCAAGGCCTTTTACAATAAATAGGAATGTCAAAAACCCTAGACATCCAAAAACCTAACCCTAGGAGATGAGGTGCCAAAAGTCATGTGGGCCCCGTTTGGGTAAGTTAGTACATCAATTTCCCGGGGTCGTAACTTTTGCATACGATCTCCGTTTGGGGCGCTCGGTATCCCGTTGGAAAGGTCTATCCGAGATTTACAACTTTCAATTGGATCCAAATGCATGCCAATGGCAACCATTTGGCCCCCCAAATTGCCAAAAAATGTCATTTAGGGCCTCAAAATGGCCTCGGAAGTTCAGGACCCGAAAAACTGCTAAAAATAGTACAATACCAAAATTGCCATAAAACTGTTTTGAGCCAGTTGGAAAGGTGGGTGGCCACCAATATCCACCTGGATCACATTATGAGTCGGGACTATAGTAATACCTTAAGAGTTGTACTCGTTTCTCAGTTGTTACTCCATCGGCTGGTTAAGCTTCCAGTCATTATGGATCCCTTTGATGATGCCTCCTGCATCACATCGTGTCATTATCACTGAGTATTTGAGTCTATGCTACCTGAGTCTATCCATATGCTCGTGCTCTTGTTCAAAGGAAGTCCTGAAACCAGAGTCGGCCACTCCTCATATCTCTTGACTATTGCATGTCAGCCATCCTTATTGAGTCAGTCCGTTTCATCTGAGTTCTTTCAAATATCCGTTTCATCTGAGTTCTTCCAAATATTTCAGCGTAGATGGTATCTCGTGCTGGTTGACGGGGGATGCCTTAATGCCCTCCTTCCAACGATTTTCGTTCCGTCGACTTCAACTCATTTATTCCGGAATTTGAGACTTATAGTTTGGTTGAGTACCTTGAGGCTTGTAGTCATTAGTGGTGAGTTCTCTCGCCATCGACAATTTTGGGAATACATCAATGTCCCCTGATCGATGGATTCATTCTAGTGTTCGACCTCAGCACATCTATTCACACTTTGATGATTGCACTCTGTGCCTTGATGCCCATTTTCATTATTGGTGGGTTATCTCGCATTTGTTAACAGTATACATTATTGACCGGTAATCAGACAATGTCACATTAGGTTTGACTTCAACACCTTTATTTACTTGATGGGATTTGCACCGTAGATGATTTGTGTAGAAGACCTGTAATGTCCCTTGTTAGGAATTTTATTAAAATGGAAATTTTCCACTTTTTTTCCCTAGTTCGACCTTTGACTAGTTTTGATCTCTAGGTCCCAAATTTGCCCCAAATGATCCCAAATATTCTGAGAAGGTATATGAATGAGATTAGAACATAAATATGTGTTTTAAGGATTCCTTTGGACCTTTAAAATACTTCTGCAAATACTCTTTCAATTCTGGCCAATGTAGGGAACTTTACTAGTAATTTGCCTTTGACTAGTATTGGTCTCTATGTCTCGAATTGACTCCAAATGCCTTCAAATCTTCAAGGAAGGTGTACGAATGATATTAATACTTGAATATAATGTTCAGGGATGATATATGGCCACCAAAATACCTCTGCAAACTCTCTTAAGATTCTGGACCAAGTATGCAATTTTACTAGTAATTTGGGGTTCAAATCCCCCTGGGGTAAGTATTGAAAATGGCTTCCCAAATGCCTCCAAAGCCACTCAAATTTATGAAAAGAGGTAGGGAATGTATTAAGGATGTTATTAAGGTCTCATTTGCACCATTAATTGATTATTATATCTGTTCCAACCCTCTCCCATTCAACTGCAAAAATCACCAATTCGACCCTTGGGGAAATGGCACTATTTCTTCTCCCAGTGCAATTAAACTAAGTAAAAACACTTCAAATGCTCAAGTACAGTACATGAAACTTGTAAAATACATCCATGGCAGTCCATTAATCACAAATTCATCATAGAATCATCCATTCATTCGAAATCATCATCAATACATTGGTTCACAACAAGGTAGTGGGGAAATGGCATTGTTCTTCCATTAAAAATGAGATTTATACATTTCTACTTGGAATTTCGACCTGAAACTTTTTGGAGATGAAGAACAGAGTATTTAATTCATATTACAAAAGAAATGGGGCATTAAAAGATTCCCCAAAGAGTACAATAGCTCACCAAAAACGCCCTCCCTCAAGGATCAAGAATATGCCATCAAAACCGGAAATGGTTGAAGGAGTGAGCTGCAATAGAAGAAACCATGAGCTGCCCTGTAGCTTACACCTGCAAATAAAGACTCCATTAAAGCTCCAAATGAAAGGTCTGAATGGCCTTTCCAATTACCAACTTGGATGGGAATCTTTCACCCTCGAAATTGGCTAAGGCAAGAAACTAGTCATCCACTAGCTCTCCCTCTTCACAAATGCAATTGCAAATTCTACAAATGATCAAAAGCTGCTTTCCTTCTTTGTTATTGAAATTTATAAACTTCTAATGTCCTCCATGGGTCGAATTCCTTCCAAGAGACTCATGCCAACTCAAGTTGGGAAGAGATTCCAAAGAACGCCACTTGTACAACAATTCCTAGTCTCCCACTTCCACCAAATCACATGTGGAAGCATCTTAGCTGCCCTAACACCCTTGAGCGCCCTCTTGGAGTCTATTTTTAGCCCTGACATGTCATATATGTCATATGTCAGCCTTCAGGTCTGATTTGTGTCATAGGTGTCATAGCATCTTCATCATTGTTGTCATAGAGCTAGGGAATCTAGCCCAAGTGTCTCACTAGCTCCAAATTGCCTCTTCCTCTTCCATGGGAGTTACTCTTCCTCTATATTTCGACCTTGGATGAGTCATGCAATGAATAATACCTTTTGGACTCCCCCAAGTATGTTACCATTCACCTTGAATTCGAATTGGTGAGAGAATGATGCCAAATGTAGTGGGGAAATCTAGCCATATGTGGGTCCCACTTCCTCCATGTGTCTTCATCATGAAATGCCACTTTGATTTTCACTTGTATATATTTATTTATCTCCTTTATTAAATATTTATTCCATTCTAATGTTCAAACATCATTTATTATCCCCATTATTCCAAATCCCAAAGCTTCCACCCCAAACCTAGGAAACTAGTAATTTTCCTCCTTGGCAATTATTTGACCTTTAGCATCAATTTGACAAACTCTAATGAATAGAGCCAATGTGATTAGGCCATTGTGACCCAATACCAAATTTGGGACATGACAAATCCTCCATTCCCAATATTGCTTGTCCTCAAGCAATTTTAAATGTGGGTGTTGAAGAACCTGCTTTCTGTATAATTCTTTGAAGTTGCCATTGAATTGCCCAACCTTGAGTCTTTGTGTTTCCATGAAGATTTTAGAGAGGAACCACCATGCTTGCTGCTGCACTACTCTAATTAAAATCACTTTATTAAGTGGGGAATCCATCTCCCATACTGCTTGCTTCCCCAAAAAAATATGAAACCAATGAGATAAAAATTATTCCAGGGTCCCATTGCTTGTATTGCACCCCAACAATTAAAAGTGCTCTCCAACCTACACCATTAGATAAGAGGATTCCTGGATCCCATTTTCTTGTATGCATTCTTCCAAACATCATGAGTACCAAATATATATCATCAAAGTACATAACAACATAATGAAAATGTACATCAAGGATATGCTTCATCAAAAAGTCATGAAAGTGCTTATACCTCCAAGCAAGTAGACCACCATTTTCCAAGTGCATACAAGCTTCAAGTGACCAATCAAATCTGCTCCAATGACATAAGTGAGGATCCCATGTCCTACAATGCTGCTCCAAAAGGATGTGATATGCATCAAAATATTCAGCCATGTATTCTTTCATCCAAGAAGTGAATGAAGAATCTCCACTAGAATCTGAACCAAATAATGAGCAGAAAAAACAAGGAGACTTCAAATGACTCAAAGAAGTCTCACCCATACATCCATGAATGTGAGAATCATAAAGATGTAACAAAGTATGTGGCTTCCAACAAAAATGTTCTCCCATCATAAATCTATTCATCCAAGTGTTGGATGAAGTTCCTCTAACATCAAATGAACCCAGTGTTGAGCAAGAAAAACCATGAGTATTCAAGTGACTCAAATCCATATCATAGGTGCATCCATGTAGATGTGAATCATCATAAAGTGACAAATTATGCTGCTGCAAATGTGAATAAGAATGTGCTCCAACCATGTCATCATAAAAGTTAAATCTAGGAGTTCCATACTCCTCATGTGGCACCATCAAAAAGAACCCTTTCACCCATACTTCATTGAGACTAATACTGCAAAACATGGAATTGTAGGATGTAGGAGAATGTACTAACTCACCCAAATGATCAAAAAGTTCAGGAGTTTCATCATGGGAAGGATCCATGTGGGTAGTATCATGCAGCTCCTTCAAAAGTGTGAACTCTTTGTCATAGTTTGGTTCCAATGTAGAGAAATCATGCTCTTCTTTAAAAATTGCATAACCTTCATCAAGAGGCAATTCAAATTCCTCTTCCACCACATCAAGTGTTTGGATCTCTTCAAGTTCATCTTCAAACACATCAAGAACATTCAAATTTTCACATTTTTCATGATCCACCATGTCATGAGAATCCTCCAAACAATCTACCATTTGACAATCTGAAACATAGGAGGAAAAACAAGTATCTTGCAACTTTTCAAGAAGTTGCTCATTTTGAATTGTGAGCTTATGAATATCCTCATTATTCTTCAAGTATGCATCATGTAACAATTCATTAAGCTCAAACAAATGGTTTCTATCAAAAAGCAAAGACATGAAATTACCTTTGATGTGGCACATTGCTCTTTGAATCTTCTCCATGTCTTCAAGGAAGGATGTTTCCTCCAATGAAGTAGCTCTCCAACAAGAATTTGACACCAATGCTTGAGTGTCATGGAGAATGCTGAGGGACTCTTGGATATTATTTTCATTCATCTTTAAGGACCCTTCAAGAAAATGAGGCTCTTGCAAATGAACCTCCTCATCTTCTTCAATTTTGCTTGGACCAACTTCATGAAGCTCAAGTGGTGATGGGGAAGTTGATCTTGGTTCTTCTTCAACCGCTACAAGGTCTTCATTATCATGCTTAATGAAACTTGTACTTGTAGAAACACTTTCAAAAGTGATCTCTATGTCACCAACATAGAGGTGTGAGCACCCATCAGTAGGTACTCCTTCATAGTTTAAGCATCCATCAGTAGATGCTCTTTGGCTCGTGTCTAAGCTAGAAGGTGTCTCGAAATGATCTTCCATATTTTCAATAGAATCTTCTTCATGCTCTTGTGATGTCTCTTCCTTTTTCTCATTAAAGCAAGATGATGCATTTTGCCCCTTGTTTTCCTTAGGATCAATATATTTGGAATCTCTTCTTGAATAAATCTCAAAAGCTCTCCTCAAGGAGGACATCATTTCATGCACACATATATGATACTCGCTCCAAGGGTTTTTACAAGAAGGGCATAAACCTTTCTTCACTAACTCCACATCTTCATTTTTGGGCCTATTTTCAAAAACATGTTCAACATAGTACTCAAAAGACATGGCATTTTGTGTATTTTTTCTAAAAGCAAGATATTCTTGATATTTTTGATATTGTTGGGGCAAGGTTTTATATTTTGCTCTCCATCTTTGGAATTCACTCATAGAATTATCCTTGGTTGGTGTGACACACTCATATTCATCAGATTTAAAGTCATAAGAATAATCTTCATTTCTCTTGAAATTGTAAGAATTGTTGCATGATGGCACCTCTTCCTCATACCATTCACATTCTTCTTCATTTTGCTCATAAGCATCTGCATATTCCTCATAAGAATTGTACTCATAGGATTCATCATAATAGTAAGACATGGATTCCAATTATTCTTGAATGTATGTAACTAATACACAGGTGCAAGGACCATGCTCTGATACCACTGTAATGTCCCTTGTTAGGAATTTTATTAAAATGGAAATTTTCCACTTTTTTTCCCTAGTTCGACCTTTGACTAGTTTTGATCTCTAGGTCCCAAATTTGCCCCAAATGATCCCAAATATTCTGAGAAGGTATATGAATGAGATTAGAACATAAATATGTGTTTTAAGGATTCCTTTGGACCTTTAAAATACTTCTGCAAATACTCTTTCAATTCTGGCCAATGTAGGGAACTTTACTAGTAATTTGCCTTTGACTAGTATTGGTCTCTATGTCTCGAATTGACTCCAAATGCCTTCAAATCTTCAAGGAAGGTGTACGAATGATATTAATACTTGAATATAATGTTCAGGGATGATATATGGCCACCAAAATACCTCTGCAAACTCTCTTAAGATTCTGGACCAAGTATGCAATTTTACTAGTAATTTGGGGTTCAAATCCCCCTGGGGTAAGTATTGAAAATGGCTTCCCAAATGCCTCCAAAGCCACTCAAATTTATGAAAAGAGGTAGGGAATGTATTAAGGATGTTATTAAGGTCTCATTTGCACCATTAATTGATTATTATATCTGTTCCAACCCTCTCCCATTCAACTGCAAAAATCACCAATTCGACCCTTGGGGAAATGGCACTATTTCTTCTCCCAGTGCAATTAAACTAAGTAAAAACACTTCAAATGCTCAAGTACAGTACATGAAACTTGTAAAATACATCCATGGCAGTCCATTAATCACAAATTCATCATAGAATCATCCATTCATTCGAAATCATCATCAATACATTGGTTCACAACAAGGTAGTGGGGAAATGGCATTGTTCTTCCATTAAAAATGAGATTTATACATTTCTACTTGGAATTTCGACCTGAAACTTTTTGGAGATGAAGAACAGAGTATTTAATTCATATTACAAAAGAAATGGGGCATTAAAAGATTCCCCAAAGAGTACAATAGCTCACCAAAAACGCCCTCCCTCAAGGATCAAGAATATGCCATCAAAACCGGAAATGGTTGAAGGAGTGAGCTGCAATAGAAGAAACCATGAGCTGCCCTGTAGCTTACACCTGCAAATAAAGACTCCATTAAAGCTCCAAATGAAAGGTCTGAATGGCCTTTCCAATTACCAACTTGGATGGGAATCTTTCACCCTCGAAATTGGCTAAGGCAAGAAACTAGTCATCCACTAGCTCTCCCTCTTCACAAATGCAATTGCAAATTCTACAAATGATCAAAAGCTGCTTTCCTTCTTTGTTATTGAAATTTATAAACTTCTAATGTCCTCCATGGGTCGAATTCCTTCCAAGAGACTCATGCCAACTCAAGTTGGGAAGAGATTCCAAAGAACGCCACTTGTACAACAATTCCTAGTCTCCCACTTCCACCAAATCACATGTGGAAGCATCTTAGCTGCCCTAACACCCTTGAGCGCCCTCTTGGAGTCTATTTTTAGCCCTGACATGTCATATATGTCATATGTCAGCCTTCAGGTCTGATTTGTGTCATAGGTGTCATAGCATCTTCATCATTGTTGTCATAGAGCTAGGGAATCTAGCCCAAGTGTCTCACTAGCTCCAAATTGCCTCTTCCTCTTCCATGGGAGTTACTCTTCCTCTATATTTCGACCTTGGATGAGTCATGCAATGAATAATACCTTTTGGACTCCCCCAAGTATGTTACCATTCACCTTGAATTCGAATTGGTGAGAGAATGATGCCAAATGTAGTGGGGAAATCTAGCCATATGTGGGTCCCACTTCCTCCATGTGTCTTCATCATGAAATGCCACTTTGATTTTCACTTGTATATATTTATTTATCTCCTTTATTAAATATTTATTCCATTCTAATGTTCAAACATCATTTATTATCCCCATTATTCCAAATCCCAAAGCTTCCACCCCAAACCTAGGAAACTAGTAATTTTCCTCCTTGGCAATTATTTGACCTTTAGCATCAATTTGACAAACTCTAATGAATAGAGCCAATGTGATTAGGCCATTGTGACCCAATACCAAATTTGGGACATGACAAATCCTCCATTCCCAATATTGCTTGTCCTCAAGCAATTTTAAATGTGGGTGTTGAAGAACCTGCTTTCTGTATAATTCTTTGAAGTTGCCATTGAATTGCCCAACCTTGAGTCTTTGTGTTTCCATGAAGATTTTAGAGAGGAACCACCATGCTTGCTGCTGCACTACTCTAATTAAAATCACTTTATTAAGTGGGGAATCCATCTCCCATACTGCTTGCTTCCCCAAAAAAATATGAAACCAATGAGATAAAAATTATTCCAGGGTCCCATTGCTTGTATTGCACCCCAACAATTAAAAGTGCTCTCCAACCTACACCATTAGATAAGAGGATTCCTGGATCCCATTTTCTTGTATGCATTCTTCCAAACATCATGAGTACCAAATATATATCATCAAAGTACATAACAACATAATGAAAATGTACATCAAGGATATGCTTCATCAAAAAGTCATGAAAGTGCTTATACCTCCAAGCAAGTAGACCACCATTTTCCAAGTGCATACAAGCTTCAAGTGACCAATCAAATCTGCTCCAATGACATAAGTGAGGATCCCATGTCCTACAATGCTGCTCCAAAAGGATGTGATATGCATCAAAATATTCAGCCATGTATTCTTTCATCCAAGAAGTGAATGAAGAATCTCCACTAGAATCTGAACCAAATAATGAGCAGAAAAAACAAGGAGACTTCAAATGACTCAAAGAAGTCTCACCCATACATCCATGAATGTGAGAATCATAAAGATGTAACAAAGTATGTGGCTTCCAACAAAAATGTTCTCCCATCATAAATCTATTCATCCAAGTGTTGGATGAAGTTCCTCTAACATCAAATGAACCCAGTGTTGAGCAAGAAAAACCATGAGTATTCAAGTGACTCAAATCCATATCATAGGTGCATCCATGTAGATGTGAATCATCATAAAGTGACAAATTATGCTGCTGCAAATGTGAATAAGAATGTGCTCCAACCATGTCATCATAAAAGTTAAATCTAGGAGTTCCATACTCCTCATGTGGCACCATCAAAAAGAACCCTTTCACCCATACTTCATTGAGACTAATACTGCAAAACATGGAATTGTAGGATGTAGGAGAATGTACTAACTCACCCAAATGATCAAAAAGTTCAGGAGTTTCATCATGGGAAGGATCCATGTGGGTAGTATCATGCAGCTCCTTCAAAAGTGTGAACTCTTTGTCATAGTTTGGTTCCAATGTAGAGAAATCATGCTCTTCTTTAAAAATTGCATAACCTTCATCAAGAGGCAATTCAAATTCCTCTTCCACCGCATCAAGTGTTTGGATCTCTTCAAGTTCATCTTCAAACACATCAAGAACATTCAAATTTTCACATTTTTCATGATCCACCATGTCATGAGAATCCTCCAAACAATCTACCATTTGACAATCTGAAACATAGGAGGAAAAACAAGTATCTTGCAACTTTTCAAGAAGTTGCTCATTTTGAATTGTGAGCTTATGAATATCCTCATTATTCTTCAAGTATGCATCATGTAACAATTCATTAAGCTCAAACAAATGGTTTCTATCAAAAAGCAAAGACATGAAATTACCTTTGATGTGGCACATTGCTCTTTGAATCTTCTCCATGTCTTCAAGGAAGGATGTTTCCTCCAATGAAGTAGCTCTCCAACAAGAATTTGACACCAATGCTTGAGTGTCATGGAGAATGCTGAGGGACTCTTGGATATTATTTTCATTCATCTTTAAGGACCCTTCAAGAAAATGAGGCTCTTGCAAATGAACCTCCTCATCTTCTTCAATTTTGCTTGGACCAACTTCATGAAGCTCAAGTGGTGATGGGGAAGTTGATCTTGGTTCTTCTTCAACCGCTACAAGGTCTTCATTATCATGCTTAATGAAACTTGTACTTGTAGAAACACTTTCAAAAGTGATCTCTATGTCACCAACATAGAGGTGTGAGCACCCATCAGTAGGTACTCCTTCATAGTTTAAGCATCCATCAGTAGATGCTCTTTGGCTCGTGTCTAAGCTAGAAGGTGTCTCGAAATGATCTTCCATATTTTCAATAGAATCTTCTTCATGCTCTTGTGATGTCTCTTCCTTTTTCTCATTAAAGCAAGATGATGCATTTTGCCCCTTGTTTTCCTTAGGATCAATATATTTGGAATCTCTTCTTGAATAAATCTCAAAAGCTCTCCTCAAGGAGGACATCATTTCATGCACACATATATGATACTCGCTCCAAGGGTTTTTACAAGAAGGGCATAAACCTTTCTTCACTAACTCCACATCTTCATTTTTGGGCCTATTTTCAAAAACATGTTCAACATAGTACTCAAAAGACATGGCATTTTGTGTATTTTTTCTAAAAGCAAGATATTCTTGATATTTTTGATATTGTTGGGGCAAGGTTTTATATTTTGCTCTCCATCTTTGGAATTCACTCATAGAATTATCCTTGGTTGGTGTGACACACTCATATTCATCAGATTTAAAGTCATAAGAATAATCTTCATTTCTCTTGAAATTGTAAGAATTGTTGCATGATGGCACCTCTTCCTCATACCATTCACATTCTTCTTCATTTTGCTCATAAGCATCTGCATATTCCTCATAAGAATTGTACTCATAGGATTCATCATAATAGTAAGACATGGATTCCAATTATTCTTGAATGTATGTAACTAATACACAGGTGCAAGGACCATGCTCTGATACCACTGTAATGTCCCTTGTTAGGAATTTTATTAAAATGGAAATTTTCCACTTTTTTTCCCTAGTTCGACCTTTGACTAGTTTTGATCTCTAGGTCCCAAATTTGCCCCAAATGATCCCAAATATTCTGAGAAGGTATATGAATGAGATTAGAACATAAATATGTGTTTTAAGGATTCCTTTGGACCTTTAAAATACTTCTGCAAATACTCTTTCAATTCTGGCCAATGTAGGGAACTTTACTAGTAATTTGCCTTTGACTAGTATTGGTCTCTATGTCTCGAATTGACTCCAAATGCCTTCAAATCTTCAAGGAAGGTGTACGAATGATATTAATACTTGAATATAATGTTCAGGGATGATATATGGCCACCAAAATACCTCTGCAAACTCTCTTAAGATTCTGGACCAAGTATGCAATTTTACTAGTAATTTGGGGTTCAAATCCCCCTGGGGTAAGTATTGAAAATGGCTTCCCAAATGCCTCCAAAGCCACTCAAATTTATGAAAAGAGGTAGGGAATGTATTAAGGATGTTATTAAGGTCTCATTTGCACCATTAATTGATTATTATATCTGTTCCAACCCTCTCCCATTCAACTGCAAAAATCACCAATTCGACCCTTGGGGAAATGGCACTATTTCTTCTCCCAGTGCAATTAAACTAAGTAAAAACACTTCAAATGCTCAAGTACAGTACATGAAACTTGTAAAATACATCCATGGCAGTCCATTAATCACAAATTCATCATAGAATCATCCATTCATTCGAAATCATCATCAATACATTGGTTCACAACAAGGTAGTGGGGAAATGGCATTGTTCTTCCATTAAAAATGAGATTTATACATTTCTACTTGGAATTTCGACCTGAAACTTTTTGGAGATGAAGAACAGAGTATTTAATTCATATTACAAAAGAAATGGGGCATTAAAAGATTCCCCAAAGAGTACAATAGCTCACCAAAAACGCCCTCCCTCAAGGATCAAGAATATGCCATCAAAACCGGAAATGGTTGAAGGAGTGAGCTGCAATAGAAGAAACCATGAGCTGCCCTGTAGCTTACACCTGCAAATAAAGACTCCATTAAAGCTCCAAATGAAAGGTCTGAATGGCCTTTCCAATTACCAACTTGGATGGGAATCTTTCACCCTCGAAATTGGCTAAGGCAAGAAACTAGTCATCCACTAGCTCTCCCTCTTCACAAATGCAATTGCAAATTCTACAAATGATCAAAAGCTGCTTTCCTTCTTTGTTATTGAAATTTATAAACTTCTAATGTCCTCCATGGGTCGAATTCCTTCCAAGAGACTCATGCCAACTCAAGTTGGGAAGAGATTCCAAAGAACGCCACTTGTACAACAATTCCTAGTCTCCCACTTCCACCAAATCACATGTGGAAGCATCTTAGCTGCCCTAACACCCTTGAGCGCCCTCTTGGAGTCTATTTTTAGCCCTGACATGTCATATATGTCATATGTCAGCCTTCAGGTCTGATTTGTGTCATAGGTGTCATAGCATCTTCATCATTGTTGTCATAGAGCTAGGGAATCTAGCCCAAGTGTCTCACTAGCTCCAAATTGCCTCTTCCTCTTCCATGGGAGTTACTCTTCCTCTATATTTCGACCTTGGATGAGTCATGCAATGAATAATACCTTTTGGACTCCCCCAAGTATGTTACCATTCACCTTGAATTCGAATTGGTGAGAGAATGATGCCAAATGTAGTGGGGAAATCTAGCCATATGTGGGTCCCACTTCCTCCATGTGTCTTCATCATGAAATTCCACTTTGATTTTCACTTGTATATATTTATTTATCTCCTTTATTAAATATTTATTCCATTCTAATGTTCAAACATCATTTATTATCCCCATTATTCCAAATCCCAAAGCTTCCACCCCAAACCTAGGAAACTAGTAATTTTCCTCCTTGGCAATTATTTGACCTTTAGCATCAATTTGACAAACTCTAATGAATAGAGCCAATGTGATTAGGCCATTGTGACCCAATACCAAATTTGGGACATGACAAATCCTCCATTCCCAATATTGCTTGTCCTCAAGCAATTTTAAATGTGGGTGTTGAAGAACCTGCTTTCTGTATAATTCTTTGAAGTTGCCATTGAATTGCCCAACCTTGAGTCTTTGTGTTTCCATGAAGATTTTAGAGAGGAACCACCATGCTTGCTGCTGCACTACTCTAATTAAAATCACTTTATTAAGTGGGGAATCCATCTCCCATACTGCTTGCTTCCCCAAAAAAATATGAAACCAATGAGATAAAAATTATTCCAGGGTCCCATTGCTTGTATTGCACCCCAACAATTAAAAGTGCTCTCCAACCTACACCATTAGATAAGAGGATTCCTGGATCCCATTTTCTTGTATGCATTCTTCCAAACATCATGAGTACCAAATATATATCATCAAAGTACATAACAACATAATGAAAATGTACATCAAGGATATGCTTCATCAAAAAGTCATGAAAGTGCTTATACCTCCAAGCAAGTAGACCACCATTTTCCAAGTGCATACAAGCTTCAAGTGACCAATCAAATCTGCTCCAATGACATAAGTGAGGATCCCATGTCCTACAATGCTGCTCCAAAAGGATGTGATATGCATCAAAATATTCAGCCATGTATTCTTTCATCCAAGAAGTGAATGAAGAATCTCCACTAGAATCTGAACCAAATAATGAGCAGAAAAAACAAGGAGACTTCAAATGACTCAAAGAAGTCTCACCCATACATCCATGAATGTGAGAATCATAAAGATGTAACAAAGTATGTGGCTTCCAACAAAAATGTTCTCCCATCATAAATCTATTCATCCAAGTGTTGGATGAAGTTCCTCTAACATCAAATGAACCCAGTGTTGAGCAAGAAAAACCATGAGTATTCAAGTGACTCAAATCCATATCATAGGTGCATCCATGTAGATGTGAATCATCATAAAGTGACAAATTATGCTGCTGCAAATGTGAATAAGAATGTGCTCCAACCATGTCATCATAAAAGTTAAATCTAGGAGTTCCATACTCCTCATGTGGCACCATAAAAAAGAACCCTTTCACCCATACTTCATTGAGACTAATACTGCAAAACATGGAATTGTAGGATGTAGGAGAATGTACTAACTCACCCAAATGATCAAAAAGTTCAGGAGTTTCATCATGGGAAGGATCCATGTGGGTAGTATCATGCAGCTCCTTCAAAAGTGTGAACTCTTTGTCATAGTTTGGTTCCAATGTAGAGAAATCATGCTCTTCTTTAAAAATTGCATAACCTTCATCAAGAGGCAATTCAAATTCCTCTTCCACCGCATCAAGTGTTTGGATCTCTTCAAGTTCATCTTCAAACACATCAAGAACATTCAAATTTTCACATTTTTCATGATCCACCATGTCATGAGAATCCTCCAAACAATCTACCATTTGACAATCTGAAACATAGGAGGAAAAACAAGTATCTTGCAACTTTTCAAGAAGTTGCTCATTTTGAATTGTGAGCTTATGAATATCCTCATTATTCTTCAAGTATGCATCATGTAACAATTCATTAAGCTCAAACAAATGGTTTCTATCAAAAAGCAAAGACATGAAATTACCTTTGATGTGGCACATTGCTCTTTGAATCTTCTCCATGTCTTCAAGGAAGGATGTTTCCTCCAATGAAGTAGCTCTCCAACAAGAATTTGACACCAATGCTTGAGTGTCATGGAGAATGCTGAGGGACTCTTGGATATTATTTTCATTCATCTTTAAGGACCCTTCAAGAAAATGAGGCTCTTGCAAATGAACCTCCTCATCTTCTTCAATTTTGCTTGGACCAACTTCATGAAGCTCAAGTGGTGATGGGGAAGTTGATCTTGGTTCTTCTTCAACCGCTACAAGGTCTTCATTATCATGCTTAATGAAACTTGTACTTGTAGAAACACTTTCAAAAGTGATCTCTATGTCACCAACATAGAGGTGTGAGCACCCATCAGTAGGTACTCCTTCATAGTTTAAGCATCCATCAGTAGATGCTCTTTGGCTCGTGTCTAAGCTAGAAGGTGTCTCGAAATGATCTTCCATATTTTCAATAGAATCTTCTTCATGCTCTTGTGATGTCTCTTCCTTTTTCTCATTAAAGCAAGATGATGCATTTTGCCCCTTGTTTTCCTTAGGATCAATATATTTGGAATCTCTTCTTGAATAAATCTCAAAAGCTCTCCTCAAGGAGGACATCATTTCATGCACACATATATGATACTCGCTCCAAGGGTTTTTACAAGAAGGGCATAAACCTTTCTTCACTAACTCCACATCTTCATTTTTGGGCCTATTTTCAAAAACATGTTCAACATAGTACTCAAAAGACATGGCATTTTGTGTATTTTTTCTAAAAGCAAGATATTCTTGATATTTTTGATATTGTTGGGGCAAGGTTTTATATTTTGCTCTCCATCTTTGGAATTCACTCATAGAATTATCCTTGGTTGGTGTGACACACTCATATTCATCAGATTTAAAGTCATAAGAATAATCTTCATTTCTCTTGAAATTGTAAGAATTGTTGCATGATGGCACCTCTTCCTCATACCATTCACATTCTTCTTCATTTTGCTCATAAGCATCTGCATATTCCTCATAAGAATTGTACTCATAGGATTCATCATAATAGTAAGACATGGATTCCAATTATTCTTGAATGTATGTAACTAATACACAGGTGCAAGGACCATGCTCTGATACCACTGTAATGTCCCTTGTTAGGAATTTTATTAAAATGGAAATTTTCCACTTTTTTTCCCTAGTTCGACCTTTGACTAGTTTTGATCTCTAGGTCCCAAATTTGCCCCAAATGATCCCAAATATTCTGAGAAGGTATATGAATGAGATTAGAACATAAATATGTGTTTTAAGGATTCCTTTGGACCTTTAAAATACTTCTGCAAATACTCTTTCAATTCTGGCCAATGTAGAGAACTTTACTAGTAATTTGCCTTTGACTAGTATTGGTCTCTATGTCTCGAATTGACTCCAAATGCCTTCAAATATTCAAGGAAGGTGTACGAATGATATTAATACTTGAATATAATGTTCAGGGATGATATATGGCCACCAAAATACCTCTGCAAACTCTCTTAAGATTCTGGACCAAGTATGCAATTTTACTAGTAATTTGGGGTTCAAATCCCCCTGGGGTAAGTATTGAAAATGGCTTCCCAAATGCCTCCAAAGCCACTCAAATTTATGAAAAGAGGTAGGGAATGTATTAAGGATGTTATTAAGGTCTCATTTGCACCATTAATTGATTATTATATCTGTTCCAACCCTCTCCCATTCAACTGCAAAAATCACCAATTCGACCCTTGGGGAAATGGCACTATTTCTTCTCCCAGTGCAATTAAACTAAGTAAAAACACTTCAAATGCTCAAGTACAGTACATGAAACTTGTAAAATACATCCATGGCAGTCCATTAATCACAAATTCATCATAGAATCATCCATTCATTCGAAATCATCATCAATACATTGGTTCACAACAAGGTAGTGGGGAAATGGCATTGTTCTTCCATTAAAAATGAGATTTATACATTTCTACTTGGAATTTAGACCTGAAACTTTTTGGAGATGAAGAACAGAGTATTTAATTCATATTACAAAAGAAATGGGGCATTAAAAGATTCCCCAAAGAGTACAATAGCTCACCAAAAACGCCCTCCCTCAAGGATCAAGAATATGCCATCAAAACCGGAAATGGTTGAAGGAGTGAGCTGCAATAGAAGAAACCATGAGCTGCCCTGTAGCTTACACCTGCAAATAAAGACTCCATTAAAGCTCCAAATGAAAGGTCTGAATGGCCTTTCCAATTACCAACTTGGATGGGAATCTTTCACCCTCGAAATTGGCTAAGGCAAGAAACTAGTCATCCACTAGCTCTCCCTCTTCACAAATGCAATTGCAAATTCTACAAATGATCAAAAGCTGCTTTCCTTCTTTGTTATTGAAATTTATAAACTTCTAATGTCCTCCATGGGTCGAATTCCTTCCAAGAGACTCATGCCAACTCAAGTTGGGAAGAGATTCCAAAGAACGCCACTTGTACAACAATTCCTAGTCTCCCACTTCCACCAAATCACATGTGGAAGCATCTTAGCTGCCCTAACACCCTTGAGCGCCCTCTTGGAGTCTATTTTTAGCCCTGACATGTCATATATGTCATATGTCAGCCTTCAGGTCTGATTTGTGTCATAGGTGTCATAGCATCTTCATCATTGTTGTCATAGAGCTAGGGAATCTAGCCCAAGTGTCTCACTAGCTCCAAATTGCCTCTTCCTCTTCCATGGGAGTTACTCTTCCTCTATATTTCGACCTTGGATGAGTCATGCAATGAATAATACCTTTTGGACTCCCCCAAGTATGTTACCATTCACCTTGAATTCGAATTGGTGAGAGAATGATGCCAAATGTAGTGGGGAAATCTAGCCATATGTGGGTCCCACTTCCTCCATGTGTCTTCATCATGAAATGCCACTTTGATTTTCACTTGTATATATTTATTTATCTCCTTTATTAAATATTTATTCCATTCTAATGTTCAAACATCATTTATTATCCCCATTATTCCAAATCCCAAAGCTTCCACCCCAAACCTAGGAAACTAGTAATTTTCCTCCTTGGCAATTATTTGACCTTTAGCATCAATTTGACAAACTCTAATGAATAGAGCCAATGTGATTAGGCCATTGTGACCCAATACCAAATTTGGGACATGACAAGACCCTAGGAGATAGTGGCATTCAGTATGCTACTTATGATCGTGACTGTACTTCTGAGATATCACCTCTCAGACATCAGCAGTTTGTACCTCCAGTTTGCACCAGTTGTTTCGTTTCAGCAAGAGACCATCTCTTATTGTAGATGGTTATGGACATGATCACTTATGACATGTATACACTATGTACTGCCTATTCATGGCCACTGTATCATATTGTTGTATTGTATCGATATGTACTTAGAGATATTGTTGTATTATGACGAGTGAGTTGTTCCTTCTAGTTGTGTCTCCATCACTCAACTTTTGAGATTTATAATGTATTTCAGCCATCGTAGCACCATTCTCTGACCTCACACATTAGGGGGCATCTGTTACAGCATAATTTTCCACCTTGTGAGAATCAACATTGATTTACCTTCAGGATCCATTTCACTGACTCAGATTCATTATCTTGTCCTCTAGGAACACATTTTCCCTAGTTTTGTTAATGTACGCGAGCTGTTCCACTATAGCTCGCGTACACGCAGGCTATTACACTATAGCCCGCGGGTACCAAGTAAAATGGTAAAAATCACTATAAAATTACTTTTTACTCCCAAAAAGCGGTCTTAGGGTGACCTTTGGCCCTCCATATGCCCCGAAACGACTCGACTTGTCTTTTCACCTACCTTGAGAAGACTATATATTGACCTCTCATGGCATGTGGAAGGGAGGAGAAAGAGAGAGCAAGATAACTCTACTGGATTTTTTCCGTGACTTGAGTCTACACTCATTGATACTTGTTGTTGTGAACTTCTTATGTTCACCTCCCAAACTCCTTTTCATAGTTTGAGTTTTTCATAGTATGGAGGATTGAAGTGGTGGAGGCAGAAGTGGAGGGACCTAGTTCTCGGTTCAGATTGGTTGCCGACAAGAGGTTGTATCATGTACTTATTGTTATGAATTAATATAAATACTTATTTTCTTGTCCAATTGATGTTGTGAATGTTGTTTAAATTACATTGGGTTACATTTAATTATGATATCATGGGTCATTGCTATTGAATATACTAATGTCTTTCACATATTATATGCACTTGTTTGTATTGGCCGTTGAGACTAATTTGCAGGTTCAAGTGTAAAGGTTGAAAGCTCAACAGGGATCTACTTCGAACATCCGGTTCAAGGTTGGTCTTATTCTCCATTATCTTAGCATTGTCATTTATATAGCATTGCATTGGGAATTGAGTAGTATTCTATAGTCATCTGTCTCTTGTGGTCGGCCCCATACCATAGGAAGTTTTTCTCCGTAACTCATTCATATAATACATTGAAGAATAATTTTCATCCATTTCTTACTATTATGATGACTCCTATGAGTACAATGCTTATGAGCAGTATGAAGATGATTGTGAGCAATATGAAGAAGAATGCGAATGGTATGAGGAAGAGGTGGCATCATGCAACACTTCTTACAATTTCATAAGGAATGAAGGTTATTCATATGACCCTATGTCTTATGAAGATGAATGTTTCATACCACCAAAGGCTAATCCTATGAATGAATTAGAAATATTGAGAGCAACATGTAAAACCTTGCCTCAACAATATCAAGCATATCTTGCTTTGAAGGGAGATACACAAAAGGCCATTCTTTTTGAAGACTATGTCGATTGGGTTTTTGGATATAGGCCCAAGAATGAAGATGTGGATTTAGTGAAGAAGGGTCCATTCCCTTCTTTCAAAATAACTTGGAGAGAAAATCATATATGTTTGAGTGAAAAGGAGGAGAGCCATGAGCCACCTAGTTCTGAAATAGGTAAAGCAGAAGACGCATTATATGAAGAGGGTCGAAAGTCACTCCAATGTGGCTGAAAAATATGAAGAGAAATCACATGAGCATGAATACGATTCCATTGAAAATACTTAAGATCATTCTGAGACACACTCTACTTTGTACATGAATCAAAGAGCATTTATTGATGGATGCTTGAATTGTAAAGGAATACCTACTGATGGGTGCTCAAACCTCTATGTTGGTGACATAGAGATAAGTTTTGAAAGTGTTTTTGCAAGCCAAAGTTCCATTACACATGAAAATTAAGGCCTTGTAGCAGTTGAAGAAGAACCAATATCAAATTCCCCATCACCACTTGAGCTTAATGAAGTTGGTCCAATTAGAAACTACAAAGAAGAGGAGGTTCCTCTACAAGAGACTCTTTTTCTTGAAGGGTTATCAAAGATGAATGAAAAGAAGATCCAAGAGACCCTTATAATACTCCATGACACTCAAGCATTGGTGTCAAATTATTGTCGGATATTTTCTTCATTGAAGGATCCATCCTTCCTTGAAGACATAGAGAAGATTCAAAGAGCAATGTGCAACATCGAAGGTAATTTCATGTCTTTTATTTTTGATAGAAACAATTTGGTTGAGCTTAATGAATGGTTACATGGAGCATACTTGAAGAATAATGAGGATATTCATAAGCTCAAAATACAAAATGAGAAAATTCTTGATAGGTTGAAAGATACTTGTTCTTCCTCCTATGTTTCAGATTGTCAAATTGTATATTGCTTGGAGGATTCTCATGAGATGATGGATCATGAGAAATTTTATCACTCAGGATTCTTCCAAGTGTGGCAGAAGGGACCACTGAGGTAACTATTTCAACTACACTCTTGTGGATGGAAACTAGCCTTTCCAAACACAGAGAGGGATATCTCTCTCACAACTCTTTCACCACACAAAATATCACTTGAATTGGCTGGTTGTGTATTAATAGTGGTGGCTAGACCTTCAGATAAGGGTATTAGGGATTTCAATTGGTTGGGTTGAGGATAGGTATATCACAGGGCATGGAGTCAAACTTTCATAGGTTTTCTATCATAGATGGCTAATTGGACTATAATTTGAGAAGTGGAGACAAGATAAATGAAGTTTTTTCATGTTAAAAGGATATTAGCATATGGTAGTAGAAAGGGAAACAAAAATCCATCATAGAGTTAGAGCATTTACGAATGAATTCTAACTTGAAATTTCAGAAAGAAAGAGTGGAGTATCTAATCATATGTATCTGAAGCATCAAATGATAGATGAATTTCAGACCATGTAATCTTGATTTAAACACTTCAGAATAAGACAATCAATGGAAAATACTAGCAAGGGAAACATGCATAGGAATTACAGACACCAAAACATTCATTTCAGGAATTTCTGCTCCAAAATCAAGTCTTCGCATTAATATAAAAGGATGGGTTTCATTACATTGCTCAAAACTTCTCATACAAAATCCCAACACTTAGGTCTTATTCAAAACCTTCCTTTATAGGCTTACAAAAATAAAAACCTTCTCGACTACTTCAACCATATGTGGTTGTTCATTAAATTCACAACTACAATTGTTGGTAATAAATCATATTAACTACTAGTCTTATGGACTATTTATTCAAAATAATAATAAAAACTGGAAGTGATGAGGATGTCTTCCTTCTTCACTTTGAGTTGCTCGAACCAACTGCTTCTTAATCTAGAGATGAGCCAATGGGAAACTTCAGTGTGCTGCCAATGCAAAATCAGATTGCGTCATTTCAGGCTGATTTGTAGGGATTGACGTATTGTGCCTTTATTTTGACTTCATATTGACTCCGAGTCATGAAACGATTTGTTTATGCAGTCGAATCTTATCAGGAATACTGATATGATCTATGTCTATCTCTTTTTAGCCATATTTTCCTCATGTTTTGGAATTTATTCTGGAAAGCCAACTTCAGTCCGCAATACGCAATCCAAAAACCGCAATACGCAAGCCGAAATGTGGACGTTGGAAATTCGGAACACCAAATGCATAACTTCGAAGAAATCACACCTCCGACTTCCGCAATCCACAATGCGGGATTCGGAAGTTGGAACCACAAATTCACAACTTTAAAAAAATCACGCCTCTGATTTCCGCAATTTGTAATGCGGGAGTCAGAAGTCGGAACTCCAAATTCACAGCTTTGAAGAACTCATGCCTTTGACTTCCACAATGCGCAATGCAGGAGTTGGAAGTGGGAACCCCAAATTTACAGCTTCAAAAAATTCACGCCTCCGATTTCCGCAATTCACAATGCGAGAGTTAGAAAGTCAAAACTGTGAAAATCCTCACAGTGGATCCAAAGAGATGATGTAAAACTCACAATGAAAGAATTTAGGAAAATAGAAGAAGAATAGTGCAAAAGAACATAGATCCAATGGAACTCAGATAGGATCAGAATATTCACACATGTTTCATTAATCAGAATAGGAAAACAGTAATGATACAATGCACAAGATTCGAATACCAAGGGTGTAATTCGAATTAGCCTGCATGGAGAGATCAAAAGATCACTGGACTATCATCGGAGCACAACTAGAAGTCTTCATCATCATCAGTGGAGTCATCAATGCACAAGTAACTGTTAACCATCAGTCTAACTGAGTCTAACTGAGTGTGGTAGGTGTAACTGAGTGTAACTGGCACTAACTGAATGAGGGAGGCTCAGTGGAGGGCGCATGAGGAGCTAACTGGAGTCAGAATGGGAAGTCTAGTCTCACTGGAGGTCCATCGGAGTGGTACAATCAGTTGAGAGTCAGTCTAGCCTTAAATCAAGGAAAGAACTGAAGATAACTGAAGTACAACTGAATGGTAGGTGAGAGAGGGCGCATGAGATGCATAAACTGCATGCAGGGCGCACTAAGTACTAAGAGGCCTGAAACTGATCAGTGAGAAGCTCCAGGGGCTAGCTAACTGGGGGCTAGGTGCCGGGACTGATGAATAGGATGCATGCATGCAAGACTGAAAATGCAAATGATGAAAATGATGGTAGGACTAGGATGGAGTATAGGAATATCCTAACACCCCCTCTTAATCCATCCTGGGCCCTGGTAACTAGGACCAAAGGTCACCCAATACAATAAAATAAATGATAAAATAATAACTGTCCATAAACTGAGGAAATGGGGAAAACCTCATGGGAAAAATACCCCCCCTCAAAAGAACAGTAAATAACTCAAAGAACCATCATACTAAGTAGAAAAGAAGGAAGATTTCATCAGTGAAAAATTTTGCAAAAAAAATTGCAAGCTGATCCTTTGTAGGATGCCAAAGTAGGTGCTAGATCGGGATCTGGTCTTCTGATGTGCTCCCACTATTTAGAGGATGTATTGGATGAAGCAAGTCTTTCAGGAATTCTTTCTGCAACTAGAACAAATGGATCACGATGAGTCTTCCTAAGGGACAGAAGAGAGAACCCCACCGTCATGCTACATCTCTCATGGAGAGGTAGATGGCATAATGCAAGGTTGGCATGATGTTGAAGTCTGGTAGTTCTGTGATCAAACGAATCCTCAACTGTGTTCTCAGTAGGTGCAAGGACTGTGTGAGCCCATATTGGCCTTGGCTCTGGATTGAGAACATGTGTTGGTTCTGGATCTGAATATGAATGTTCTTGAACTTTGATCTCAAGGTCAATATCTTCATCTTCATCTTCATTAGAAGAAGAGTCACTTGAATCTTCATTAGATTCTGAAGGAGTAGGAAGAGAGAAGGGCAGAAAATGAGAGAACTCATATGCCTTGGAGGAATGATTTGCAAACCCTTTCACTATAGTCTTCCAAGTAGGATTTCTGTGATCTCAACTGTGTCGGGACCAAAACTCACCTTCTTAGGTGATCTAGTGTGAGTCATATGATATACTGACAACAAATTTGTTGTCAAGGAGGGAACAAATACAACATTCGTGAACTTGACATGCTCCATATGTACTGTACCTAATCCTTTGGAAGAGATATGAGAGTTGTCTCCCATGTGAATAGTAGGCCCATCTTTGAGATCTAAAGAAGAAAATGATTCTTTAGAGGCAACCATGTGGTTGGAGGCTCCAGAATCTATAAGGAGGGCCTTTGATTTTGAAAAACCAGCCATCAATGCATGGCAATCCTCATGACCATCACATCCACTTCCAGAATCATACATCTTTGCATCTTTTGGAATAGCAATTTTGTTCTATTCAAGAAGCTTGGTTAGTAGGTCTATTTTCTTGTGCATGCAAGCTTTCTCAGGATGGTATCATCTCTTGCAGTAGGGACATTTAGATCTCTTATGTTTTTCCTTCTTGGAGATGGAGGCTCCTTTTGATGGACTTGACTTATCATTCAACTTGGATTTAGATGGCTTCTTATCCTTGTCTTTTTGCCTCCCTTTCACATTCGTCCTACTTGATTCTCCAGCTAGAAGAGATAGATCTTTAGAGGCCTTGATGGAACCCATTTGAATCAATTTGTCCTTTTCTTGAATGAGAGCTTCAGTAAAGAATTCTAAGGTTGGCATCTTCCATCCATAAATTGACATTCATCCAGAATGGAAGGTAGATACAAAGATAGAGAATTGAGATCCTAGTTTGCTCAGAATGGAGAGCACCAATTGTTCATCACGTTTAGTGATGCCACAATGCTTGCATCGCAACACCAAGTTCTTAAATTTTGAGAAGAATTCTTGAATGGTCTCAAAATTGCTAGGTTGTAGGGCAACCAATTCATTTTCAAGAGCATGGTCTCTTAGCCCATCTTGTTTTCCAAAAAGACTCTCCAATTTTGTCCATAACTCATTTGGAGTCTTCAATCCTTCAACATGAAACAATAGATCTCTAGACATATGAAAGCATATGTAATCAAAGGCTTCATCCATTTTATTTAGATGCTTGGTTTTCTCCACAGTTGAATGTGGTTCGTTTTCTTTTCCCATTACCAATCTGTATATCTGTCTAGTACACAAGAATAATATCATCTCACTCTTCCAATCAAAGTAATTGAAGGGAGTGAGGATTATGGGAGAGGAAGGAGCATTCGAATTGCTCATCTTAACAATTGGAACGAGTGCAAAAGTGAAACTGCTGCTACTGCTGGAACTGCGAAATACCTGCAAAAAAATCTCAAGAATGGAGGTAGAATATACTCTCAAATGGCTCTGATACCATGTGAAAATCCTCATAGTGGATCCAAAGAGATGATGTAAACCTCACAATGAAAGAATTTAGGAAAATAGAAGAAGAATAGTGCAATAGAACATAGATACAATGGAACTCAGATAGGAGTAGAATATTCACACATGTTTCATTAATCAGAATAGGAAAACAGTAATGATACAATACACATGATTCGAACTCAGATAGCCTGCATGGAGAGATCAAAATATCATTGGAGTGTCATCGGAGCACAACTAGAAGTCTTCATCATCATCAGTGGATTCATCAATGCACAAGTAACTGTCAACCATCAGTCAAACTGAGTCTAATTGAGTGTGGTAGGTGTAACTGAGTGTAACTGACACTAACTGAATGAAGGAGGCTCAATGGAGGGCGCATGAGGAGCTAACTGGAGTCAGAATGGGCAGTCTAGTCTCATTGGAGGTCCATTGGAGTGATACAGTCAATTGAGAGTCAGTCTAGCCTTAAATCAAGGAAAGTACTGAAGATAACTGAAGTAGAATTGAATGGTAGGTGAGAGAGGGTGCATGAGATGCATGAACTGCATGCAGGGTACACTAAGAACTAGGAGGCCTGAAAATGATCAGTGAGAAGCTCCCGGGGCTAGATAACTGGGGGCTAGGTGCTGGGACTAATGACTAGGATGCATGCAAGACTGAAAATGCAAATGATGAAAATGCTGGTAGGACTAGGATGGAGTATAGGAATATCCTAACAAGAACCCCAATGCACAACTTCGAGAAAATTACACCTCCGACTTCCGCAATCTGTAATCTGCAATGTGAGAGTTGGAAAGTTGGAATCCAAACGCACAACTTCGAGAAAATTACACTTCCGAATTCTGCAATCCGCAATCCGTAATGCGGGAGTCAGAAAGTCAGAAGTTAGCCATATACTCCTTTTATCGACGCACTTTTTACTTTTCCACCGACCGTTTCGGCGTGTTTTCCATTTTACGCCGAAATTCCCTTTTTCAGCCACTTTTGATTTCTCACCGAAACGTATCGGTGATTCTTCTGATTTATCTTCGATAGTTTCGGTGCTCCTTCCAGTTTTGCGCCGAAACATACTTAGGCAGAAAACTCAAAAACTTAGAAAAGTTAGAAATTTTTCTTTCTTTTTCTGATACTCAGTGCTGAGAGGAAGCAAGCTTACCTATGTAAGTAAGCTTTTAATATTTAATATTTATCCATTTTTGGGAGTTTTTGCTTCTTCTTTTGGAGTAAAAAGTTAGTGGGAAGGCTTGAAATTTTGGTAGGGGGTGCCCTTTCCGATTTTTCTTAGAGGTGATAACAAGAAACATGGAAATTTGCATGTGCTTGATGTGTTTGAATATGATCTTAATGATATCCAAGCATGTGATGTGGTGGAAGAGTAACTTGAGTTGCCTCTTGATGATGGTTATGCACTTTTTGAAGAAGTGCATGATTTCTCTACCTTGGAACCAACCTATGAGAAAAATTTCACACTTTTGAGGGAGGTGCATGATCCTACCCCTATGGATACTTCACATGATGAAACTTCTGCACTTTCTGATCATTTGGGTGAGCTGGTTCATTCTCCTACATCCTACACTTCCATATTTTGTAGCATTCATCCTAATGAAGTATAGGTGGAAGGGTTCTTTTTGATGGTGCCCAACAAGGAGTAAAAAACTCCTATATATCCTTTTAATGATGACATGATTAGAGCACCTTCTTCTTTACATTTGCAGCAGAATCCTTTGTTACCTTATGATGATACACGTCTACATGGATGCACTTATGATGTTCACTTGAGTAACTTGAAGACTCATGATTTTCCTTGCTCCGTGTTTAGTTCATTTGATGTTGGAGGAAATTCATCCAATACTTGTGTGAAGAAATATATGATTGAATAAATTATTATTGGTAGCAACATCCCTTGTTATTTCTTGATGATACGCATATTCATGGGTGTCTTGATGAGACTTTTTTGAGCCAGTTGAAGTCTCCCTATTTTCTTTGCTCCTTACTTGGTCCAGATTTTGGTGGAGGTTCTTCATTCACTTCTTGGATGAAAAAACACATGGCTGACTATTTTGTTGCATCTTACATTCTTTTGGAGCAATATGGACATATTTTCTTGTTGGATGATTCCTACTCTTTTGGTGATGAGACATGAGACTTTCACTCTCGTCCTTTGAGCTTCAATGGTATCAGCCTTGATTCTTGTGTGCATTTGGCACATGAGGACTATCTAACTGATTGGGGGAGAATTGTTTGCATTCAAACTCACTTCGAGGATATGTATTTAATGATGGAGAGTCTCTCTTGGTCTCGAACCAACCTTGAATAAGTTCATACTTTGATGCAGGGGCCCTTAAAATTTCAATTGTGCACTGGAACTGTTGAAATTCCAGTGTGGTGGTATGATCTTTACCTCCTTCCTTGCATTTTTCATAGTGATGAATTTTTATTGTTGGTAATGATGATTGGAAAAATGCATATGATACAATAGGATCCTAGCATTCTTTCGAATGTTTATTTTCCACTTATGACACTGCCACTCAATATTTGCAACTAAGGTAGTGGGATATGAGAAATATTTTTCCTGGAAGTTTTTGTGGTAGAGCATGCCTATATTTTGGAATGCAACACAAGCAATGCGATCCCGTCATTGCTCTTTTTCAGTTCATTTGAGCAGTACCTTGGTTGTTGGATTGATGGAGAAAGCTAACCTTCATTTCATTGAGTTCATTTATGCAGAGTATTGTTTCAGTTTCTCTAGTTGGTCTCATTGGTTTCAAATTTGGGGTATAGAAAGCAGTTGGAAGATCATGACGCCACTTAAAAAAGTGATTGTATTAGAGTGGAGCAACGAAAGCATGGAATTTCCTCTCATAAATGTTCTTGGAAACATGAAATTTTGAAAATTTTGGCAAATCAATGGCAACTTCAAGAGGTTGTTCAGAGCAAGTATGAAGGTTCAAATGATTTTTGAAACAAGTTGGAAGCAAAGTTTGGAAGGAAAGTAGCTTCTTCAACATCCATGTTTTAAATTGCTTGAGGACAATCAATCTTGGGTGGGGAGGACTGTCATGTCCCCAATTAAATAATTTTCAGATAAATAATTAAGTTTTCCTACCCATTTCCTAAGAGTTATGTGGAAGAATTAAAATATTGACATTTAACCCCAAGGTCTATAGTTTCTCATGAAAATTCAATATTCTAAATTGATGGTGGAAAAATAGGCCAATAAATTATGGAATAAATGTTAAATTCTCCAAAATGAAGTGGCATTAGGTCCTAGTTGGACTTGGGGGCACATAAGTGGACATGTGAGGTCCACGTGAGAGAATATTCCTCGTTTAAACATGGATCCATCCCCAAATTCGAGTTGGAAGGGAAGAGGTAACATTCATGAAGGAAGAGGAAGGGTCATAGGGCTAAAAATAGGAAATGATAGATTCTATGATAACTATGACAAGCATTATGACACTTATGACAGATTCTATGACACCTATGACACTTATCACAGATTCTATGTCATCTATGACAATGTAAGAGCTAAAAATAGACCAAGAGGGTGCATGAGAGGAGTTACACATATCCAAAGCATAAAAAAATTTCCTAATTTGAATTCATGGAGGAGTTGGAGACAAAATATGAGCCAAGTGTCATGTGGGGCCAATGAAGGGTCATAACCCCCACTAATTCAAATTTCATGAGTAATTAGGAGATAAATTGAGTTCGAAGGAGGTAAATGAGTCAACTAAAGTTATTAAAAAGAGGCCAAGTCGAAATAGAGAAAATTTTGGTCATTTGTCATTTGAATCTTTGCAATTTGGGAGAGCTTTAAGCTTGTTCTTGCACGGTGTATGTTCATCCTCCCTGCTAGTATGAACCGGTTTCAGTGGTGAGGTGAAAACCAAGATTATTCCATAGCTGTAGTTGTGGAGAATCCATTCAGACTTCTCATATGATCTTATTGCTGTTTTTTTGTTGCAGGTACCTGTTGATGTATATGTAACTTCAGAATGTATTTCACATATATGTATATTGTATTCCTATAGAAATGTTATTATTCCTCTATACGGAAGTGTCGTCATTTATATTGTAAGTATCGTAAATTATACTTGATGGGTTATTAGACCACCTTGTTGGGGTCGGCCCTGTATAAGTCATGTGGGTCAAAGGGTTATTAGACCACCCTATTGGGGGTCGGCCATGTGGGTCAAAGGGTTATTAGACCACCCTAGTGGGGGTCAGCCTAGTCAGCATTATGTTAAGTGGTTAAGTTGAGGCCGACCTAGTTGAGTAAAGGTCAAGTCAAGTTAGTGCATAAATAGAGAGTGTGTCTCTCTCATTTTACACATTCTATTCTCTCACTCACACTTGGGAGAGTGGCACACTTGTGGAGGAGGAGGCTCTACTGCTAGGAGAAGACTATCTCTTGTATTCTAGTTGTATCATTGCTCTATCTATCTCTGAGGAAGTTATTGGGGTTTTTCACCTTTATGGTTTTCCCCAAGTAAACTCTGTGTCTCTTATGTGCTTGCATTATTGTGTCCATGATTGATATGCTGTAGATATGATGTACATATTGTTCTCTCAGTTAAGATCCTAGATCAGATTGAAGTAAATTCTGAAAATTTAACATGGTATCAGAGCTAGCCTGAAAGAAGGCATGATATGGCATGTATGACAGTTGTTGCACTTATGATGTTAGGGCTTGATATAGAAAAAACTAGTCATCGTAGCACGTTTGCTATAAATCAGTTTTGGAAAAGTTTTCGGATCTGAAAATTTTACAAGTAGAAGATAAGATCCCCATGTACCTTGTGTCCAAAGGAAAACCTCTAATTCGTTGTACTTTGTGATTTATGATCTGTACAATATAGGGTTTCTGCCTCTTCTAGATTTGAGTCAAAATCAGGTGACCTTGGGAAAAAGGTCATAACTTGGGATAGGAAGCTCCAAATGAAATTTCGTAAAAAGTGATAGGTAGTACACAGACTGTACCATCTCAAGAAAAGTTTTCAAAGGCCGAAGTTGAACCAGTGACACGTGGAAATCCGTACAAGTTCAATATCATGTACTATCCAATAAACAGGTCACGTTGCGACACTTGGCATAACTCTCTCTCAGAGAATAAAATTGAGGTCAGAATAGTAGGGATGGAAAGATAACAGGTCGGGCTATCGCAAGAAATTTTTTTAGACCCTATGGATCAAAAAGTTCAGAGTTACACTAGAAACAATTAGGTACATATTTCTGTCAAAACAGAATTATTTTTTAGCACCTTCATTCATGGCTTCCGGAATTTAGGGCTTTGGAGAAAGTTGGAATTTTTGTAATCGGAGACCACGACTGGATGCTACCCATCAAAATTGAAATTTAGAGACCAAGATCAGATTTTTTGGTTGGGCAGAAGGTCGGGCTTGATCAAACCCCAGTTGGGACTTTGATTCGGAAAGATGGAAAATTAGGGCTTCTGCAAAAATTGGAATTTTGGAAATCTGTGACCATGGCTGGAAGATCCTCAAAAAAATAGAAGATTAGAGCTTTGAATAAAATATTTTGGTTGGGTGAAGCTCCAGGAAACTCAAACCCTAATTCAGGGTCCTCCCTAGTGAATCCAGAAATCTAAAAGGCAATTTCGAAGGGTGAAACTTTGCAATTTTCAAATTCTGAATATACCAACTTGATCAGCTCATCAAGGTGCATATTTCTATCCTTTCGAAAGTTTGAAATTCAAAGTTTGAATTTTTGGGGTTTCTTTGACAAACCCTAATCCAGCTCCAGGTCCAGTTCTTGCAAATCAAGTGGATTGGGTTAATCCTAGAAGAAGATGGATTCGTCACCTGCATCAGTGAAGAAGTTCCTGTCTCAGAGGGAGATGAGGCTAAGGCCTTACATAAGAAGATTACAAGCAATATTGACAGGTATGACTTATCCAGGTATGTTTCGAGATTTGTTCATGATTAAGTTTATGGTATATTTTTCTTCATATTATTACGGTTAGTACAATCTTGATTAAATCTAGACTTATCGTATCACCTTAATAAAATTATGAATGCACGATAGAAGACATTCATTGATGAGGGTGTTGACACTTATGATTGTACTAATGCATTATGGTGTTGTATGAGGTTTATGTTGTCTGCTAACACAAAAGGTACACCAAGAAAGTCAAACCATATGCTCATGGTGACATGAAGACAAAGATTCATCCATTGTCATGGATCACATAGAAAATATACTTTCGAGGTAGGTATAACTTGGTTCTTCAATGGTTAACTTATGAGACATGCAGGTTACTAGCACAAGTCACTGAAGAAAACCAGAAGACATTATGCGGGTATGTTAGACATAACTAGCTAGCATGCTAATCCAGGTATGTTTTTCCTATATCAAGCTATAATCCTACCTTGTGTTAGGATCTTATACTGTTGTGTTGTTGATAATGATTATTCATGAATTCATAGGTTTGAATAGTCATGGCTGTATGCATATTATGTTTCTTACCATAATTGATGATATGACTAACCAGAAGAATCATGAAGGTATAGGTTTGAGTAATCACGGGTTTATGCATTGATGATTTAACTAATCAAAAGAGTCCTATGATCAAATAAGAATATGCATGAGTAAAAGAAGACTTCCCTGAAACCTTGAATACTAATGTTTATTATCTGTGAATGATCATGACTATACATGTTTAATATTATTGTGTTTTGATAGTATTAAGATTATACTAATAAATGTGTGATTATGTATGAGACCTCAAGGATAACACAATGATGATACTAATAAGCATGCATAGTGATTAAGGATGGATGTAATTTCAAGGACAGGTAATCTAGGAAGCAAAGATCAAGAGGGAGCACACTCCAGTTGTTCCTGCAAGAAAGCAAAGGAGCACACTTCAGTAGTTTCTGCAAGGATGCAGATATTCAGAGGGAGTTTGCCACTTCTCACAATCCATATCAGAATGGAGTTGCAAAGATTCAGAGGGAGTCCACCCAACAACGAAACAAAGATAAGTATTTGAATTGTCATTTCTTACATAATGTTATTCAATGATGTATATGCTTATGTTCCTAGAATTAGGTTGTGTATTATGCATATTAGAATAGTTGCATTGATGAACAGTATACTACTAATATACAAGGGTAAGTGGCCTATGGCACTGTACAACATTCCATTGCTACTTATCTAGAATGAAACCTCTTTGCTGACATGTTAGGAGTTGTGCACACTCTTAACAATGTTCTGGTAGAGATTGGAAGGCATCTAGAAAGTTACAGAATATGGATAAATGTTGTATTGAAGCATTGGCTAAGATAATTGCATGACTGTATGACATATTTCTTTATGTGTAAGAATTTGTTCTGAAAACTATGAGATGTTTTCTAATCATGCAATTTAACTTGTTGTGTAGGAAAGATCGTATACCATCACCTACAAAAGAAGGACTACAACATTTGTTCAGCAACAAAGTTATCTATTGAAATTATTGAAGATATTGAAGTTCCCAGGATCTGGAAAGAATGCCATGATCGAGGAGTACCAGTCGATCATAAAGATGTTTGGGATGCAATCCCAAGACCTGAAGGGGAGTCTGTAGTGACTTCCAAGAGGATCTACAAGATCAAGCTTGCTGCCGAGTTCGAGTTGAAGAACTTGGGGATGATGCACTATTTGTTTTTGGCATGAAGGTGTGGCAGAGTGCAGATGGAATCTTCCTTGGACAAGGGAAGTATGTAGTAGAGATCTTGAAGAGGTTCAGGATGATGGACTGCAAGACTATGGCCACACCTATGGCGTCAAACCTGAAGCTTCTGTGTGATGCTTCATCTGATCCGGTTGATGTCACAATGTATCGTCAGATGATTGGGTCCTCTATGTACCTGAAGAAAACTAGACCAAATATTTACTTTGCGGTGAACACATTAAGCCAGTTCCTAATGGATCCGAGGGGTGTTCACCTGGTTGTTGTAAAGCATATTCTGAGGTACCTGAAGGGTATAGTTGATTATGGGCTCAAGTAGGATACGAATCAAAAGTTTAACCTGCAAGGTTATGTTGATTCAGATTAGGCAGGCAGTGTTGCAGATAGGGATCAGGTGTGATCTCTTGGTTTAGTAGGAAGCAGTCCTGCGTAGAATTGAGTACAGCCGAAGCAGAGTATGTTGCGACGTATGAGCAGGTTGCAGATGTATTGACCAAGCCGTTGGCTAGAGTGCAGTTTGAGTACTTCAGAGAGAGGCTTGGTGCACTTCAGATCGAGGTTCCTTCCAAAGGGAAGTGATGAGTCCGGAAGATGCAGATGCACATGAGCTTTTCTAACATGGTTGATGTGTTCTCCCTTGGTCGTGATGTAATTGCTGAGCTATTTTTCACATGGTGGTAGATGTGTTCTCCCATGGTGAAAAAGTAAGGGTTGGAGCCTTCCCCGAATGGTGGCAGATGTGTTCTCCCATGTCGGTGGTGTAAGTGTTGGATGATGTGCATATGGGCTGTGCTTCATGGATGATGAGATGATTTGAAGAGGACGATGCTATGATGATCAGGAGGATCATGGATGATGAGCATTAGGATGATTCTCCAGTTACTGCTCTGTATATACATCATGTTGGATGCTGGATATGATCAGTTGGATCGTTTATATGTATGTACGCATCATGTTGGATGCTGTATATGATCAGTTGGATCATTTATATGTATGTACGCATCATGTTGGATGCTTGGACCATGTATTTGTATATGTATCAGGTGGATACATTGTATGATCAGGTAGATCATGTATGTTGATATGTATCATGTATGATCAGGTGGATCATGTATTTGTATTTGTATCAGGTGGATGCATTGTATGATCAGGAGGATCATGTATGATGATATGTATCAGGTAGATACATGGTATGCATCAGGTAGATGCATTGTATGATCAGGATGATCATGGATGATGAGCTTCAGAATGTTGCTCCAGATGACATGCAGCAGGATGTTGCAGTGATGATGATCAGGATGATCATGTGTACATCAGGATGATGTATGGTGAGTATCAGGTTGATACTCTATGGCCGTCGATCAGGTTGTGCAGATGAGCATATAATTTGGCCCTGGGAGATTTGCAGATAGTCTTTCGAGGTTTTGCTTATGGCATATAATTTGGCCCTGGGATATCTGGCAAATGCTCTTTTGAGGTTTTGCTCTGGGAGGACATATAATTTGGCCTTGGGAGATCTGCAGATAGTATTTCGAGGTTTTTCCTATGGCATATAATCTAGCCTTGGGATATCTGGCAGATGCTCTTTCGAGGTTTTGTCCTATGGCATATGATATGTCCCTGGGAGATCTGATAGGTTGGGCTGTGTGCTCGTAATAAGTCCTGGGATGCTCTTGCGAGGTTTTTCCATGACCACATATAATTTGTCCCTGGGAGATCCTATAGGTAGAGCTGTGTGCTCGTAACAACCTGGGATGCTCTTGCGAGGTTTTGTGGTGACCACATATAATCTTTCCCTGGGAGATCCTATAGGTAGAGATGTGTGCTCGTAACAGCTTGGGATGCTCTTGCGAGGTTTTGTGGTGAGGTCACATATAATATGGCCCTAGAAGATCCTATAGGTAGAGCCGTGTGCCCGTAACAGCCTGGGATGCTCTTTCGAGGTTTTGTGACGCACGTAATAAGTCCTGAGGATTCCATAGTATGGCCAGTGATGACGAAGACCTACAGGTGGTGGGCCTACATCCAGTATGAAAAAGGACTGGCTCTGTAGAACTTCCTATGACGAGTAGATTCAGAGATTGATTGAGATAGCAGCAACAGTGACGATGATGATGACTTGATGACGATTATCCAGTGACGATGATCCAGAGAAGAAGACTTGTGCTAGAAGACCTGTGTCGAGAAATACCTTCCTAGTTAAGAGGGAGTGTTGATGTATATGTAACTTCGGAATGTATTTCACATATATGTATATTGTATTCCTATAGAGATGTTATTATTCCTCTATACGGAAGTGTCGTCATTTATATTGTAAGTATCGTAACTTATACTTGATGGGTTATTAGACCACCTTGTTGGGGTCGGCCTTGTATAAGTCATGTGGGTCAAAGGGTTATTAGACCACCATATTGGGGGTCAGCCATGTGGTTCAAAGGGTTATTAGACCACCCTAGTGGGGGTCGGCCCAGTCAGCATTATGTTAAGTGGTTAAGTTGAGGCCGACCTAGTTGAGTAAAGGTCAGGTCAAGTTAGTGTATAAATAAAGAGTGTGTCTCTCTCATTTTACACATTCTATTCTCTCACTCACACTTGGGAGAGTGGCGCACTTGTGGAGGAGGAGGCTATGCTGCTAGGAGAAGACTATCTCTTGTATTCTGGTTGTATCATTGCTCTATCTATCTCTGAGGAAGTTATTGGGGTTTTTCACCTTTATGGTTTTTCCCAAGTAAACTCTGTGTCTCTTATGTGCTTGCATTATTGTGTCCATGATTGATATGTTGTAGATATGCTGCACATGTTTTTCTCTCAGTTAAGATCCTAGATCAGATTGAAGTAAATTCTGAAAATTTAACAGTCACATTCCATTTGATTCAAAGTTCATCTCGTGTACCTTTCTCCTATCTTTCTCTCAATTTTCATGTCACTAGGTTTTTTGGACCCAAAATTCGATGGCCAAAAAGTCAGATTTTCAAAGTATGGTGGTCAGATAGCCGACAACCTGCCTATTTTTTTAACGTCGATCAAAATTTGGCTAAGATCCGACGGTGAGATTGTCGTTGGATATTCGACGCATCTAGCACTTAACTGGAAGTCGGAATTTTGACCATCTAGCACTTAACAGGAAGTTGGATATCCGACAACTAGCACTTAATATTAAGTCAGATATCTTTGGTCTTTGTGTCGGATAACCAATGATCTTTCCATGTGGAATTGGCCGATATCTGACGTTCCTTGCCATCGGGGGTATGGCAAAGATGTCGGATATACGACGACATTTTCACATGGAAATGGCTGGTATCCAATGTTCCTTGTCGTCGTAGTTATGGCAAAGACGTCGAATATCTTTGGCCTGGTCATCGGATATCCGACGACATTTCCATGTGGAAATGGCCGATATCCGACGTTCCTTGCCGTCAGATGTATGGAAAGGACATCGGATATCTTTGGCCAGGTCATCGAATATCCGATGACCTTATGGTATTTTAAAAAAAAATACACTATTAATTAGATGAATTTTTACAAATACAAAATTGAATTAGATGAAGCAGAAATATGAGACCTTGAATGATGCAATTTTAGGCTAATTAGAATCTAATGACCTGTCACAATTACCAAGTGTCTAAGTTAATGTTTGAAGCTAGTACATTTGAATTGAAATACATGTGAACATATTTCAATCCTGCAAAAAAGCTCAAAATTAGCTTACTTAGTGTTGTCATGAAAAACAATCTCACTTTTTCCTGCTTATCTCGAAGGACATCAATTAGCACTGATATTATTTCAGTACTAGCTACTTCATCTTCGTTAAGAGTTTCATATCGAATCAACAAACCCATTACAAACAAGATCTCACTCTACTCCACAAATAGTTACTCAAGTGATCTTTCATCATGTGGAAACCCGAAATTGGTTATGAGGAGCAACCAAACATCACAACAATCTCCAAGAAATTGTCAACATTTAGATGACACGTGAGTGGATTGTAGAAATACAGCATCATAGCCATTCATTGAGATCCTCTCTGTTTCGAGAATAATTTAATATTCTCTACTGAACAGGGCCAACCACTTGAAGGTGGAAGCTCTTATGGCCCCTCCCCCCCGTCACATCACTCTCAATTCCCCATACCCAATGCATGTACTTGAAAAAAACAAATACGTGCAAATTCATCCATATTTCATCATGAACTTTCATCTACCATTCATTAAATAAAGGCTAACATTCATTAAACCATTGTTTCATTCAGTCAACACATTCATACAATAAAAGATAACATTCATTAAACCATTGTTTCATTCAGTCAACACATTCATACAATAAAAGATAACATTCCTTAAACCATTCATTCATTCAGTCAACACATTCATTCAATAAAAGATGACATTAAATAAAGGTAATAGTTTACTACACTGAATCATTAAACCATTAAACCATTCATTCATTCATTAGGCCAAAAAGCATGGATGATATATTATTATGAAAAATAATTAGACGACATTTTTTCAGTCACTTCTTTTTAAGTTTTTTTCTCTTTAGTGGAAAATAATCTATAAGAGGAGCATCTACATCTGGAATTTCTCTTCCAGTTCTTGGTTCTTCATCAAGCGCTTGTGGCGATGTCTGCATCCTAGATTGTTTATCTAGATGTGGATTGTGCGGCAAGGGGTTTGGATTTGCTGCAACAATGTGAAAATATTACATGGTTGTATTTTGCTATTGTAATGACAAGTATTTCATTTTAAAACAAAATAACAAAGGTTTTTTTTTACCTGGTGTGGCCACATCATGTTGTTCATGTTCTTTTCTAGGTTCAACCTATACAGTTTCACCCTCTACATGCTCTGTAGTTGAAATATGGTGAACTACAATTAATGTTCACCATTTGCAATGCTTAACATAAAATTGTAGCATATGAATAAATTCATTTCCAGGATTCGAAGCATAATCTTTGATTTGTTGTTGTCCCTCCTCGACATTAGGGGTATCATTGCTTTCCTGCTCAAAACAAAGTCAATATTTTTTGTCAAGTATTTATAATGAATAGATTGCAAAAGCAATAAATCTTCATTAAAGTATATAGATTCTATTTACTTGTGCACCGAATGGATTGGTACCAGAAGACTGTGTTTGCCCATGTTGGCCCGGTTTTGCAACCAGGCTTAGTGCTATGGGCACCTGCTAACTAGTAGCAGCAGTTTCAATTGAAATAAATAACAATAAACTAATTAAACAAGACTATTCATGGATCTAAGCAAAGATATTAAGCAAATAACAAAAAATAATTTAAAATCAAGAACAAGAATATATAAAATAAAGAATTTGTATTGAAAGAATGGTGCAAGCAAGTGCTTGCGGAATCAATACCTCTAATGGTGAGGTTGAATGGCTCCAAGGATGAGCAACTCCAATCTCCAATGGTCTCTTCTCCAATGTGGTTTGCAATGGCTAAAATGCTCAGGGGAGATTTCAGCAGCATAAGGATGAGATAATGGATGGATGTGAAATGAGGAGCCCCTACCACCTTTTTATAGGTTTTGGTGGTGGGAGATACCATTTGTGGTTTTGTGGAAACCAAATGGTATTGACCAACATGGTTTAGGTACTTTTCCCTCCTTTTTCCTTTTTTTGAATAAAAATAATATTTTAATTCCCTTTTTAATATTTTTGGGAATTTGGACCCTTTTTGAGGGTTTTTTATGATTTTCTTGGAAAAATAATCTTTTTTAATAGAAAAAGGGGTGTACTAAGGTCTTTTGGTGACCTTTTGTTGGTTTCAGAGGCTCAGATGGTGGAAAAGTGGACAAATGGGTCATGTGAGTAAGGGAATGAGCTAGTGAGCACTTTTTAGGTGTTAACAGATTGCCCCCTGATGTGTGAGGGCAGGAGCTCATCGTATGGCCGATAGACATCATAGTTCTTTGTCCTTTTTTCTGGGGTTTAGGGGAGAGAAGAGACCGGTTGGAGACTGGAGCCACGGCCCTTGGAAGCTGCAAAAAACAAAAAATATTACATGGTCTCAAAATGAATGAGGTATAATCTCTGATGAAGGACGAGGCGGGCATTCCCATGCTCGTATCAAGGCATATACAAAACAATTAGTCCCAAGAAGGGGGATCTAATACATGAAGAAATATACTGGTACATCATAATGGTCCAGAGGGGACATTATGGTGGGATATACTCATGATCATGGCTGATCTCAATTACTGATACAACGGAATAACTGTTGAACTGCTGAAACTGAAGGTGTCCAACATCTGTAGGGACTCAAAGACTGTGAGCCATCTCTGGGAAGTATTTGTATTTGTATACTCGAGGGAGTATAAAACTGGGGTACATCTGAATACTGTCGCCATACGCAACCCGGATATGTATAGAAAAAATGTAACTGGTTGTATCGATAGGTAGACTCTCAAATGTGGAGTAGTCAGGTAGTGTCCGGGGTCTTCGACTAATAACTGAACGGACCAATTCCCTGTGCGAGTCTCAACGATGCGATCAAGGTGTTGAAGTCGAGCATGTGAGAAACAACCATTTGGAGAGGCACTGAGGATTCCTCTCGAAATGATTCGTAGGCACTCATCATAAATGATAATGAGTCCAAGACACAGGGACCTCTAGGTCTATCCTCTGGAATCAATGTGGTTGTTGTCGATAGAGGGAGACTAGCCACTAACAAGGCAATGATGTTTCCTTGATAGGAGCACGAGGTGTAGAACTGAAGTGATGTAGTACTGCTGGTAGGACTGACATACTTGTGGGGATGGGAAATAACTGGGTCAAAAAATGGGTAGACTCAAACTTCCTTTGTTCAGAGCATGATGACATGGTTGACCTGGCAGCGCAGGGAACTGACTTGTAGGTGTGGGGATCATCTTTTGGGGACTTAAAGGTATGTACTGACTCTGGGGGGGTGAAGCTGATGGTAGCTGTCGAGGGAGTTTCAGGGTGACATACTGCAGAATACTCTGAACAAAGGCGACCAAAATGGGGAAGCTGCCTGATGAGTAGATATGATCTGTTGTGCGCCAAGAGGCACTATGATTCCTTCTTCGTAGTTTTAATGAGCTCCAAGAAGGGATAAAAGTGTGCTCTGAAATGTTACGGTCCTGTGGATTTAGTGAGCCCAGGACGGCTCATGCTCATGGTTGCTTTCATGTTTAGAGAGTCTGAAAGCGGTAAGTGGACTCTATTGGTGTTTCTTTTTCGTAAGTTTAGTCTCCAAGGCCCGAAAAAGCATAAAATGATGCGGATGGAGAACTCTTCTAGCCGGTGTGACTAGAGTATACCTTTTTCGTAATTGGTCTACGAGGTCCGGAAAAGGGGTAAACTTATACCAGGTAGACGCCCTTTCAGATACGTTTATCGAGCATGAAAGGAAGCAAGATTACTCGGCGATCTTTTCATTGTTTTAGGAGTCAGAAAAGAGCTTAACAGAAACTCCCTAAGTGCCTTTTTCGTAAAAAGTTGTTGCTCGGCCCGAAAAAGGGATAAAATTATACCGAACAAAAATGGATTGATGAGGGCGAGGAAAGGTCTCAAGCATCGTCATCTTGCGGGAAACTGGATCCGGTGACATAAGGATTGTTGGAAACGGAGAACGGCCGATGTGGCACGCAAACCGAGGTGATGAGGGGGCGTGGGAAAAATGCCTGAAAAATCTAAAGGTGAGAGCGAGAAATGATCTCGAGCATCATCATGAGCACGAAAAACTGAATCTGGCGATATAAGGCACATCGAAAACGGAGAACGGCCGATGTGGCACGCAAACCGAGGCGACGAGGGGGGCATGGGAAAAATGCCCGAAAAATCTAAATGTGAGAGCGAGAAATGATCTCAAGCATCATCACGAGCGCGGAAAACTGAATCCGGCTATATAAGGCACGTTGAAAATGGAGAACGGCCGATGTGGCACGCAAACTGAGGCGACAAGGTGTCGGGACACAATGTTGATATTGGTCCTGGTGAGAGCGAGAAATGATCTCAAGCATCATCACGGGCACGGAAATATGAATCCGGCAGTGAAAATGGTGCAAAAAATGGAGGTCATAAGGACTCCGGAATGGTTAAAGGAAAGAACTAGGTTAAAAAATGGCTACAAATAAAGGTGATCCCACCAAGCGAAGGATGCAGTGGTGGGGAGAAATGATGACCCATGGGGGAAAAATACTAGGTGTATCAAATCAACTGAAATATACAAGTGACACGTGACCTCAAAAAAGGTTGAGATCACGAATATGAAAAAGTGAGCAGGGTTAATGACCTGCCCCCATGCTATGTGCATGGGGTTTGTGATTGTGGATCACATGTGTGTTGGTTTGAACGGTGGGCTCATTGAGGTGTTGAGATAGAGATGATGGGGAAGGTTCAAAATGATTGATCATGCCCCCTATCCCGGGGTCGAGGTAATCTATTATGCCCCCTAACTCAGAGGTGTCAATGTGGTGCAGATGTTGTCTCAGAGAGAGATCAATAGGGCATTGAGCAACTGCTGGCAGGGTGTTATACCATGAGGCTGTGGGTCATGGTGGCATACTGAAGTGATGATATGATGATGGGGGATTCCCTTTGTGGGGTGGATGCCCCCAGTATCTCCGACGAGGATCACGATGATGATGAGTAGGCAAGGTTTTGGGCCTGCCCCCATGTTGTGTACATGTGGTTTCCTGGTCGATTTGAAAGGGTTGAACCTGTGTGTCAAAGGGATCAATGGAAGGGGCCGACCGGACAGAGGGGTATCCAGTGGAGATCGTATAAATGGCGGGGTCAAGGCCAGGCATTTCGGTATCTGACCAAGTAAAGACATCAGTGAATTCTTGGAACAGTTGTTCGTATTTTCCGATCTCATGCTCACTGTGGGAGGTTCCTAATGTGATGGTATGAAGGGCACCAAGTGGGTTAGAGATGTCAATGTGGATGACAGGAGAAATATCGGCCATGGGATCCGTTAACCAGTCGATTTTAGTAGGAAGGAAATCCTTGGACTCAACCGCGGATTGGGTAGCGGTGGTGGATGAAGTCTCTTCCGGGAGGAAGTATGGATGATGGTGCATATCTTCCCTGGGATAATCAAAGGTAGTAGGAGTCTCGAGAACCTCTTCATCATTGCGGGAGATTTGAGTGGTCAAATCAAGTGATGAGGTAGTGGTAGTCGAAGAGATCATGTATATGGTGTTAATCTCTCCGGATGAGGATGATGCGGGAGGGCAGATCTCCTCGATAGTAGGGGGTGCCGTCTCTAGGTCCAGATTGTTCATCTCGTAGAGAGCTGCTCTGTAGTCTGGGATGTCAGGACAGTTGTGGGAGTAGTGGCCGTAAATACCGCATATCGCACATGGGTGGTTGGTACGCAGTGATTTATCACGAGGCATGGGGTTTGGATTGAGTTTGACAACCGGGATGTTGGGGTCGCCGTCCAGCATTTGCATGTGTTCCTGCAATGCAGGTAACTGTGGACACTGATGAGTTGGATGGCCTAACCCATCACACAACGAGCATTTGGGAGGAGCACGAAACACGGGGGGAGGTTTAACCGCCATGGGTGGGGGTACCGCAGTGTATGGTTGTGGGCCTCTGCCCCCAGTGGGCCTAATGAATGGAGGGGGGTTCGTCGATGAAGAAGGAGTATTGATACCGGGAGGTGGTTGGGTAGAAGTAACAATGGGTTGCACCGGTTGCAGGATGACATTTGGTGTCGGTGGAGGAACGGGAGGCGTAATATACCACACGGGTAATCCCAATGTTAACCCGGGGAGACTAAGGGTAGCCATAACCGGGGCGCTCACTACACCCGAAGGAGGAAATAGAAAGGGGATTGTGTGGATGGGTGTAACCCCAATGTGACTAGGGACTAATGGTGGTTTGGGTAACAAGGAGGGTTGATTACCGGGTGTTTGTGAAAGAGTGCAGAGGTTAGCGACCTGGGTCTCCGGTGACGGTGGTGGAATGGCCTGGAATGTAGAGGTCATCGGTGCCTCGGAGTAAAGTCCGGGTCCTACTGAGGAAATGAATTAGGTAGTTGCACCACAAACAGGTTGTTCAACCATGGGGAGAACATTTTCAGGTGTGGCGGGGGCCTTGGGATCGTAATAGGTGAGCTGGTCGACCTTGACCACGCGTCCCTCATGGGGGAACTGCATGGTGTGAAATACGGATGAGGCAACAGCCCGCATGGCATACATGTAGCTACGACCAAGTAAAAGGTTATAGTCTAGTTGGGCATTGATGACCTCAATGTCAATGAGGACAGTTTTACCCGCCAGCTAGACGGGGACATTGGCTAAAAGACCTTGGGGTTGTGCCGAATGACCGTCAAAGGCTCGCAACGCAGTGGCGGACTGCTGGAGAGTGGGGGATCCCAACTTCTGCCAAACGAATGTGGACATGACGCATGTGGAGGCCCCTTCATCGATAATGCACCGATGGATGACAAGATTTCGAACAGAAACGGAAACTTGGAATGCTAAAGAGGAAGGCAGGCGTGGTTCAGATTGGTCTGAATCGAATGCGATCAGCTGTGAATCCTTGGGGTCAATGGCGCCAATGGCAGAGAGCAAAGTTTCGCGCTGCGAAGGATAGTTTTTCAAAACTTCTAAAGCAGACATGGTTGCAGGAGACTGGGCTAAGTCGTCGACAATGTTGTAATTCGACGCAGCGCGAGCATTGGGATTACTGTTGATATGATGAAGTGGGAAGCGAGGTGCTTTGGAAGCACCATCAAGTGGAGCCGTAGGTATACGTAACGTTTGATCTGTGGGATTAACGTTAGTGTTCTTGTCGGTGGGAGGGGCTTCAGAAGTGGAGCCATATTGGTTTCGGCGAGTTTGGAGGTTGGCATCGGTAGCCGACATCATCAACAAATGGTGAGTTCCTGAATCAAACATGGGTTGATCAGGGGATGCATAAGTGATCTGCTGTGGTGGCAAGTTGCCCTGAGGGGGGGCTAACAGCTGAGTGTTCACTACACCCTGGTTTGGAAAGGGGTTTTGCAGCACCAAGGGTTGATGTTGAGGTGGTGGAGAGTTGGGTGGCGGCTGAGGAGCCGCTTGCCCTTGACGATGTGCATCGTCGGTCCAGAGTTGCCGAGCTCGCTCCAAATGTGGGCAAGAATACGTGTAATGATCATATACCCCGCAGATAGAACAAGGGTGGTTTGTTCTGAGGTTATTATTTCTAGGCTGCTTGGGATTCCGATCCGCATTGCGGTTGGGAGGACCAGCATCGTTATTCTGCGGAGGATTGGGAGGTGGAGGACCTTGCTGATGTTGTTGGTTATTACCGTGGTTACGACCTCTACCACGGTTTGGTTGCCCACCCTGGTTGCGTTGGTTATTTTGGTATTGGGTCTGATGTTGTTGTGCGTACACATGCCCTTGAGCATTGGGGGGATTCTGAGGAGCCGCAGGTGCGGGAGCAGGTTGCGGTGGATAGTATGCAGGTGGAGCTGGAGGTGGTCCAGTTGCCTGTTGGGGTTGTTGGTACCCTTGAGCTGGTGGAGGTGTGAGGTTAGCTGGTGCAACCGGTTGTGGGTAATGCATGGGCTGTTGTGGGAACTACATGGGGGTCTCTACCGTAGGTTGAGCATAGTATGTAGGAGGTACATATGCTGATGGCGCTTGGCCATAACAATGTTGTGGACAAGAGGGTCCATGAACATGATGGGTCTGGTTTGTTGGAGCATAAGAAGTTGTCGCTCCGGAACTCGATGTAGCCCTAGAAAGGTCTGGGGCGGGCATGGTGCTCACCATGCTGAAAGGTTTTGCTTGCGGTGTAATTTGGCCAATAATGCCATCAGCGGCATGTGATGCCCCCGGTGTGTCACCGCGTGCAGAGTCTCCTCGTGGGGCATCCGGTATGATCGTGTATAAGTAACCCGACTGGGCATAGATGAGATCAAACTGTTGGGCCTTGAGGATGGCCTCTTCCTCGGACTGGGGTCTTTCAGATGCTACATCCTTCGCAATGAGAGGAAGGAGGGATTTAAGGAACCAGTCTAAAAATATTCGGTCGTCTAATTTGATCTTGCATAGGCTTCGGCGCCGGCGCCAATCATGAATATGGTCAGTGATATGCGTGGTCGTGTTCTGTCTGCAAGACAGTAGGTTTTCGACGCCCGCATCATAGCGGACAGGTAGATGAAAGAATTGCAGGAAGGTCGAGGCAAGGGAGATAAATGTGGAATGCGTCCCATGGGGTTGCTCGATATACCATTTGGCTGCAGAGCCAGTGAAAGTGCGCTGTAATAAACGGAGGCGGACAGAGTCGTCCACTATGGAGTTGGAGGAACACCATAGATGGAAGGACATGATATGGTTTTGGGGGTCTTCCCCTGCCTTACCCTCAAACTTAGGGATGTCAGAGGGAAGTTTGGTGGGCATATGGGGCCACGCAGGATCATGTCTAATGGGGTCATTTGTGAGCCTAGCTAAATCTGGCAGGTTCAGACTTGCCATGTATGGTAGACTAGCAGATGTGGTGACTGGAACTGGGACATGCCTAGCCATTGTGGTATGGTGTAGGGGTCCAGGAGCGCCTAAAGGTATGCTAGGTATGGAGGGTATGTGCCCTCCAATAGGTGTAGTCTGGTGTGGGCCAGCGCCTCCAAGTATAGCTTGGGTGACACTAGGGTTAGGAATCGCACTAGGGATTCCTGGGATAGCACTTCCAAGTGCAACGTGGGTTGCACTTGGGTTGGGAATCGCACTAGGGATTCCTGGGATGGGGTTTGTGGAAACCAAAGGGGGTATGACCCCCATGTTGGGTATACCCATGACAGGTGGTGGCCCTGTGTTAGGCATTCCTAAATGTGGAGTGTTACCCATATTGGGCATACCCAGGGGGGTGGTTGTTGCCGTGGATGGTACGACAGCAGAAGGGTCTGCGGATGTCTGACCTATGGTAGTTGTAAATAGCGGATCAAATGGTGTTCCGGACATAATGGTGGTTGGTGATAACTCTGTGGGATTTTCGGATTCTACCTCCAAATCAAAAGTGAAGTGGGGTATGTCAGAATCGGATGACTGTGTAATTGATTGACGATGTGTCGAATCAAGGGATAGGGCTCTGCGTCCGTGACGTGGAGAGCCAAGTGGACTAAACTCTGGGATTTCACCCTGCAGACGACGAGAGCGTCTAAAATTCTCAATGGTGAGAATATGTGTTTGGGTAAAAAATTTGTTTTTAAGTATCAGGTGGTGATATATATAAAAGACTCAAAACCCTAATGCAACCAAGGGTGCGAGAAGGGGAGTGAAAAAAGAAGGCTCTCAAGCCGAAAAATCAATCCTCAAAAAGGGCACTTATTCTAGCAGCTGTGCTACAATAAGTGGAGGAATGCAACAACTGGTCAGAATACCAACATGCAAGCGGCTCCTAGAAAAAATAGGTGTAACTAGACCACAGGTAGGTTGAAATCATGCAAACACCTAATCTAAAAGTATTGTGACTCAAACAGACGATATCCTCTGCAAGGTGATGAAATCCAAGTCAGACAATATGAATGTTGAGACAATGGCTAGATATCCCCCTACCGGGAGGGACACCGGGTAATCAATCCTAAAGACAGGCTACTAGGATACTCCGTTCATGACGCGTCGAGAAAAGGTAAATCTGTCGTTTGGTCCTTTGATCGCAATATCCCAATACAGGGATATCCCGAGAACTGCGAATGGTAGCCCTTCGGTTACTGAATGGATTTCGGTATTCCACTCAGGCTTCCGGAACCATCCTCGTGACTTCAACCCTCCTAAGGGAGAGGCCTTCCCACAAACCGGTTGTGACCGTGCCAAAAATTACTAAGAGATTTTAGCTCCCTAATTGGACAACTTCTATGTCTCAGATGTATGAACTGAGGGGTGTTATTGGAACACCTATCCCCCCAATACTACCTAGCTACAAGAATTCTTTTAGTGTTCCCCAAGTGGGGTTAAAAGTGTGTTCAAATTAAGGTACGTTTTAAGGCTTAGTTCAATTAAGTGATCGTGTGAGTGCACGTGAGGTGTTGTAAACTGAACTTTGAAAAGAATTAAATGCTTTACAGGAAATTTTCAAAAAATAAAGGATTTTTCGAAAGTAAAAAGCAAATATTTATGACTTTTCACTAAAAGGAATTTAAATGCTTTTCAAAAAATAACTCAAAAAATAATGGATTTTTTGGATTTATGAAAGCAAATAATAGACTTCTTTTTTTTTAAAGAAATAAATGGATTTCTTCGTTTCAAGAAAAATTGCTAAGGGCAAGATTTTAAAGAAGTAAACAAGAAAAAATTTGAATCTAGATGAAAAATGCAAAATGAGTCTTTCTTTCACTTTCTTGAAATTTTTTTAAAAAGATTTCTAGATATGGACTTTTAAATAGTAAAAAACTTTTTCAAAGCTGTAAAATATGCAGAATTTAATACTGTAAAAAATGTGCTATGGGCAGAAAGTACAGTAAAAAAAAATTTCAAAATCGGGATGGCCAAATGAAAAATTCAGCCGCGCGGGTTTTGGACGCACAGCCGCGATGGGCCGCGCGGGTTTTGGACGCACAGTCGCGATGGACCGCGCGGGTTTCGGGCGCACAGTCGCGATGGACCGCGCAGGTTTAAGCCGCACAGTCGCGATGGGCAGCGCGGAAATTGGCCGCGAAGCCGCGGTGTGCAGCGCGGAAAAACTCAGAAAAGTCGCGATGGACCGCGCGACTTTCTGGAAAAAACCCGCGATGGACCGCGCGACTGTCTGGCAAAAATCCGTGAGGCGGAAGCCGTGCACGGAAACCAAGAAACGAACCCAAAAATTGAAAATTTCGGGCTGTTTATGGGGCCAAATCTCAGAGCAGCAATGGATCTGCTGTCTAAGATGGCAGATCTATGGATCTAAAGGTTAAAAACTAATAAAAAACTAAGATTAAAGGCAAAACTAGAGATCTATAGTTCAAACCAAAGCGGAGTCGCCAAAAACTATTTTTCAAAAAATAAAGGATTTGTATTGAAAGAATGGGGCAAGCAAGTGCTTGCGGAATCAATACCTCTAATGGTGAGGTTGAATGGCTCCAAGGATGAGCAACTCCAATCTCCAATGGTCTCTTCTCCAATGTGGTTTGCAATGGCTAAAATGCTCAAGGGAGATTTCAGCAGCATAAGGATGAGATAATGGATGGATGTGAAATGAGGAGCCCCTACCACCTTTTTATAGGTTTTGGTGGTGGGAGATACCATTTGTGGTTTTGTGGAAACCAAATGGTATTGACCAACATGGTTTAGGTACTTTTCCCTACTTTTTCCTTTTTTGGAATAAAAATAATATTTTAATTCCCTTTTTAATATTTTTGGGAATTTGGACCCTTTTGGAGGGTTTTTTATGATTTTCTTGGAAAAATAATCTTTTTTAATAGAAAAAGGGGTGTACTAAGGTCTTTTGGTGACCTTTTGTTGGTTTCAAAGGCTCAGATGGTGGAAAAGTGGACAAATGGGTCATGTGAGTAAGGGAATGAGCTAGTGAGCACTTTTTAGGTGTTAACAGCCCAGATAAGCTTTTTCGGCGTTCAACAACAGCTCCAAAGCCTTCCTTGAAGCCAAGCTTCATGTCTTCCTCAGTGGCCTCTTCATTGAATCATTCGGCTTGCATATTTGCATAATGTCGTTAATTAACATTTTGCGGTGCAATAAAACAAGAAATAATTAGCAATTTATTATTTGTATGCATCATTGGTTTTTTGAAACTTACAACTCATGCCGCCAAATTTGAATAACCACCAGGCCCAAGCTTGTGCTGGCCTATTTTTTCCAGTCTTTCCTTTGTGGCCTTTGATGTGTCTAGAAGCCTATGCAAGTGTTGAAATATGTTAGATGTTCCAAGTTCAATATAGAAATCAATAATAATAAGGTTTAGAATTACATTGCAAAAAGTATTGCATACCTCCCTGTGCCTAGTGCTATATTTCCTTCTTTTCTCTGAGCCCTCTCCTTTCCATCCTCCACTAGATTTCTCCACTACATTGTTGGAATCATTGGAGGGCGCTCATACCTAGGGTTTTTTTCCAGGTGGGTCCTATATTGATCTCAGACAACCTTGATATGTTGTCCAACCTTTCTCAGGACCTTGGCTTGATTGAAGGTCTTGTCACCGAACATGCCAACCAACCGATTAGTGAGTTCATCTTTTAAAAATGTCGATTGTCTATCCCACCTTGTTCGGATGGTGGGTGTGAAGATCTCCAAGGATGCGTCATTCATTTGTTTATAGAAAACATCATTTCCTGCAAAACAATCATCCCATGATCATAATTATTTGAAAAAAAACATTTTATTGGTATATTACAATGAAATTATAAACACTAACTTGATCAACGTATATTAATTACCTGGGATCTTATTGATCTTTATTGGGACTAGATTTTTGTCCACCAAAAATGTTGCCTCCATTGTGTCCATGCTAGTGACACGTGAAGATCCTGGAAATGCAGCTAGGTCGATATCAATATTACCAGGATTCTCGATGTCGACCCCTTCTTCTGGACGATCCGGTGTGCGTCGGTCACTAGCGGTCGGTGCGCTCACAGTTGGGGTCCTTGGTGTGTCAGAATGTGTTGTCGACTGTTCAATCGACAACAATGGCGAAGGATTCGATGCACATGGAGTCGTTTTCTCATGATGCCAAGTCTCTCCACGAGCCTCGCTGGGGCCAACACCGCCTTGACCACTATTGTGTGGTGTCCTATAATTCTGTAAATACAAACCACATCTTATACGTTCAGTACTATCATATAAAAGAGAAGATTATAAAGTTATAAATGAATTATTTTATGATTCAAGATTCCTCAACTTACTCGCAAGGATTCATATTTCCGTCCCAACAATTCAATCCTTTCCCTAATATGGCTTGTCTGCGGATCCTTGATTAGAAGAGAAACAATTTCCGCACTATATTTTTCCAACATTTTGTCTATCATCTTAAACAGGTCTGTGGCTTCACCAATTATGTTAGAATCTTTAAGCATCTCAGCCACTTCAAGATCTACTAAATATTCTTGGGATTCTATTTCAAACAACGATTCACTGGGCTGCAACAAAAAATTAATAAAACACTACTGAGTTCTATCATGATAGATTACTAAAATTATATTAACAAAACATATCTATCATGATAGATTCCTAAAATTACAACTAGGTTTACTTGGTGCCTAGACGATGGTGTCATCTGATCCACAGCTGTGGACTTTCCTCGATCATCGGGCCCCTGCAAAAAAAAGTAGAAACATTAGCACAATGAAACCAGTATACACACAAAAAATACATAACAAAATAAACATTATGCTATGTATTATATTGGTACAATTCCAATATTGGATTATACCTGCACCCTAGAGCATCGTGATCCACTCTTCGGATCAATGGTCATAGGTGACTTGCCCCGATCTGCTAATATATGGGACCTTCCCCTTACAGATACCTAAATAAATAACATAGTGAAAGTCACCTAAACGAATCTAAAACTAATCATGAAAAATCACATCGATTAAAAACTATTATTAAGTATTATATTTTTAATATTACAAAAAGATGTATACCTGTTGTGTCAAGGGTACTGTGACCCTTGCAGAACCGGACTGCATAAAAAACATAGAGAAAATTACGTAAATAAAATAATTAGATAAAATTATAGAAACAAAACCAATATACTAATAATGAAAAAACAAAGGAAAAAAAAAACTATTTTTCTTATTATATTTGCACTATTACAAAGGCGTATACCTGATCCCTCGAGAACGATGTACTCCTCCGACCATCTGCTGGCGGGGTTTTATCTCGATAACTAGCCTGCGAAGTAAATATGGAAAATTTAAATGAAATAAACTAACGAAAAAATCCTTAATATGTTAAATTCATTAATAAAAGGTTCGGTAAAATGTTATATGTACCACTCCCATATTAACCTTTTTTGTATCTACTCAGTTCAAATTGTAATTAATAAGCAACTCTTCCCCTGCAGATATTGATTTAATGGCAACTACAAAAACACGGTTTCCTTCACGCCCCTCAAATTCACAGTTTGGTTGCTTAATTGTAGACCCTGGTTGTGTACTATTTATAAACCCCGCAATATTCCCTGTGGCCTTTGGCCTTCTGTCCATGTACAACGTTGCTCCTTTATTTTGATTTTTGTCTTTCAACTGTAAATAGTTTGCTGACAATCCATAGCTACGCATACTTTTTGTAAATTGGACCAGGCGCATCCAATCTGTGTAGATGTAACAGGGTCCAACATACTCCATCAATTCTATACATGTGTTGTAAGGGGCCCTTATGCCGTCCATGAAAAACAACCCGAAACCATGTATTGATGACGGTGCTATTCGACATATCCTCTCGTTCACACAAAAATATGTGTTCGGTTGAGGAAGATCCTTGGGTACCCATTGTTTCACTAAATGTTGTACCTCAAGGGCACCTCGACGTTGTCTTTTGTCTCATCACCATAGGAACATGACCCCCCTCAACCGTGAAAAAATTCATTGCATTTATGGAATTTTCTTCTGGTCTTTTGACATCTAGTTGATACAAATCTTCTAGACCTACTGGATGTCTCACTTTCCTCTAGACTTCCTAAACTCCCCTCACTCAAGGAAGACAGATCTGACAAATACCTGTTGGTTCTACCTGTACCATGGGAAAAAATTTTAGATACGACCGCAAGGCATAGCACCTCTTAAAAGGTGACGTGTAGCGCCTTTTATAATGTTACTTGATCCTCATTCCCTTTCTCAACATGTAGGCATTCAAGCGATGAGGAAGATGATCACTTTATCTTTCTTATGAGTACAAATTCACGCAATTATGAGATTTCTTTTATTGCTACTTTGGGTTTTGACTCCCATATCAAACCATCCAACTATCAATTTTGTCGTCATGGCCCTAAAGTCTCTCTCATCCCATCATTTTTGGTTCATCACCTTGGTAATTGAAGTCCAGTCACATTTAGTAAGATATTTATATTCAACAATAATAATATAAAATAAAAATAACTAACCATTATGGAAAACTTCTAAAAGCTTTTATGACTTTCAAAAGTAAGATCTTTTAGGTGGTTAATAAGTGTTCAAAAATATTCAAAAACAATATTTTATATAATGTTGTGGAACTTGTATAATCTTATTCAAGCATGATCTTCTTAGATGACTGAAAGTAATTGAATCAAGCAAAAACGGAACCGTAAACATGTAAGCTATTTTGAAAAATGGTAGCTTTCAGTCATACTCCCAACTAATGTTGCCTTTGGACAATTACTTGTAATATTGACTTAGGGTAATTAATTCATAACATAGATTTTCAATCATATTGACACAGAGAAAAGTAGGGATTTCTTTATATTATCATGACATAGTTACAAATACTTTCTTTTCAATATTTATGACAATATGAATGGACAGGACCCACTCATAGCCAAATACTTTTGAGATATTTACAACTCATCGGAGTATGGGGGACCATATAATTCTCGAAAGACATTGGATTCAGTATCCCATGCCTTTGAAACAGACCTCAGGACCATGCGCCTATTCTGATGCATGTGGACATCTATGTGGGTTTTGACAAGCCACTGTTATTGGTTTTTTATGTAGTACCCAAGGATTTGAGCCTCATTAAGCTTTGTTTGCAAAATATCTTTGACCTGTTCGAGAGATTCTCCAACTTCCTGTTTTAGATTATAAATAACAGTTGGTTCTAATGCTGTTAGGTTGATGCCGAATGACTACCACCAGTCTCTAATCGAATCGGGGACGTAGAATGCAGGATCCTCATAGATTTGTGGAATTTGAAGTCCAAACTTTAGCATGGTATAATATGTTCTATCTGTATTTTCTTTTCTCAAGAATTTCCACCATAATTTTTTATATTTTTCATAAGTGTGTGTTGTACTTGGAAACCAGAGACTAGCATCTTGATGTGGCCATGCTTCCAAAGAACATATCCAGTTAATACAGTAGTATTGTTGGTCTAGTTGTAGCCCTGGGTGAGGTGTAGAGCCCTCCATCAAGATTATGTTCAGATCTTGGTAGAGGTGTGTTAACCAATTGCTTGCATCAGCTGCTTTTCTCAGGGAGTTGTTGTAAATCATCTCTGGTACAATATTGGATACCATAGGAATTCTTCTGAGTTTTGGCACTAGTCTAATAAAAGCATCAGATCCCTGTAAGTTAGCATCTAACACTTCAACATGTCTCAACTCCCACCTAGGTTTCCAATCTTGCATATAATCCAACCAACTCATATTATCATTGATAGTATAGATATGATTTTTTCCTCTGGTCCAAGCAGATATTTTCACGTTTACTTGTGGGTTATGGGTCCACTGGATTCTGCTTTGACCTTCTATGCTTGCTTTCCTCATTCTCGCTTGCACCAGGCTCGCTTGTTTCAGGCTTGCTTGCTTCAGGCTCGCTTCTTAAAAATTAACAACACACTTCTGTGTCAAATATTCTCTTGTTAAAAAGTCAGGAATTCTTTTTGCTTTGCCAAAAATGTACTCATGAACAGTACAGTTATAACATCAAAACAATGCTTGCCATCTTGCAAACTTTCCTTTTGGCGTTGCAAATTTTATTGTGTTGTTTAGCACAAATGGAAAATTGGAGCAATCTGTTCTTATGATAAAGCCATGGTTCAACAAATAAAGTCATAGTTCTACTCAGTTTTCTGTCAGGACACTTATTCTCCAAGATAATTTTCCTCACAAGTTCAATTGAGGAGTTCCACCAGTCTTAAAATTCTTTACCAACAAATATAATTTGATTACCAACAATTTTGTCTGACGGGACAAGTCTTAACTACTTAATTCAAATTATTTACCAATATTTGATTACCAACAATTTGATTACTTAAGTCTTATAACCAACACATATTTGATTACCTGGGTGTAGATGTTTCCTATAATATACTCAGAAGAGTTACTTTCAGAAATGACTGTGCCTCTTAGAGGCAAGTCAACTCTAGGAACCAAGTGACCCTATTATAGGGTTAGTACAAACCAGAGAGAGAGATGACTGGGCTATGGTACAAATCAAAAGATAACTCAATATCAGTAAAAGACCCAAAAGGTGAGAGGCAAGGTACCACAGAAAATGAAAGGACCAAAATTAAAAGACAATCTACCACAAGACCAATAAACAACAGGGTGTAAGGACCAAAAGTAAATCAACCATTGTGGGGAATGTACAAATAAGGTCAAATTTATATTGCAATAGCTCCTTGTAACTACCTGTTATTTGACATGCCAAAGAGATGGAAGGTCAAATAATGTCAAATATATGCAATAGCTCCTTGTAACTACCTCTTATATGCAATAGCTCCTTGTAACTACCTCTTGTAACTCAAATAGGACCACCAAAAGGTATGATAGCAAGCAGTCTTCCTAAATAACGTATGGAGGGTGGTACGAAGTAGGTACAAAGACTCATAACAACTTGGACAAAGGGGGTGTACCTCAAATGTGGAAAAACTACCGTAGTACCCACAATACCAAAAACATAAAAGGTGGTACAAATCAAAAGATATCCCAAGATGATTAAAGACCGAAAAGGTAAAAGGCAAGGTACCACAGAATTATTATCGACAAAATGGAAGGACCATAAGACAATCAACCAAGGTGGGGTACAACCAATCATCTCTCTCTCAAATGTACAATTGTTCCATATAACCTAAAAGACCACCATCACAGTAAATGAAAAATTCCACACGGATGATGTGATCACGTGGTCCTCTAGACTACTACTAAGGTCAAGTGTTAGTGGCTCCATCAAGGGGTGTTCAGTCCCTTGAGAAGACCATCTAACTCAGCCATCTCGAAGACCTAGGAGAAGAGGACATCACACATCACCAGATAATTGGTAACTGACCGTGTAAGAACTCAAAAACCCTAAAGAAACCAAGTGTGCAGAAGGGGAGCTAGGAAAAGACAAGGCTCGCAGGCCAAAAAAGCAAGCTCAAAAAATCGTACTGGGACCAGTGTCATAGTAAGCGAGCTGAAACAAAAGTGGTCAGAATGAAAACAAGAAGCACTATAAAGAAAAAGACCCTCTAAAAAGGTGTAATAACAAGCAATCTTCCTAACTAGGAGCTGGATACCTCGACAAATCGTATCCTTCTCAAGGTGATGAAATCCAAGTCGAACAATACAAAGTGAGAGACCGAATTTCAAGGATATCCCTCTACCAAAAGGGATCCTAGGTAAAAGAGCCCTAGAAGAAAAGTCACTAGGATACCTCGTTCATGACACCTCGGGGAAGGTTTTTGGCACTTCTTGTTAACAATCAAATTGACGCCCTTAACTAAGTGAAGAAGCAACATATGTTTACCATGCACCCGTGGCAGGAAAGTCATGACACAAGTTCAGTCAGAGATGAATCTTCTTTGAGAAATGTATTAAAATGCATAAATTGTGTTGAAAACATCCTAAGTGGTGCAAAAAATCCTAAAAACTATTGAAAAGTGGGTTTTCAAGTAAAAATGATCTAAAATCAGGAAAGGGGATTATCCCACACTCAAAAGAGAAACCTAAGGCTCATTTCCCAATGCTATATAAGAAAGGCATGGGAGGCATGGTAAAAGGGGGGACAAAAAGGAGCAAAGGCATGCTGAGGAGATTCTAAAGGAAGGAGAAGAGCTCGAATTCTTCAAAAGCAAGGGTTAGGGAGAGGAAGCTCATTTGTAATGGAGGAAGGATTCTCACCTAGGTCCATGGTAAGAATGTATTTCTCCATTATTCTAATATGAAGTAGTTCAAGTTTCTACCATTTTAGTGTTGAATGTTTGCTTGTCTTGCATGACTCTAATTCTGAAATGTTGTTAGATCTCAATGAATGTTTACTGAATGAACTTAGATCTCAAGAAATTTGTGATAACTGCTTCATTCCTAACATAGAATTTCACCAATTCTTAGTAATATAACTGATTTAGAGAAGACACGTCCCTGCTCTATTTTGCTATTATCACTTCTGTCTTATCGCCCCTGTCTCACCATCCCGATAGAGTACAAGGAAGACAATGGATCGGTATGCCTTAGGAACTTAGTGGAGTGCAGCATTCCACAAAGTCCATTCGAAACCAATCCTCGTGGCTTAACCCTCGAAAAAATAGGAGGCCCCTCCACAAACTGGTCGATGACTGTGTCAATAAATACTAGAGGATTTTAGTACCCTAGAGGACAACATCTATGTCTGAGATAAAAATGATAACGAGGAATTGTTTAGATGCCTATCCCCGGTGTCCTACCTAACTAACAAATTCTTTTTATCCTCAAGCGAGGTTAAAGTGTGTTTAGTTAGTGAGTTAAATTTTAATGGCTGTATTATTCAGTCGGGAGATGGAAGTGCAACTCGTGGTGTGATGACTGACTCAAACCATGAAAATGCATATGAATCAAATAAGCCTTTCCTTTCAATGAATGCTAGCTAAGGTAAGGAGAGAGTTCTTTCAAACTATAACTACTCTTTCAAATTAAATGAATGCAGCAAGTGTTCAAGTTCATTCATGGGACCTCAAGGAGAGATTCAGATATACTCAAGTCATGCAAATGAATTCATCACATAAAAAAAGTGATAATAAATATAAGGAATTGTATATATCCATGTTCATAATTATTTAGCCACACTTATAACATTCTTCAATCATTCATCACAAAAACACAGTTATAGTAGAAACAATAAACTGCATAGGAATGTTCATGAGCTTAATACAAAAATAATAACCACAATAGGGAAAGCTATACCACAACTTGTTCTTTTATGACAAAAATACAAGTGTATCCTAATCATGAGCAATACATCCTTTACTTTTACATCATGAGAAATACTAATCATTTCCCCTTTAGCTTGCATTGAGTACCTTGACATCATTGCCCCCAAGCTCTTTCCTATGGGAATTGAAACTTCCCTCATACAACCATACAGATGATAATGATTGGTTGTTGCTATTTCTTTCTTAGTACCCAAGTTTTTCATTCCTAGTGTTTGGTCAAAGATCTAATTCCTTGAGATGTTAAAACTTTCATCTATGGCACATCTATCCCACACATTAGTTGAATTGGAATTTCAAATATCAAATAATTGAATTGGCAAAATATTACCTTATACTAGAACTCCCATCAATCAACTTATGGTCATGTTCATTTTCCTAAGTTCCTCTAAATTGTATTGCACACAGAGTACTATCAACTAAGCTCAAAGTTTGATTGCAGACATACTACTATCAACTAATCTCAATTACTCTTGTGTGATATCCCACGCTTGGAAGAAACTCTAGAATCTGTGTACCCACGCCCGCTGTCCGAGGCTTGTTGCCAAGCTGAAACTCAAGACTGCTGGAAACAATCCTCAGACAGAAGGCATGGGTACACAGAGTTAAATCACTTCTGGTTTTGGGATAAAAACAATAGAGGTCCAAGATGAACGAAGAAAATATAATTATAAATACAAATATATTTATTTTTATCATGATACAATAGGGTAATATCATGATGCTAATGGTGTTATAGGATCTCTCACATGGTTCTACTTCATAATGGGATGGGGCCAATTAATATTACTGTAAAAAATCATATGGTGGCAAGGATTGATACATATTGTACATATGGACACAATAGAGAGGATTGATAGCAAGGTAAACAAATTCTGCTAGTAGGAGATATGGCGATAGTCTACAATCTTTCTCATTCCTCACATTCTACATCGCCCAAACTTTTCTAATTGTCTGAAAATTGAAGCTTTCAATTTTATCCAAACCATGTAAGGAGAACTTGACCTAATTGCAATTTTTATAATCTACATGGAAGGATATGTAAATTTATAGATAGGGCAATTTAATTTATAGACAGCGCAATTTTTAGCTGTAGGATAGTTATCAACCTAATCCTTCGCATATCAGGGCAATCTAATTTATAGACAGGGCAATGATTTGGTTGACATCCATACAGAGAAATTTATAAACCTCTACAATTAAAGGCATTGCAATACCGTATTACTAAGTATCCCAAGGAATTTTTATTTGGAAATTGGTTTACAAATTATAAATATGCGGGTTTGATATACTTAGCCGAATATTTGGACCCATCTTTCATCACATTCGTCGGGTAAATTAAATCCTAATTTGCTAGTTTATGATTCCTTGGATCACTGTCATATTGTTCCTGAGTTAGTGTTTGAGAAAAATCTTAAGCATATCTTGGTTACTTGATCACTATTATTACCATCACACTTGGAATTTGTCTCACTACTATTCATACTATCTTACATAGAGAAGACCTCTGTTTGTGGTTCACTCCTTCCTTGGCACCATATTGAGATCACTTTAATACTCATTTTTTGGACTAAAGAATCACTATTGTCACTATTCTGATTGAGTACTATCAGTCTTTTCATTAGCTTCTAATTCCAAGAATAAGTTACAACCAAATTTCATCTCTCTTCCAGTTAGTGGTTTCAAATATCATTGCTGGAACTTGGAATGACTTATTATGTTTGAAGGACTCAAAGGTATCATTGACACAATATCCTAATGCCATTAGTAAACATATTGACCTCCTTACTGCTGATATTGAGTACTTAATAGTGGAATTGGATTGGCACTTAGCGTATTTGTACCTAATGTTGATTGGCTGTTCTAAACTTATGACTGAGGCTTGATTTTACAGATCCTAATCTATGCAAAGAACATAATTCACTAATGAGAGCTGCTAAGATATTTTGAGATAAATATGAGTTTGATTCACAGTGATTTTATTTCCCTTTGTTACCATTTGGAACTGCTGTAATAGGTCTTCATTTGCTTCATTCTTGGAAATACTTGTGGAGCATATTGCTTGATTACTACTTTGGAAACTAAGACATCCTGATTAAATAACACTATAAAAAATTCATGCTACGTGACAGCCTCCTAATCTTCTGTTTCGCATGCCCTTGATCTCATATTTGGGATTGCAAATTATCCTTTGGTTGAGATATGACTTAATTGCTTTGAGAGATCGAAGGCTCGTCTCTTAAGAGGCCTAATTCGGTAGTGACAGGTTGGGAAGGAAGTTCATAGTTGTGGGGATTCACTTTTCTTCTAGAATGCAAGCATTTTGAAGCAACCAAGTCATTTAATTGTAATAGAGCTTCCCATATACTTGTCCACAAAATGGTGTTCCAAATAACAAGAACAACTCATTGAAGGAAATGACACTTTGAAGTCTAAATTGCATAATTGCATGTTGCAGTATAAATTGAACACTTCACCACAATTTTTTTTTTGGAACTACGTGAAATATGTTGTCTCTTGAAAAATTCACTACAGAACTAACAAGGTAGTAAGCTGCAAGACAAACTTGTTCAAATGGGCACCTTAAATACCTCAAAGGCTCATTCCCTTACCGCAAAGAAAAGTACAAATGATTCAACAATCAACTTTTTTTGTTGGCAGTTTGAGGGACCCCATTGCACTTGGGATCAAGCATCCAGGCAATTTGGAATTTATAATCTTAAGGGGGGGGCATATTGGACTATCGCCAGACTATGAAAGAAAA